>CM028242.1:15092228-15440065 GCA_016432835.1 Brassica nigra
ATATTTTGTAGTTTTATTTCCTTTTTAATATTGTGTCATGACTTCTTTTCTTCTCTTTGGATGCATGTTAGGTGCTACATTTGGCAAAATTGCTGGTGGGAAGGCTGGAATTTTCAAGGTGGCTATAACTCCTGTCTATATATCTTTAAAATGGATCATTTTCTTCTTGTAGCTTAGTAACACTCTCCATAGTTGCCTAAGTAAATCTTCCTTGTTCATATTTCAGCTTGGAGTTCCAGCTTTCACAGTACCTCAACCTGATGAAGCCATGCGTGTCCTTGAAGAGAAAGCTTCTGAATTAGATGTACACGCCCAATTTAATGATTGAACTCTACATCAAATTTGGCAGAAAATGTTTGTGCTGCTTGGTTGATTGTAGTATTTTAGGTTGTATGCATCAACAACCAGGTGCATTAAATTTTGGATAAGCTTTTGACATTGTATTGTCAGGTGAATCTCGAAGTGGTGCAACCACTAACCGGAAGGCAGTAAGTGGCCAGAAACTTGGGCTTGATGGGGAGCACCAATATCTCAATGCTCGTCTAGCAGTTTCGCTTGCCTCAACCTGGCTTCATCAAATTGGTAAACTTGAACTTCCCAGTCTGACTCAGATGGTAATTAATCTTCTCTTTCTCGCCTTTTGTTTACCTTTTAGACTGCATCTAGGCCCTTCTCTCGTTTGTGAAGTTGATCCTTTCTTTGTGTCAGAGTATTCTGCCTGAGAAATTCATCAAAGGGTTAGCTACAGCGAGTTTGCAAGGACGAGCACAGGTCGTCCCTGATCAATTTATTGAAACTAGGACTTCAGGTGATCTAGTATTTTATCTGGATGGAGCTCACAGTCCAGAAAGCATGGAAGTATGCGCCAAATGGTTTTCTTTGGCTGTCAAGGGAGACAATCAGTCACAGCGTTCAGAACATTTGGTTAATGGTGGCTCCTCAGGTTCCTCTCATCATAAATGGTCAGGAGAAGGAAACTGCCAACAGGTAAGGGGACGAGGTTTCTAGTTCTTCAAATGTATATACCTGTTTTTATCTGCGGTTCTTCTAGCTTTGGAAATATCTGAACAACACCATCTGTCTGATTTGCAGATATTGCTATTTAACTGCATGTCAGTTCGGGACCCAAATATGTTGCTTCCACATCTAAGGAATACATGCGCAAACAACGGTAAAAATATTTTAGCCTTGTGCCGCCTAGTCTAAACAAACTTTTAGAAATAGAGTTCTTCAAAAGATAGAAATGCAGCTAAACATTGAGTTAATGTCTAGGTGTGCGTTTCAAGAAGGCATTGTTTGTACCAAACATGTCGGTCTATCACAAGGTTGGTACAGCAGCCGATTTGCCAGAGAATGATCCAGAGGTTGAATTGTCATGGCAGTTGACACTCCAAAAAGTTTGGGAACACCTTGTCCACAGTGAAAGAGGTATAGTAGAAACAAAATGCCTTAATCGTATATCTTTCTGATCACATATCTCAACTTAGTCTTCTTTTTTTTTTTAATTATTGGAACGCAGAAGGAGAAGAAGATATAGGAAATAATGATGAAAGTAGAAATAGTGAGGTGTTTACTTCACTACCTATGGCAATAAAATGGCTAAGGAATAATGTACATGAGAGTAGGTCAGCCACAAGTTTCCAGGCATAACCCAAACCCTTTTCTTATTGAATATGATCGTCTCATAACTTGATAATAGTAGAATGGTTCTAAGGACTGTGTGAATGTGTGTGTGCAGGTTCTTGTAACTGGTTCGTTACATCTTGTAGGTGATGTATTGAGATTAATCAGAAAATGAAGGGTCAATACACCAACACTTGTGCTATTTCGATTTTTCTTTTAACATAGATTATTTATTTCCTTAAAAGTTATAACCAAAAGTAAAATGTTATTTGAAAGACAAGATTCACATATGCTACATTATCTTGATTTATTTCTTTCAGATTTAGTAATCAGTTAAAACGGAATGTTCCCAATGGTTAAAGAGGTTTGAGTATAATCCGAGCAGGTGAAAGCCAATAATCATATGATATATCAGAGGAACATGAAGGAAATGAAAACCGCACAACAGTTGAAAACACAGACCTCAGCAGATTTTTCCTCTTCCCCAGTTTTTCAAGACTTTTTTTTCAAACCATGTCAGGACCAGAAAACACCAGTAAGTTCTCTATGTTCTATATTGTGTCTTTTTCAGGAATAAACAGATTGTTTGTCATATTTCATCATTTGAATTGGTCATCGTAAATTGTTTCATATGTGGGTTATAGATTTTTCTGTGTATTCCAGAAGAAAGAAAAAAGTTCACCGGTGAAGAAAAGCGTCCCGATAAAGAAAAAAAAACTTATTTGTTCTGGGATTTTAGCACAGCTCCCTCACACTCCTTTGATTATGATGTACAAGATCTCAAAGCCAGGATTAACTCTTAATCACTGCAAGAAAAACTCCAGCTTGATGTGAATTGGTTTTGGAGATTTGGAGAAAGGTTTTTCTTCTACGCAGTTCGATCATCTGCAGTCAGTGGTGCAAGTGCCTGATGAATATTATGGTAAAAGAGATCAAGCTAATATTCTTATCGTTATGGCAGTGTACCGGTACTCCAAACTTATTACCAAGTCCACCATACTTCTAGTTACGGTCGATCCTGATTATGCATCCACAGCGGCCACATCGGAAAGTAGGGGTCATACTGTCTTTGTTGTTGTGCCAAAGGAATGTCACCCAGTGCTGATTGCAAGAGGTTCTATGCATTGGTATGATTTGGACCTGTTTGAATGGAAAAACAGATTCATGTTGCAAAATTGAGAGAGAAAAACTCAAAAAACAATGAAGGAGAGTCATCAAAACAGAGAGGGAAGAAAGGAGAGTCATCAAAACAAAGAGGGAATATATCAAGAAGCAGCTATGGAGGAGAGCCATCTAAGTAGCAGCAAAAGTCTGCAATAGGTACATTTGTGTATACATTGAGTACAAAGATTAGATTGCAGAATCACACAAAGGACAAACACAAAGGAAGAAAGAAGACATGAGAAGATATCAGCGTGATTGACCACATTTATATGCGATCCTTGATGAGTTTTGGATACATTTATATGTTTTTCATGGGCAGTTAGTTGCTGAAGTCAGGGCAAAGAAGTTGAATAAGTTGTTTGGCGCTGATCAAAAGTTAGCCTCTTTTGTGAAAGTGGATTCTTATGTAAAGGACATTAGCAGTGGATATTGCATGTCGCCAACTACAAAAAAAAAAAAAAAATTGGAGTCACATGTGAATTTGAGTTAATACCTCTTAATCACTGCAAAACAAATCTTGATTTAAATGTATTGATAGCTTCACTTTACGGCCAAAATCAACAGAGATATATACTTGGCCTAGATAGTAGTATCAAACAACAACCCATCTACAAAAGGGTTGATGGCGGCTGAAAGGTTTTGGGAGAAAAAATTAGGTATGAAATAATTATCAATTTAGGATGTAAATGTATAAGATTTGATTGATAAGAGTTTTCGAGATGCCACTCTTTCCGAGTCTCGGACATGAAGCTATCTGCTTTTAATATTTTTTAAAACAACAAAATCTTATAGATTATATGCTTTTAATAATTTTGTTAGAAAGAATATGATTTGGAACTGAAGGTGGATATTTTTCTTGTGGCTATACTTAAATTTTTTAGTTTGTACTTGATTCATGGAAAGACAAATATTCTTTACTAGGTGTTTTGCCCGCACTTGCGGTATTTATAATTTACAAAAATTTGTAAAAAGGTATATTAAATATATTTTCGATTCAAAAACCATTAGAATGAATTATTTCACGCTTTTTTAATATTTTAATAATTAATTAAACAATGGTTTTATTTTCAATATTTTATTACGTAAAATAAACTTAAAAATATTCATATATATATATAAAGATTTATATTTAGTTTTAAAATATTATGATGTAAAATATTTTGGATAACATAATATTGAATTTTGTTAGATAATGATGATTACCAGATTTATGAAATTCATTTTTAATTCATGAGTAATTATATATTAACAAATCTAATCTAATTATTTACTAAGGGTAATAAAAAATTTAAACACTCTATCTTTTAACATGAGAACGGAAAATCACGAAATAATATTATAAATATTTTGAATTTCTTGCCAATTTTTTAGAGATTATCACAATGAATGATTTTGATTGTCCTAAAATTATCTTAAAATAGATGATTGATTTTATATTATGTGATATACATATATATATATATATATATATTTCAATAGAGTCGGTTTAATATTATTAAACCAAATATAATATAAACATATATATATATAATATTTAATAATACTAAAAAATATAATATAAAATTAACTATGATATTATCGTTATAATTTATCAAGATAATGATAAATTATCAGCTAAATCACTAAAATTATTTATTAAGATTAATAATTGAGCAGAACATATGACTAAACCTAAAATCATGGAGAGCATGACAAATCAGCAAATTCAATTATTAATTTCTTTTCCAGAAATTATCACAATGAGTGATTTTGATTATCTAAAATTTATCATAAAAATAGATGAATGATTTTAAATTATGTGATATATATAAATATATATTAAAGTAAATCTGGTTTAATATTGCTAAACCAAATATAATAAAAACATATATATTGTATATAATATTACAAAAGTAAATATAATATAAATTCAACTATCATATTATAGTTATATTTTTTAATTATTTTGAAGATAATGATAAATTAGCAGCTAAATCACAAACATTATCTATTAATATTAATAACTAAACATAAATATGACTAAACCTGAAATATTTAATAATTAATTAAATATTATATTTTTATTCGATAAAGTTTTTATAAATTTGTTTTTATTAAAACTATTGACTCAACCTAAATTATGGAATATGCCAAATAAGCTTCTAAAATAATAAACATGACAAATAAGCAAAATAACTTAAAATCATGGAGACCATGATAAGTAAATAAAACTAAAATTACCACATAAAATTATGTAAAATATAATAAATAAATAAAGTTACCAATTAAAATTATTAAAAACATGACAAGTAAATAAATAACCTAAATTATGGAGAATATGATAAATAATCAAAATTAAAATTATTAAAAACATAACAAATAAAAAATTTACCTAAAATTATGGAAAATATGACAAATAAGCAATAAACAATGACAAATAAATAAAAAACCTGAAAATATGGAGAAGCTAACACATAAGCCAAATCACTTCTCAAATAATAGTATAGATAGATAGATGTCTCATAGACAATATACATCCATTGGTCAATACGATATTCAATGATTTGAGTTTTCCACATTGAGTTCAATGCTTCATTCTTGCTTCTTCTATTCAATCATGATTTTTTCATGATACCTCGTTGTTCAAGTTTTCATTTCCTTGATTATCGGCAAAAAGATCTTTCAATCATCAAACTTCCTCTTGGTCTAGCTGACCTACCTTCAACATTTTCCACTAAAAAATTTATCATATGTTTTTGTGGTAATGGTATGATATCTGTTAATAATAGGAATCCTAATTAATTTCAAAGGTTGTAAATTCCAATTAAGTTGAAAGGTTGTGTCTTCATTCTAAAAATTACCAATTTACGTGTGTTTCCAACATGCAACTCAGTATCAACTTTAAGAATTGTATTTTTTTTCATTTAAAATGATATTTTAGTTTTTTCAAATGATGTAAAATATTCCAAACAGTGTCTTTGTATAATTATTTGTTTCAAGGGATGTGTATTAGTTAGTGTAATAGTCATGTTCTTCTATAGTAAAAGAAATTTTAGATTTTTAAGATAGTTGGTTGTGTTTTTTTCATTTGGATAACTACTGAGAAACAAATAATGATGAAATGCTGTGTCTTGTCAACTATGTAACTATTGAAAATGTTTGAGAAAAAAGGTTTAGATATATCTTTTATCTTAAAAATATATCTGAAATATAAATTAATGTGAAAGTTTGTGATTTTTCAACAGTGGCTGTTTCAAATGGTTGTGAAAAAAAATTTAGATGTGTCTTTTGATCATAAGAATGTTTTTTAATTAAGGTATTTTTTGTAGTGATGTGTCTCTTTAAAAATTGTAGATGTACCATATTAAAATAACTACCTATGATCTGAAATTTTTTGACAATTCATATATAGTTTTGAAAAACTATAAATAGTTCATGTTCATGAATTTCTTATTGTAAACCTTTCACAATTTATTAAAATATGTTTTTGATCATATGAATGTTTTCTAATTAGCAGTGTTTTGAAAACCGGATCGGACCGGCCGGTCGAACCGGTCCGACCGTGACTCGCTGAAGAAGCCGGTTCCGGTTCAGTTTAAAACCCGGATTTAAGAAAACCCGGTAAAACCGGTGACCCGGGTCAACTTTAAAACCCGGTTCTAAAAAATTAACATATAAATAATGTTTTTTCAATTTCTTTTAAAATTTAATATTTCATAACTAATGTTTAATTATCTTTATTTAAAATATTTTTTATTTTATTCAATTTTCTTAAGAAAAAAATATGAAAAATCTCTTTTTGGATCTCATAACTATTCTGATTTTCCCATATTCATAAAGATTGAGATTTTACTTGTAAAAATAAATAAATATGGTAATTTTTAATTGTAAATCATTTAATTTTATCAATTTCAATTTACATAGTATTCACTTGTTCACTTTATATATAGCTAGATTTATGTTTACTGTTTATTTTTCATTTAATAAAAAATAATAGAGAAACATGTTATATGTAGAAGTAATTTTTAGATCCATATAGTGTAAATATATGATTATTTACATTTAATTTTTTAAAAAAATATAAAATCCGGTTCGACCGGTTGAACCGGTTCAACCAGTTAACCAGTAGCTGCACCGAGTCGGTATCTGGTCCGGTTTTCAAAACATTGCTAATTAGGGTATTTCTTGTAATGATGTGTCTTTTTAAAAAATAATATGAGATACCATTTTAAAATAAATATTTATAATCTGAAAAGTTATGATTATTCTCGAAAAACTATAAATAGTTTATGTTCATTGGTTTCTTATTGTAAATCTGTAACAAATTATTAAAAGGGCAAAGAAGAAAAGTTGAAGTTACCTGGTTACAAATATTTAGAAATTCAAATAAAACGTTGTCAGCGAGAAATTATAGAAAGAGTCATTTTGTGTTTGGCTAGCGAAAAATCCTAAATGAAATAATGAAATTATTAGTTTAAATTTTCATTTGCTAGATGAAAAGGTGTGTTTTTCTTTCTTGCAAATTTTGCATTTGTGATCATGTCACAAAAGCTGGTATATATATAAGCATACTCTATTGATAATATTAAACAAAAATAGATTTAAGAAACTACATCTTTTTGTCATAATTTTTGTCTTTTGTTTACAATTAACTTTTAATAATTTAAAACTATTTAAAATCATATTTTCATTTTAACTATAATAAGATATTTAAAAAATTTAACTACTATATATAATTGTTAATATAGATTTTCCATTCCTAGTTGGTATAATGGTGAACTAAATTACTTATCGTTGACTTTTGTCTCATATCTTCTTGATTTTGCTTACTCTTTATGGATTGTTTCCTACCACCTTCTGCTCTCATGAAAAGGGATTTTAACATCAAGGGTTTGTCTATGGATTGTTTCTCACCACCTTCTGATCTCAAGAAGGATAATGATGATGAAGAATAATGTGGATTAGCTGCTAATAATGAGAAGCGCTCCCTATGAAGATCTGCAAGTGCTTCTTTGAGGATTAGTTTCTCTAAAATCCTAGCCATTGTCAAAGACAAAGAAAAATGTAAACTAGAGGTCACAGAAGAGATGCATGAGATGTAAAAGTGTGGCTTGAGTTTTAGTTTTTGTACATTACTATTTAATCTATTGCAACAGCGAAAATGAGGCATCGGAAAACAGAGGAGTCTTTCTTTTTGTATTGGTTTCTTTAACTCGTGGGATGCAAATACAATGCAAAGTGATCAGATTTCTCATATATGCAATGAAATGAGAGGAGCCTTTACAACACTGCACTTGCATTAAGCTTTAAGAGTGACTAGAGCTCTATATACATTATCGGCAACCACAAAACATTTTTAGATAGAAATAAACCCGCAAAGTCGACATCACTTAGCAGTGTAACAGGACACAAGAGGGATGTACTTTTGCGAGATATCACTAACGGCCTTTAACCCTTTTTCTTCTCTTACCTCTTTTTATGATGAACTCTGTTTTTGCTATGTAGAGGGAACGTTGAAGTGGAAGAGCCATGAGATCACAAAGGCAAAGACCATACAAGCTAAAAGGAAATTCAAGAATCGATGACCTTGCCAGAAGCTTCTAGCCTCTGCCGATCGTGGACCAGATGTTCTCAGAGCTAGATTCATTGTACCGTTTACTTCACTCCCAGTATTCTCAGTCTCCGGGTCAACAGTTCCAACAACATTACCAGCAATGGACCCGCATACTTCACAGATTCTGCAGCAACCAAACCATGAAATCACATCACAATAGAAACATGAAACATAGTCACACTATCTTAATATATAAACATTCCTGACAAAATTCACCAAATATTCAGACAAATATTTTTTCCTTACATGTTTCCTTTGATCTTGAACCAAGTCTCAGCACAATGCTTATGAGCAGCAGCGAGATCATCTTTGCAAGAACAACCAAGCTCAATAGGAACACCAGATTCAAGATTCGTTGAATCCAAGCTCATGTGACAGATTCTGCAATCTTTCTCATCTTGCGACAAATGCACCGCTTTCTCAGGCAAACCAAGCTCTAGATCTACTTCTACTGAACACACGGACACATTAGATCTCCTCTTTTCATCCTTCACTATCTCATCTTCCTCCTCCTCTCTGCTGGAGCTCTGATGAGACTCTCCATCGTTGGTGGTGTGCTCTTTTCTGTCGTCATCACAGCCACTTGAGCCATGGATTGCTTTAGCAGAGACAAGAGTATCGAGATGTGGCTGTACGGGTTCCATCTTTTGTAGAGACCCACCAAGATGATGAACCCTCCTCGCAAGTAGTAAGTGATCTTTGAATCTTGTCAGAATCTTAAGCCAAGGTTTTTTCCTTTTATTAACTCACTCATCTCTTTCTCGGTCTACTTTCACCTGGTGGGACATATACTACTAGTAATAAACAAACCAAATCGGGACACGAGACAAACAGTGACTCCTCGTGTACTCTGTTACTTTTGTTCAGAGTCGTTTAATGATTTTGTATTCTCCAAAAAAAACACAGAGAAGAGAATCATATTTATTTTAATTTAAGTTATTTCAACATAAACTAATATACATTATTTTATAGTAAATTAATATCTTATTACATAGTATAGATTATGAATGATTAAAAAAATATCATCAATATTACCTACAGTGCCTCACATATAGTTTTGTGACTTTTAACTAATTCGATATTCAAAATTAATTTAGCATCTGTTATGTCTTTTTATTGTAAATTTTTATGTATAACAAAGTTTTGTAATTACAAATTGAGGTCTCTGTAACTTTGGATGGTATTTTGTAATGATTTATTAATTATATATTCTATAATATAATCAAAAAGTGAGTATAAACTTTATATAAAGGGCATATTTGAGATTCATAATTATTTGAGAGAAAGTTATTTTCAATGGTTTAGTCAAAAAAGTTATTTTCAATGGGAAAAATGTATCTTAGACAATTAATTTGTCTAAATCTATACCCTTTGGAATTATTTGAGCAACTTTGCTTTCTTATAACTACTCAAAAACTCTAGAGGCTTTTTTAACTAATTTAGGTATTTAAATTAAATTGATATAAGTTATTTTGCTCTATATAAATTATGAATTCTTGATAACAATAATACCTTCACTACAAGCCTATCCTCATGACAAGTTCATCGAAGAAAACGCTCACATCTATTTTTTGGTTTGCTATAACCATAATGGTGATATTATCATTGATATGTTCAGAAGGTTATAAAATTCCCATTACAGGACCGCTAATGAAAGTCGAAATTAAGAATAATAATACATATATTCTTGATGTACATTGTAAATCAGCAGATGATGATATAGGGTCGCGTGCTCTTAAGAAAGGTGAATCATATCGTTGGCAGTTTTATGTTAATTTTTTTAATACTACACTATATTTTTGTGGTTTTCACCAAGGAAAAGTAAAGAAAGGTTTGTTCGACATTTACGATGCGCTTAGAGATTATAAAAGATGTACTAAATGTACATGGATGGCAGAGATTGATGGTCTTTACGGATTTAGTGAGAAGAAGAAACCACCACCAGCCGTAGTGTTTTATAAATGGTTAAAGTAGTAAAAAATAAGTAATTTAATAAAATTATGTATGCAGTTTATTCAAATATAAATAAAATAGGGCTCATCTTTTAACTGGTAACTGGTAAGTTTTATTTAATTTATTCATTTATACTTCAAAATTATATTTTATATTTTCGTAATTGTTTAAATAATTTCAGTGGTATGTTATTTAAACCTCCTAAAAGAATATTTGTTGTTAGTTTGAAATGAATATATGAAGAAAATACACAGCTGCGAGGGACTGGGAGTATTATGTTGATGAGCTGTAAGATCTCGATCTAGAGGCCGATTTGAATAATGGAACCAGCTTGAATTGCAAATGTTTGTGGAGATTTCGACACATTAACATGGTGAAACTTTGTATCATCTTGAACCCCACTAAAAAAAAGGACTCTAAGCCCTAACCAACTTGAAAGATAAAATGCAAAAGGTCTCTTTGACACATTCAAAATCAGAACAACAGATGAAAGTCAACATTCTTGAAAGAAAACCACATCTGATCAGCGGGATTTAGCTTGTGGCGGGTAAGGCCACGGGCTTTGAGTCCTCTGCTTTTTCATGTTCCTTGTTCAGCAACTGAAACATTGCATCCCAATAATAAGTTCACAAAAAAAGTAATCAGCAGTGCTAAGAACATAAGGTCGTGAAAGAGTTATGATCTAACCTTGTTGTTGATCAAGTTGTGGAGCGCAATTACACTTCTGATGAGGGACGATAGATAGATAACGAGCATCATGTCATTTGTTTTCACTGCACGTAATGAACTCAGTAAGACTAATGCATCCAAGAAGTACAAAGATGATATTACTGACGGAACTCACCTGAGAAGGCCTTGACCAACTCGTTCACATTCAGGTTTGGAAGCAAGTTGAAAACGTCCTGCATATTTTAAGCGGAATGTTTTATGAGCTAAAAATCTACTGTCGCAGACTGTGACATAAAATTGCAAAGATCACAAAGATTTGGATAATGTTCAGAAGTTTATAACGTAGAGTTAGAACAGTAAATGAAAACAGACGCAAGTTCTAACCTGCAGATGGTATAAAATCTCATGATTAAGAGGGAGTTTCCCATCGATTACAAGGTCGAGGTAACTCCGGATCTCCCGAAGACGTGCATCCAGCCCCTTCAAAGCAGTAAGTTTGGCAGTGACCTGGTACAAAATACAATACACGTTATCTCAGTCCTCGAACAATAACCATTATGTTCATATAAAAACTTTGCAAGAAAAGCGATATGAATCCTCCAAGGCACCCATCATGATTTCAGGACTAAAGGGATAACAATGAAACGTTCAATATTGTAAAGACAAATACCTCAGTCGCAAGGGTACTGATAGTTGTGTCTTTCACATCCCTGAGCAAATGCTCCACGCCTATTAGAGAACGAGAATAAACCAAAATACCCATCAGAATACCTTCCTCAAAACCAATCATAAAACACAATTTTTTTACACGTCAGACTTGTAAACCTTGTAGACATACCAATTTCCTCGACTTCATGAGCAGCAATTTCTGTAGACACGTGAACGAAGACTTTCTGGCTTTTCTGGGTAGCATTCTGAAGAGACAATAACGTATTAAATCAAGCTGGTTAACTATAAGGACACAACTGTACAAAATGAAAAAATAGTACGTTACCTCCTTGACCTCCTCTACTGCATAGTAAGCTTTTGTGGGGATCCCAAGTTCTTTAGGCTGGACATCAATAATGACCAACACTGGATTTGGAACATAGCTGCAGAACGAAATGCAAAACGAAGATTTTTAATTGGAAATGAATCATAAGCTACGAGAAGATGTCCTAAAAACTGATCTGCCATAACTTAAAACCGACTAGTCTATCCCTCAATCCATCGCCCAGGTCGACAGAACATAAGAAATGGACAACAAATCCGAATGATTAAGCAGGAAACTGACCCACTGAACAAAGCGTGAACGTCCAAATCATTCTCCCGAAGTTTAGGGCCTGTGCTGTACCAACCTACAACATGCTCCTTGGCTGAAAAGCAAAGATTTGTTTTTTTTTCGTCAAAAACATGCTTTCTTCATCATTATATACAGTCTAAAAGCTTAAGTACCATTAATTCTCTTGAACATGTGGAACATAGACTCATGGTAGTTGTGATCAAGAAACCAGATACTTGGATCCTTGTCATCCTCCTCGAATGGCACTACAAAACCAATACCCCCAAATGTCAGACAAGCCATATCAAAGCTAATGTCCAAAAGATTATATTTTTTTCATTCAATCCAAGTACAAACCGAGTTCAATTGAATCCAAAACCCCTAAATCGATGCTATACGTGACATCTCGCTAGAATCTGAGATCTGAGAAGTTAAAAAGACGATACCTGCGTAGCTGTTGGTGACGTCAACGATACCACGGGAGCTGCTACCGAGAAGAACACCGACGACGCGCTTGCGCGAGTCCTTAGCGACGCGGTTATAATGGTCGACGATACTAAGCAAGACGAGTGGATGAACCACCACTCTCTCGATCGTCCTTGCTGATATCTGCTGCGTCTTTATCACATCCATGTTCGGAAAATCAACTTCCGATCGATAGTGAAGTTCCGATCTGGTTTTTTTTCGCGACGGAGCTTCGAGCTTTGCTTCTTCTCCAGGAAAACTCCACTGAGATGATTGCTTCTGTTCTCTACTCTTTTTTTTTTTATTTCTCTTTTCCAGACTGGGCTTGTTAAATGTTAATGGGCTTATATCTTGTTAGGCTCAATATGAAATCCCTGCTTACGCTATCTTCGAGGTGATTAGGGATGAGAGATAACCAAACCAAACCAAATGGAAATAACGGAAACAATGCTTGTGTTTAAAGACTAAGACCACCCGCATCCACGGTTTTAAAGCGGATCATGGGCTCGGATTCATAGGCCCGTGTTATTAAAAGAAAAGATTAAATGGGTTTAACTCCGTGAATCGGCTCTTGCGAGTGAGCCCGTATGATACGGGTTCATGCCACGCGTCGAAGAGGGAGTGGCTACGCGATCTCGCGTGTTGAGTGAGAAAAAAGGGTTTCGCGTGAGATATCTCATTTCCCTTCTCTCTTCGAAAGCTAGGGTTTCTCCGTCTCTGAGGCGATTTCTTGTGCGACTCGAGAGCCGAAGCTTTTCTCGATCAAATCGACGTCAGACTCACTCGTAGACGATCTCAGGTGAGTCTCCACCACTCCGAGGGTTTGATTCAATCGATTTGGTGTCAAGAGCTTTCTAGGTTAAGCCAAATCGATTTGGGGGTTTCGTCTTAGGGTTCGAAATCGAAAAGGGGGTTTCGATTTCTTGGTTAAAATCGACATACGGGTTCTTTTTACTGTTCGTTTATCGTGGATTTCAATTCGATTTGGGGGTTTCTAGTTAGGGTTCGAAATCGATTTTCCGCTTTCGATTTTCCGTTGCTTGTGTTATAATTTTTTGTTTTTCTGATACAGATGGATCCCGCAGCAGAGATAAGAGACACAAAGAGAAAAAAGGATTACATCAATATGCTCGCAAACGTGGCTGATTCAGAATACGGGATTCCGACGAGGTGTCCCTGTGGTGGGAGAATAATTCACGAGGTTCGTGGGAAGGACGACTACGACACTCTTCCTGGGAAGTGGTTCTTCACCTGGAAAAACTACGAGATAATAAACCGTTTGTTCTCTTATAAATTCTTGTGATTTATTTGTCTGTTGAAACGAGTTTGAAACGAGATTCTGATATAGTTTTTTTGTTGTTACCAAGGCTGATGGGTTTCATTATCGTCAGCCTTGGGTCATTGGTGTGCAGGAGCATATCGAACGCCTCACAAGGCGTGTGGAGGAGTTGGAGGTGGTGATCAACTCGGTGCCGGAGGTGAATAATAAGATTCAGAGACTGGAGGTAATTTGACTTCCAACTTTTGATTTTAATTTTGAAAATTTTTCCTTAAATTTTATACACTGACTAACACTATCTGATTGTCATTTCCATGTACAGGCAGAGGTTAAAGCCCTCACTCGGGAGGTAGATAGCCTCACTGGGCAGGTTTATAACCTGTCTGTGCAGGTGGCGGACTTGGAGAAGCTATGCTTCGACTGAAAACAAAAGGTAACCCTGAACCTCCTTAACGACATTTGAACTAGAAGTGAAGTAGGTTGAGTAGTAGTTGCGTAATGAATGTTTTAAAATGGTTGAGTTGCGTAATTAACTAATTTGAATAACTGATTTGATGTTTATTCAATGGTCTCTGTCAAGTAGTAGTTGTGTAGTTAAGTGTAATCAATTTTTGGTTGTTAGAAGGTGTTTACTTCTTTGTACTTTGAAACCCAAAACTAGTTTAAAAACCTAGGTAATCGACATCTAAAAACACAAACCATAAATTAAAAACTTAAAACGAAAACCAAAATGGATCCTTTACCCCTAAACTATCCCGGCATTGTGAACCTACTTGCTTCCCCGAGCAGTCAGCCAATAGATTTAGGACGTTCTGAGGTTCCTAAACCTCCGGAAAGGCGGAAGTGGACAGTCAAAGAAGTTTTGGTGCTGATCAGTGCTTGGTTGAACACCAGCAAGGATCCAATCATCAGTAATGAGCAGAAGGCAGCAACATTTTGGAAGCGAATAAAGGAGTATGTGAATAGAATCCCTCTGCTCGTTGGCTCCGTTCCTAGGGAGTGGAGTCAATGTAAGCAGAGGTGGGGAAGGGCTAATGAGCAGGTGTGCAAGTTTGTGGGATGTCATGAAGCTGCTTTGAAGGAGCAAGCTTCTGGACAGAATGAGAATGATGTCATGAAGGCGGCTCATGACATCTTCATTAATGACTACAATGTCAAGTTCAGTCTTGAACATTGTTGGAGGGAGCTTCGGTTTGATCAAAAATGGAGATCACACACTTTGACACGAGATGGTGCAAAGGAGAAGAGGAAGGAACCTGCAGAGGAGGTGGGTGGCGAGGAAGGTGTTAGGCCTGCCGGTGTCAAGGCTAGCAAAGCAGCAAAACGCAAGAAGCACGTCAATGAAGCAGCGTTTGATCAGATAGAAAGCATTTTAGCGGTGAAGAATAACTTATCCAAACAGAAACTCCTTGATAGGTTGTTAGCAAAAAATGCAGAAACACTTTCAGATCAAGAACTCGCTCTAAAAAATAAACTCATCACTGAAATGCTTTAAATTGGTGAGTGCCAATTTTTTTGTGAAATTTTTAGTTGGTTAACCGTTTGATATCTGTTGTTTGATTTGTCTTGTTTGAATCTCTGAAATGCTCTCTCTAATATTTTACTTTAAGTATTTTCACAATGTTTGAATCTCTTTTGCTTTATGTATATTGATAGTGTTTGTATCTGTTTTGCTTTGTAGGTCACGGGTTCAAGGAGGAGGATGCGTGTGGACGTCGATGGTTGTAGGTCTCGGTTTCTTTATGTATCAAATCAAGTCACGGGTAATGTAGTAGTAGGTGCTTGTAGTAGTAGGTTATGTCAGATTGATTCACGGGAGAGTGTAGTATTTTGTATCTTTCTACACTCGTTTTAGGATGTGTTTTCCAGTCACGGGTGTATGTCCCCACGGCTTGGCTTTTGTATTCACGGGCGTATGTCCCCACGGCTTGGCTTTTGTACTCACGGGTGTATGTCCCCACGCTACTTGCTTCAATGTGTCTCTATATATATGACTATGTGTTTCAGTTATTTTTCATGCATTTTATCAATACTATCATAAACGATTCTTCACAACCATCATAGCCATTCTTCTTACTATCAACACATTTTGATTCTTCTTACCATCACAGCCATTCTTCTTTACTTGTCAATCGATTCTTCACCACCATCTTCACAACCATCTCCTTGTCAATCGATTCTTCACCACCATCTTCACAACCATCTCACCATCGATTCTTCACATCCATCTCACCCTCTACTTGTCAATCCATAGAGGTAAATGCAAAACTTATATTTACTTTGTATGAGACAATTGATATCATATAGACAAGAAACAAAAATTTAATAATGTCACATAATTCAAAAATTGTGAACACTTATAGCATATAAGGAAAAAAAATGTCTTTTGTAGGAAGGAAAAAAAAAACTTAATAATGTCTTTTAAATTCAAAATTAATCCAAAAATTTAAATACATACCTTATAGAGGAGAAAAAAATATAAATATATAGATATATAACGCCCTAATCAAGAAAAAAAATGTGAAACTTATAGCATATAGATGAGACAATTTAAAATTGTGAACACTTATAGCATATAAGGAAAAAAAATAATGTCTTTTGTAGGAAAGAAAAAAAACTTAATAATGTCTTTTAAATTCAAAATTAATCAAAAATTTTAAATACATACCTTATAGAGGAGAAAAAATATATAAATTCAAAACTTATATTTAGTTTGTATGGGACAATTAATAATGTTGATTTCAAAAAATATAAGAAAAAAAAATAATAATGTCTTTTGTAGGAAGGAAAAAAAAATAATGTCTTTAAAAACCCCCTATTGCTTTTTGTAGGAAGGAAAAGTCAATAAATATCATCACCAATGTCTTCCTCATCAATTGATGAAGCAGATGAAGCTTTTGATGAAATGGTCGACGAAGTGGTTGATAATTTCATAGACACAATAGTTGATGGTCAAACCAACAACCAGAAGAGACGAGCTTATATCGAAAGAGATCGAGAACGAGGACACAATCAACTATGGAAAGACTATTTCATGGAAAATCCTACATACCCACCTGAAATGTTTAGGAGGCGTTTTCGAATGAACAAACCATTGTTCCTTCGCATTGTCGAGCGCCTAAGTAGTGAAGTTCCATACTTTCAGCAAAGAAGAGATGCTGCGGGAAGGAACGGGCTTTCTCCCCTTCAAAAGTATACGGCAGCTATACGTATGCTCGTATATGGTCAGTCGGGAGATACATATGACGAATATCTCCGACTTGGTGACAGTACATCACGTTTATGTTTGAAAATTTTCACTAATGCAATAATACAATTGTTTGGAGATGAGTATCTACGAAGACCTACACCTGAGGATCTTCAACGATTACTCTATGTTGGAGGTACGCGGGTTTCCAGGGATGATAGGCAGCATCGATTGTATGCACTGGGAGTGGAAAAACTACCCAACGGCTTGGAAAGGTCAGTTCACACGTGGTTCAGGAAAGCCGACGATTGTCTTAGAAGCCGTGGCATCACAAGATCTTTGGATATGGCACGCATTTTTCGGCTTACCAGGTACCCTCAACGATATCAATGTTCTTGATCGGTCACCTGTTTTTGATGACATCTTACATGGTCGAGCACCTAAAGTTAAGTTCAAGGTCAACAACCACACTTATCGTATGGCCTACTATCTTACTGACGGAATTTATCCAAACTGGGCAACATTTATCCAATACATCCCACTTCCTCAAGGTCCTAAAGCCGAAATTTGCGAAAAGCAAGAATCCGCCAGAAAAGATGTCGAACGGGCTTTTGGAGTATTGCAATCGAGGTTTGCAATTGTTAAAACCCAGCTCTACAATGGGACAAGGAAAAGATAGGAAAGATAATGAGAACTTGTATCATATTGCACAATATGATAGTAGAGAACGAACGACACGGATACGCTCAAATTAATACATCTGAGTCCGAGTCGAGAGTCAACCGAAGTTCAAGGTGAGAAGGAGAGAAAGTATTAATGTCGGTGATATGTTAGGCATGCAGAGAACGAGATTTAGAAGCATGATCGTTTGAAAGCTGATTTAATGGAAAATATTTGGCAAAAGTTTGGTGATGAAGATGAATAAGCTTTGTATGTTCTTCAATTCTCGATTTATGTAATCTACTCTTAACGTATTGAATAAAAGTTTTCAAAAATTTTATAATATATTTTAATATTTTATTCATATATTCTGAATAATTTGAAATTTTTAAAAATATAATAATTATTATTATTTTATTTCTATGAACTCCTTTTCAGGTTCACCAATGCAGAAAACAACAAATACAGGTTCATAACTATTCATAGACCCACCAAAAAATATTAAAAAATCCTTATGAACCCCAAGGGGGGTTCACCAATGCTCATGCTCTAACTAGACTTTGACCTGCTCTAAAAGAACGGATTTATTTTCGAAATAATTCAAATTTATTTGATATAAATATATACTTTTGGTAGTGTATCTAAATGTAAAAGTTACAAAAAATTATATATGTGCAAATTGTTTTACGAACAATGTTCCCATAGAAATAATTTCAAATCTGAAAAATATAATCAAGTTTTAGAATGTTTAGCAGACAATATATTTTAAATATATAATCAAGTTTGAATAAAATCAAACTATATATATTCTTGTATTTATTATCAATTGATTTATTAACGAAGTTAATTAATAATATCTGAAAAAGGAAACCCTAAAAAATCAGAGTTGAGACTCTGATTAGACCCAACCTATATATTTGAATGTGTTTTAAATTGCTATATCCAAAAACCCGATAATCTCATCCGCACTAAGAACTGAATGAGTATCCAAACATATATATATATATATATTAATTATAATAATATTTATAATAATAGTAATACTTAAAATTAAAACTATAAATCAAATATGGTAATTATTGTTTTATTTATGAATAAAAATGGATGCTCTTAACAAAAAATACCCAAATCAAATTGTGTACATGTTTTTGGATTAAAATAACAGATTTCAAACATATCAATTGATTATTCTTGCTCATTTTTAGTTAATAATTTTGGGTAAGTTTGGGTAATTTAGATATAAAATACACGAACAAATTCGATAGTTTAATTATTTTGGTTTAAAATGTCTGAACTTGAACCGGATATCACGGATAACCGGAATTTTTAGATTCTTGTACATAAGAACCGTACCCACCTAGGTCTAGGAGTACTCGTCTCAAACCCTATATGTTTTTATAGTATCTAAATAAAACTGTTTTCAAAAAAAAAACAATATTTGAAAGTTAAAATATTATATATATATATATATATATATATATATATATTTCAGAATGCATAATTTGTATTTTTGTCAATATAAACGTTATATATAATCTTTTTCTTAATCATATATGTAATCAACCATATGCAATTGTTTTGATTATTTGTTCTTATTTGTTTTTAATCCTATTTCATCTTTTATTAGCACCTTCGTTTTTTTTTGTTTAGTATACATCTTAAGATATTTGTTTGTTTCGTATTATGCAGGGGGGAAAAGTCACTGAAGCACAACATATTAACATGAGGAACTTTGTTTAATCGTTTTTTCCTATTTATTTCTGAAATTGTAGAGTTTGTGTTTATACATTCTGGGTTTCATAGTTTTCGTTGAGGAGAAATTAACCACGTACTTTTTATAAACGTGAAAAGGCAATTACATAAAAGTAACTGTTTTTTAAATGGAGTTCATTGTAACTGCTTTTTGGATAGATGATGATCGTGGTTTATTAGAATTGTATAATTAGACACAATTGTGTGAAAGTTGGGTTTATTCATGATACAATTATAAAAAAGTTGGACTAATCATTTATCAATAGGTCAACAACAAACTTCTCATATCTATATGACAGAGGGTTTAGTTAACTAGAGTATTTTTCAACCTATTGCAATATTTTTTTGTAATCTGTTTTTTTTTTAAAAATAATATTCTCTTGTAATTTTTGATAAATTTACACATTTAATAAAACGTAGAAAATGGTGTGGAACAAGGTTAACTAATGGTTTAGCAAAAAAGCTCAATAATAACGGCTCAAAATACGATTATAATTAGGGTTGTTACAAGTACGAGTTTCCTCATCCCAATCGCATGATAGCTAAGGCACATAATGTCAATACAACTTCTAAAGTGCTACACCAACTTTCCTAAATCCATTACACCGAAAATATTGGATATTTAATTCATGGATATTCTTATAACACAGATGTTAATTCTAGCAAATCATCTTCTGATCGGGTTCTTGGCATATTTGGGTCCTCGTTCAAAGAAAACACATTCATAAAAAGCTTAGTTGAAGATCCAACGGCGGATGTTCCATCTCAGCTCCGCATGATGAGTATGTGGAAAACAACGTCGTATTGACCTGCTCTCGTATGTATTCGTTGTGGCTCGCAGTAGTATTATTTGCTCTCATTCTTTCAACCTCCGATAACGGGAAGAGTTGCAATGTCTCTATCACCTTCTCCTCTTCTTCAATGCCTTCAAAAGTATCTAAGATAAAGAAGAAGAAGAAAAAACACATTTTAGTAAATGTGCATCTATATAATATGTAACATATAGAAAAATGGTAAGGAGATCTTTGTTATAACCTTTTTGTGGTTGTTGATGATGACTTGTGTTATGTCGATGAGGAAAAGAGTGTTCGTCTGTGTCTTGACGATGATCAAAATCGACCGTGGAGATTTTACGGCGTTTTTGTCTTTCCCTAGCTTTATGGTTTTGGAACCAATAAAACACGTTCTTGCTCTCGATCTTACCGTAGACACTCAGCTCCGTGGAGATCTTCTGAATCTGATCGGTGCTCGGTGTTCGTAGCCCCGCATTGAACAGATCTGTCAGAAGCTTCACTTGCTCCCCCGTTGGATTCCACCGTCCACACTTTGTCCCCGTTCCTCCACCTCCCATGTTGTTATTGTTACATAAGCCTCTAGCTTTAATGGAGAATCCTTCCAACGACATTATTTCAATACATATATTTGGTTTGAATACGTTTTTGTATATGAGTTTATAAGGTGTGTTAAGATGGACTTAGTGATGTGAATGTATGAGGGTTTGAATATATAGACATGATTTGATGGTGTTCTTTTTGAATTTTTGTTAATATGTTTTCTTTTGTTATTATAACAATCTTGAGGATACAATAACGATAATAATTAAATAATAAATGTGTCTAAGTTCTGTGTCATTTACTTAGTGTTATGTATGATAGATATGTAGAAGAAATAAAACAGAATCAGTGTGTTGTTTATTACGAAATGCATGCTTTTGTTCTGTGCTACATATGCATTTACATATACGTAATTTTATCGGCAATTATACAGTGATTTTGCTGTAAATTAAATATGGTATTATTATGTTCCTTATAGCCTGTGGGGTTGAGTGAAGTTTGATTTGTTTTGATGTGAGTACATGTTAGCGTGTGATCAGTTCTCGAACTATTATCTAAAATTAGCCGCAAAAGTTAACCTAGTAATTTCTTTACTTGTTGTGTGAACATCTTGAAAAGCGTATGAATTAACGGAATTTTTTCCATAAAAGCGGTGACACTTGATAAAGTAGGCTGGTCGGCAGTGGTGATTATAAAACTGAGTGGAACCCTTTTTAAGTATTAACTAATCGAAATCAATAACTCAACCAGTCTATGAAACTATACTTAATTTCCCATGTATAACAAAAAAAAAACAAAGTTATCAAATGTTATTATACAAAAAAATAATATTAATTAACTCAACCTGTCTAGAATTCCAAAGAATCTATATTGCTAGAATTTTATATATGTTTATTAGTCTATTATATCTAACGCGTTTTCATATTTTACATTTGAATAATTTAATGTGCTTTTTTAATTCACGATAATTTGATGTACTTAAAAGTAGTATTCGATATATGTTGATAAAATTATATATATATATATATGTGTGTGTGTACGTGTGTGTATTTAAGTATGCTTCCACAACAATATATTTATATAAATGAATCAAAAACCGCAGTGGGGTAACTTGAAAATTTTGATTTAAAATGTGTTTTGGGCCCTTGGCATAGAGAAGTATATCATTGTGAGTTTGGTGTTCGAGAAGTATATTAGTGGTGATGATTTTGAGAAAGACATGCACGAGACGCTAAGCGAAGACTAAAGATCCAGAGAATAAAATGACAATTCAAATAAACCAAACATTGTTTTTATAAACAAGAGTCTCTCTGCTACACAACATACAAATACGTACAATATTTTATCACAGTTTTCAATTCAATTTTAAACTTTAAAGAAGCAAAAATGAATGAAGATCGAGTTGGCCTGAAAGTCAAAGTATACGTTGGCGTTTGTTACTTGGATTCATCCAAAACTATTAGATAACAATTTCATTATACTTAGTTCGTTGGAATAACTTTCAAATCTAACTTACATAGTATTTTACTATTTCTAATATATATATATATATATATATATATATATATATACCATTTCTAAAACCAATATACCTGATTAAAACGAATATATATATATATATATATATATATATATATATATTAATGATATGTTATATTGTATAGTTATTATCAGTTTTGAGAAAACGTGAGTATATATTGTTTGTTTTTATGTAACTAGCGGTATATTACATACATATGATGTGGAATGCGTTCTAGTTCAAGAGGAGTGTGTTCCCATCGAAGTCAAAAAAGTTGAAGGTGGTCTCACATTGTAATGCCCACTACATGCTATTCCCAATGATGTTTCATGCACCATACTCTAATATACATATTAATCACCTAGAGAGTAAACAAATATATGCAATATTTTCTATCAAGATTATATAATGTTTATGAGAAATAAAGCTTCATGCGACATAAATTTGGCTACTGGAGTCTAGAGTACTAGTTCGTGGCAATGGTTTTCAGCTCTAACTCCTAGGTCAATGTCGTTTATCTTGTTTCTTTGATCATCAAAAGTTTCAAACCAATATTATAAGAAAATTCAAGCAAGTTATCTAAGTTATTTTGATTTCATATTGGTAGCAAGCAAGAAAAAGAAGATATATACGAACATGTGAAATGGTGTCCTTTGTGCTTTGATCCTTTAATGTCTATTATCTAGATTTTACCCTCTTTTCCATGCAAACTCACACGTCTGTGATAGAAAATCATAAACAGCATAAAGTTACTACAGTAAAATCTCTATAAATTAATAATGTTGAGACTTTGAAATTTTATTAATTTATAGAGATATTAATTTACAAAAGTTTCCTTATTTAGATTTCTTATTTTAAGATATATTTATTCTAAGATAAAAAAATATATTTGATTTTGTTGTATATATATTAATTGTTATTTTATGAAATTTGACATTTATATTAATTTTGTTATATTATTTAGTGTATATAATATATATTGCATATAACTTAAATATAATTTTAGATATAATATTACTAAATCTCATCAATAATATATTAAGTATTAAGAAAATATAAAGATAATTCAATTGAAAATATAAAACAAACAATATAATAATAGGTTCTTACTTATATTAAATATGTATATATATATAAATTATTAATTTATGATTTTAATGGGACTATATATTTACATAGAATTTTCTAAAAAATATTATCTTATTATTTTATCGATTTGTTTCAAATTTTGAACCGGCCCAAGTTGGGACCGACAAAATTTATAATATTACTAAATCTCATCAATAATATATTAAGTGTTAAGAAAATATAAAGATAATTCAATTGAAAATATAAAACAAACAATATAATAATTGGTTCTTACTTATATTAAATATGTATATATATATATATAAATTATTAATTTATGGTTTTAATGGGACTATATATTTACATAGAATTTTCTAAAAAAATATTATCTTATTATTTTATCGATTTGTGTCAAATTTTGAACCGACCCAAGTTAGAACCGGCAAAATTTATTAATTTATAGAGATTATTAATTTATCGAGTATTAATTTATAGAGATTCTCTTGTATTTCTGCATTAGCAACTTTTATATAAAGTTTTTCTTTGCTAACTTTTGGGACTTTTAGATATAATTTTTTTACTATAAGACAACATTGCATTATAATCTCTTTTATCGAAAAAATTGTATTATTTTGTCCCTAACACACTCATAAATGTCTATTTCAAGTTTATATCATTATTTCCGGAATAGTTCATTGATTAAGACTTAGAGATTAATTAACAAATTAAATAAGAAACTCAGGAAACAAGGGCATGAAATTATGGCACGCTTGAATACGTAGGGGCATGTAGTAGAGACAGACACCCCCACTCTTCACGAAGCTTCGGAGGGTTCCTTGTTTGATCTCCCTCAGTCCTCACGTTTGTCGCCGACCCATTCAACATAACCCCCAAAACTTTAATTCCATTCACTCATGTATTTAAATTTTTTGATAACTAATCTATTAGTTTCCCATCACTGTAAATATGCTTTTGTAATTCGAATAACTAAGATCGAAATTGCTATGTTAGTTTTGGATCTCACACCATGGAACACTCGATTATTTCATGGCCAAGGGAAACAAAATATAAACCATTGCACAGGCGTTGTAACTTTGAGCAATGAAAGCACACACGTTTTATGAATTCACGTTCCAAAACCCTAAAACGCTATCTCATTGAGATCATGTCTGACCTTTAAATGCTTCAGGAGAAGAGACAAAACCCTTGATGACTTTGATCCTAGGTGCATTTTTCTTACTTACCAGCTAATCTGACGGTTGTTGTGTCATGTTCTCATGATCTTGGGCTTTGGGCCCAAATTAGATTGAGTAATCGTATCTATTAAACACCACACCTACGACTTCCATAAAATAAAACGGGACACTGTTCAACAAGAGTAAAAACAACATAATGTTTTATATCCAAAAAAATAATGACACGCAGTTTTCTGTAGTTTCCTCTCCTCTGTTTTACCGTCTTCGTCCATCTCTTGTTACTCTAGAATGAAGCTTACCATCTGAGGAATATTCTCTTCCCAGTGATCCTTATCCAGTTCTGACCATAACATAGAATCAATGTTTATGGATCGAAACGGCGGAGTTTCATTCACTCTCTCAAACGTTGAAGATGATCGGAGTATGTGTGTGGATATACTGGACTTCAAAAAGTTTCAAATTTTTCTACAAGATTCAATTGGATGTTACCAGTAAAAGCAAGTTTTGTTACGAATATAAATAATTACACTAACAATGTTACAAGTTACGAATACAAATAATCACACATAAGCACATAACTTGGTGCAAAGTCTCTCACTTGGCTGGGTTTAAGCAGCAGCGGTTGAATCAAACCTACGCATCATGTCACAATGTGGCGTCTCACGGACATGCCCCCAGTGTTGTCTCTGAAGCTCATTCCGACAATGCTGTCTGATGATAAGTTTGTGTATTATCTAGGGATCTTGGTTATGTGTCCTCACTTTGCTTGTTGTGTGTTACGCACTTTATTTATTTTGGCTTAGCTTAGAACAAACATTCATGAACCACTAAACAGTTAGATGGTATATGCATTTTAGAAAACATGCATACATATCATAGACAAGAGAACAACACAAAACCAGCAAAAAGATAAATGGCTCTACTAAGATATTCTTGTGATCCATAAGATGAGAGCTTAGGCCATGATTATTGCAGTGCATTAATCATGCCCTTAGGAGCCAGCCTAAGCAGCTCCATTATAAAATTCCTTTCATTTCATAAGCTTCACGTCTTCAACATGATTAAGAGAGGTGAAAACTCTACCTTTCATAAAGGCTCCCATTCCTTGGATTTCAACTCTTCTGATAGTTCCCCTCTCTAGACTGTAGTAGAAAACATAGAAAAGGTTGGGAACATAGAAAGGGTTGGGACCATCTGAGAACACAATTTCATTTGAACCAGTCGCTCCAACACAAAACATGAACTTCGGACCTATAGTCTGCCACTGGGGAGGCATTTTGTAACTATGCATGGACCATTCCTTTTTTCAGGGTCATCCAAAACCCACATCTCAAAGCCTGTACATGATCTGTCAAAACTATAACACCCGTTAGGCCTAAGCGAAGCCAATTTACCACTGAAGTTGATCAGAGTTGCTTCAGGGCACAATGCTCTAGCGAAAGCTGTATTTTGGCGACAATCTCAAGAATTTCTCGTACATGAGATCAGCTGGGATCTGCGATGAGTTCTCGTCAGCACCAGTACCGGTCCTGACATAAAAAAGAACACACGCAATTTTGAAAAAATTAGTCATTTTTACAAATTTTGTAGATAATTTTTTTTTTTAAATGGCTGATTTAAGCAAGTATTTTTTGTGGGCCGGAAGCTGATGCTTGTAATGCTTCCCCTCAGGGCCGGTACTGGTCAGCACTAGATCGTCCAACGATGGTTTGACGATCCGTAGAGAGTTTCCGCCGCCGTGTTTTCATGGCTGAACCCTAACAAGATCGTTCAAAGTCGTGAACGTGTAAAAGACTTGTGTCAGTCAAAACTTATATATAGAACGGCACCATCTATAAGAAAAAAAAGAAGCAAATTTTGCCGACTCATCTGTGGTACATATTTCTTAGGGTTTTAGATATACTATTTGTATTACCGATCTATTGAAGTAACTATTGATAACATGATATATATAATTTGCTTACGGTAATAAATAACAAGTTTTACTTTTGTGTAACTTACGGTAAAACCATGTGCCAGAACTGTAAATTTATATAGTGAGTTTGCTGTAAAAATATGAGTTGCAGTTTTGTTAACATAATTGATTAGTAATATTTTCTATATATAAATTGCAGTAGTATAGTATTTTAAAATATTAAATAACAAAATAATATTTAATAAAAATAATAAATATATTTTAGAAAATAAATATATTACATTAAATTTAAATGATATATATGCAAATAAGTTTATGTGTATAAAATTTAGTGACCAAACAATGTTAAAAATTAAATACTATGAACAATTTTGATTGACTAATTAAGTGAAAAAATACAAATAATTAACTTTCATAACTTTTTAATTACGAAACTAAATTAACAACTAATTGTAGAAACATTTTTTCTTAACTAGTTAGATTGATTTGCTTGATTTTTTTGTTGAATTTTGAGAAATTTTTGGGTTAACAAGTAAATAGCTATTCTAAAAATTATTAAATTATTAAATATACTGTATTTAAATTCTTAAACAATAGTACAGTAGATAATGGTCCGCACCTTGTGCAGAATAATATATATCCAATCGAATTTACTTTTAATATAATTTTTTTACTTTAATCTAAATTATTTAATTAGTTTTAAATATTAAATTAATCATAATATGTAATTTAACTTTTTATTACATCAAAACTTAGAAAGTGGCTTATTACTTACAAATTTTTTTATTTCTTCTATCACCAAATCCCACGTGTAAAAAATCGTCATTATAGTAACTTAACAAAGTTTTATTAATATTTAAAATCACATAAAAGTATAAATCTACAGAATAAAACCATAATTACCAATTATCAGTAAAGCTTAGAAAACAAATTTTCTCTTCATCAAACAATAATATAGATGACTGAACATTTTTCTTTTTTCGATGATTCATACATACATCAAATTAATTGGATTTTTTATGAATTTCCTATTCGTAGGAGTTTATAGTAACACTTATTAACAAAATCTACAATAATTAAAAATATACTTCTATTTAACTAAAACTTTATTAACTAAAAGTAATAAATTACATATGTCTAATAAAAGTTAGATTTTTGAATTATAATGGCAAGAGATTGTATTCTTTGGAATTACTGATTTTGATTAGTAAATTGATGCTAATGAAACTCATAATACTATATAACTCTTCCGTGATATAAAAGAGAAGAAATCTTGATTTTAAAAATAATAAATAAATAAAAATATTACGATTTCATATTACTAATAAGATGAACATATATATATATATATTTAAACTTGATAATACTCGTTAGTAACTATTCTGAATATAATGATTTTTTAATAAATAATCACTAAAATTGTTTAAAAACTAACAATTCAAAACTTATTAGTTAAAACTAATGACTAAAATTAAAATTATAGAAAATATGACACATAGGCTTCTAAAAACTAATAAAAACATGACAAATAAGAAAATAATATTATATGATTTAATATTACTAAATTAAACATAAGATAAACAAATCTATAAAATATTGCTAAAATTTTATAATTATCCTGAATATATTGAAAAATATTTATTAAATAATCACTAATTTTTTTTAAAAAAAACTAATTTCAAAGATTATTGATTAAAACTAATGATTAAACTTAAAATCATGGAGAATATGGCATATAAGCTTCTAAAGCCCAATTAAAACATGAAAAATAAACAAAATAATTTTACACGATTTAATATTACTAAATGAAACATAAGATTACATATCTATAAAATTATTGCTAAAAATTACGAATTGTCCTGAATATAATGAAATGTATTTATTAAATAATCACTAAAATTCTTTAAAAACTAATTTCAAAAACTTTTTAGTTAAATCTAATGAATAAACTTAAAATCATGGAAAATATGACACATAAGCTTCTAAAAACCAATAAAAACATGAGAAATAAGCAAAATAATATTATACTATTTAATATTACTAAATTAAACATAATATTACATATCTATAAAATTATTGCTCAATTTTGATAAATTGGTTAATAATTATCCTGAATATAATGAGTTATATGCCTAACTCAAACTAAATAAAGTGTAATACATGTTATCAATCATAGATAACAAGTTTTACTTTTTCACTATTTCTTTAATTATTTTTAAAATATTAGTTGATGAGAGATTCTTAGAAAAGTTATTGAAAGGTTCTAGAGGAGTTTTTGAGTAAGACGTACATGTTAAAAATATTAAATAAATAAAAATAGAACAATTTTCTCAAATAGTTTTTTTGAAAGTTTTCGTCACCAATAAAATTATCACTAAGAAAAATGATCAGAAGTTTCATTAAATAGACAAAAGATTCTTCTACCGTATGTTTTATAGATCTATAAATAAAAATAAAAGTAAAAAATATTTTTTTATAGTTTTGAATTACATGTTTTCAAATCGAATTTCTATGTTTTTGAAAAAAATTAACATTTTTCAGATTTTTTTTTTGAAATTCAAAATGCTTTCTGAAACTATTTTTTAAAAAATTATTTTTAAATTTGAATATTTATTTTTATATTAGAAAACTTTAAACCCAACTCATTTATTTTATTTCCCCAAAATTCCATCTCTTAACTTTAAAATCTAAACGACGTATAAATGTATAAATAATTTAAAATGGATATCTTAGAAAATTTCTCATAAAAAAGTGAGATAGAGAGAAAGAAGTGATTCTGTTTGTAGAACTCCACAAAAAGTTGACATACTTTTTTTACAAAAAAAAGAAGTTGACATACTTTTTTTACACTGCTTGACATTTTTTATATAAACAAGAAAACGTTGTGTCGGTCAAATTAGTGAAACCGCAAGGCGTTTATTTATCATACGCTAAAGAACACGCATGACGTTTTCGATATCAAGAATTTCTGTTGGCTAAAAGTTAAGAAAAACGACATGTCTGATGATAAGCATGTGTACCTAGGGATCTTGGTTATGTCACTATGTGTTGCTTCATGCTTGTGTGTTACTCACTTTATTTTATTCTTTTGGCTTAGCTTAGAACAAACATTCACGAACCAATAAAACAGAGGATAAATGCTATGCATTTAGAAAACATGCATACATATCATAGTCAAGAGAACAACACGAAACCAGCGGAAAGATAAAGGGCGCTGCTAAGATATTCATGTGATCAATAAGATGAGAACTTAGAGCCAGCCGAACTAGCTCCATTATAAAGTCATAAAACATCTTTCATAAGCTTCACATTCTCTACATGGTTCAGAAAGGTGTAAACTCTACGGTTCAGAAACTCTCCCATTCTTTGGATTTCAACTCTTCTGATAGTTCCCTTTTCGAGACTGTAGTAGAAAACATAGAAAGGGTAGGATGAAATGTGCTGTGAGAACAAAATTTCATTTGAACCAGTCACTCCAACACACTTTAAAATATCATTTGGAACTACACTCTGCCACTGAGGAGGAAGTTTGTAACTATGCTGGGACCACTCCTTTTTTTCTAGGTCATCCAAAACCCACATCTCAAAACTTGTATTTTCTCTAGAAAAAGAATAAGAACCATTCGGCTTAAGCAAAGCCAATTTACCTTTGTAGTTGATCAGATTCAGAGTTTCTACACGATGCACTTCTCCAGTGAAAGGTTCCGTAGCTCTAATATAGCTGAACTTCTCAGACCTAAAATCAAAACAAATTATCATAACTTCGTCCCGCAAAGAAGATTGGTTGGGTTTAGCTTTGTAATACAAAACACCATCTATGCATACAGATTCATTTTCTGGATAATGGGGTACGCTACATTCGATTAATCTCCATGAAAGTTTCCCAGTTTCTAGCGCCAGGACTTGGTGCTCCTCAGAGATCGCGTTACCATGTGACCAGGTCAATGACAAGACCTTGAATTGCTTCTCAACCGGATCATACACAAAAAAACTTCTCATCTCATGCCTCTTCCTTGTCTTTATCCTCGGTAAAGAGAAGGATTGTCCGGTGGTAGGGTTACATATCACACAGATCATCGATGGTCTATTCCTTCCGTTTAAGACACTGAAATCTCCTATACAGAGCAACCCACTTATAGGACTATGTATCTGATACACATGATTTAAGTGTAAACTCATATGACAGCTGGCGGTTGTAGGAGGCGCGTTCTCATCTGGATTTTGAGGCTGAGGCGAGGAGAAGAAGGATACTTGGCAGCCGTTGTCGCAGAGGAACAAGAGTTGAGGACGAAGAGAAGATTGTTTCAGAAACTGACCCGTGAAATCTTGATGTTCAAGTATGGAAGACCATAAGATGAGAACTTAAAGGGCGCTACTAAGATCATGTGATCCATAAGATGAGAACTTAGGAGCCAGCCTAACTAGCTCAGTCATAAAGTCCTAAAACACCTTTCATAAGCTTCACATGCTTCACATGGTTTAGAAAGGTGTAAATTCTACTTTTCTGAAACTCTCCAATTCCTTGGATTTTAACTCTTCTGATAGTTCCCTTCTCGAGACTGTAGTAAAAAACATAGAAAGGGTGGTTGGATGGAGAGTGCCCTGAGAACACAATTTCATTTGAACCAGTCACTCCAACGAAGATTATGTTGGAATTTGTATCTGCAGTCTGCCACTGAGGAGGCAGTTTGTAACTATGCTTTGACCATTCCTCTTTCTCGCGGTCATCCAAAACCCACATATCAAAACTTGTATTTTCCCTACCAAAAAAATAAGACCTTCCAGGCGTAAGTGAAGCCAATTTACCCTTGTAGTTCATCAGAGTTGCTCCCATGAAAGGTTTTGTAGCTTTAATAAAGCTGAATTTCTCAAACCTAACATCAAAACAAATGATCATAACTTCCTCCGATGAAGAATATACGTTGGGTTTAGCTTTGTAATACAACACACCATTGATGCATACAGAATTACATCCATGATCAAATTCAGGATAATGGGATACGTTACATTTGATCATTCTCCATGAAAGTTTCCCAGTTTCTAGAGTCAGAACTTGGTGCTCCTCACAGATAGGGTTACAATGTGACCAGGTCATTGACAAGACCTTGAATTGCTTCTCAACCGGATCATGCCCAAAAAAGCTTCTTATCTCACCCATCTTATTCCTTGTATTCATCCTCGGTAAAGTGAAGGATTGTCCGGTTCTAGGGTTACATATCACACTCACCATCACTTTGGTTTTCATTCCGTTTAAGCGACGGATCCCATACAGACCAAACCACTCACAGAACTAGATATCTTAAAGGCATGATCAAAGGGTAAACTCATATGATAGTTGGCGGTTAGAGGAGACGAGTTCTCATCTGGGTAAACTCATATGCAAGCCAGCCTGGCGCCGGCGACACGCGTCTCGCAAGCCGGCCTGGCGCCGGCAGCACGCATCCCGCAAGCCGGTCTGGCAGTCTGGCGCCGGCGGCAAGCGTCCCGCAAGCCGGCCTGGCAGCCTGGCGCCGGCGGCAAGCGTCCCGCAAGCCGGCCTGGCGCCGGCGGCAAGCCGGCCTAGCACCGGCGGCAAGCGTTACGCAAGCTGGCCTGGCGCCGGCGGCAAGCTCCCTGGTGCCGGTCGACGGTCCTCGTCCTGGTCTCAGTCCCATTATGCTCGGTCTGATCCCATCTTGGCTTGCTTGGACCAATCCTCGTGAGTTTGATACGATCATGGTTACGGAATAAACATCTTTCAATTCGACTCGATTGGAATCATCCTCGATGTTTTACGACAAAAATTAGATGGATTGGATTTCTGGTAGAAGATATCGTATAAAACAAGATCGATAAACTCGAACATCGATCCTTTAGGCTATACGGTTTATTTTACGAGAAAGATAGTCTTTCCGAGAAATCGTATAAAACGTTCAACGACTTAAGACAAGTCCACGGACTTACTTACGATTTTAAGAATTCAGGCCCAATCAGGCTATGACGGTTTATCCGATTTCCCGAACATCGGATAAACATCAAGTCACCGAAAAATAGGGGAAAACTCGAGGATAATTACAAAGATCGACGAAAATGGAATACTTCCTGAAGAGATAAACTTGGGCCCAAAGGCAAGGTCCATCATCCTAACGCAAACCGACCTAGGAGTGGGTATATAAGGAGAGCAAGAGCAGAGGAGAAGAGGATCCGAAAATTCTAGATTGGAGACCTAGAGAGCTCCTGTTAGCTGATAGAACTTAGAATTCAGGCGGTTAGACTAGCAAGGCAGGCCCTAGAACGTCTGGCCGCCTCCTTCTCGCAAATCTCCGCTCCTCTCGGAAGGATCGGACAATTCTTTTACTTAAGAGCTCCGCACATAGAAACCCTAGGCGTTATCTTCGACATGCCTGTTTCTATGACAAACGCTCATACTAGACGAACCCGCTCAGACGGTTTGATCTCTAGTTCAATTCTTTCTAAACTGAACTACGTCCGACTTGATCCTCGAAAGGGATACGTAGACAGCCTTTCTTAAGGTCCAGTCCCAAATCTTATCAAAACCTTTTCCGCATTTATTCGGTCACTTGTCGTTGGCTGTCGCAGAGAATCCGGACCTTCAGGGAAAGTCGGGTTAACTTTGCTTTCCTCCGTTTTTATTCATTAAAATCGACGGTGTGAATTTCGGTTCCCACAGTTTGGCACTAGAAGGAGGGTGGGACGGATTACTCTTACTCTCACGGCCGCAAAACGCTTGATCAAAGCAGTGTCTGGAAATATGAAAGACAAACTCACAGCTCGCATCGATGCTGGTAAAACAATTTCAGCAGTGATTGCTCCTAAGGCCACCTCGCCCATGGCGAGGTGAACCGTGACGGAAGTCACCTCGCCCGTGGGCGAGGACAACCCGATCCCGGTCCTATCAACTATGCACCCTCGTCCAAGTTCCCATAACACGATCCTCGGGTCTATGGACACAACCCCCTCGCTTAGGATTATCAAAGAAAGACTTCGGGAAAACTTATAAAAGACTTGATCGTCGAGACGGATTCCTGCCTGCCGTATAAAACGGCTATGGTTATCTTAAACACCAGTTGCCTTAACTATACAAGGGATTGGAATCCTTTCGGAAAAACCGATGTCACATCAACGGCCGTTTCTTAGGAAAAATCGTAAAAAAGTCTAAGTCCCAAGATGGCCCAAAAGGGGGCCTGGATCGTGGCTAAACGGCCCACTTACGATTTAGAATAAGATTGAGCCCAAGGCTGAGATGACGGTCTAATTACTGAGTTTGTGAAATCTCAACGAGTAGGGGTTCGACTGAAAACGTTTTCGAGAAACTCTTGGAAAAACAAAACTTACCCTCCTTGAAACCTTGGGGGAAACCCTATATTACTCGCGGAACAGAAGCACGGCAAATCGGTTAACCGATTCCCACTGCCATACTTCTTACAAACAACTCTCGAGGAACAAACGGGAAAACGAAAGGAGGATGGAGCTTGATCTTACTAGGACGACTTGCCATAGGGTAAGAGCAGTCTTCCCAGTTCGCCTTAGTAAGAGCCCACTTTGTTCTCCTTTGTGTCTAGGTCAAAATGGCTTTCGTTTCATCTCAATTGGAATTTCCGTTGAGATTTTACGAAGAGAACAAAGTCACTGTTTCGGCCACCTCGCCGTGGGCAAGGACAAACATTACCGAGGTCACCTCACCCTCCAACATGGCTACCTTGCCCTAGGGCGAACTCACTTTGTTCTCCTTTGAGTCTAGGTCAAGATGGTTTTCGTTTCGTCTCAATCGGAGCTTCCGTTGAGATTTTACGAAGAAAACAAAGTCGCTGTCCCGACCACCTCGCCCATGGGGGAGGATTTCTCTGTCCCGTCATAGGACGAGCCCGGTCCTGTCTCAGTACCATGCATCTTTGCCTGAGTTTTGTAACTCGATCTTTGAGTCCGCGAGTCCTGGGGATCAACGAAGGCGAGCAACAGCAGCATCGGCGGACGCGGGACACGGCACGGCGGTGGCGCCGGCGGCAGATGTGGGAACCGAAATTCGCACCGTCAATTTCTGACAAAGATTTGTGGAGGAAAACCGAGTTAACCCGATCTTCCTTGAAGGTCCCGGATATCTGCTGGGCCGCATACGAAACAATCAATAAAAATAGAAGTTGCGAAAATAGAAATCGTAAAAGATGAGCGAAAGAAAGATCTTATTTCTGAATTCGTTTTGGCGTGAACAACAGGTGAGAAGTAAACTACAAGAGCTGTCGAAGGTCCGCTAGTCCGTCGCCTAAGTCTATCCTAGTTGAGTCGCAGCTCGCTAGTGAAAACAGAAAAGAATGCTTAAATCGCTCTAAGTGCTAAGTGCTCGAAAATTTATGATCTGGTTTGCTTCTTGCTCAAAGCTCTCCTTATATACTCCTCCTATGACGGTCTATCTTCTCGCGGGCTGAGTCGGGCTTTTTCATTTTCGTCCATCTTTGTGTTTATCGGAAACTTGACATTTATCTTCGGAAATCTTGACATTTATCTTCTGGAAACTTGATATTTATCTCTTATGGAAACTTGACATTTATCTCTTATGTGAGGATAAAGATAAACCGTCATAGTTATCCTTCCTTTCGGACAATCGTCGGGCGCTTTGGCCGTTGGGCCGTTTAGACGTTTTACGGTTTTGAAAGGACAGTCTTTGAAGGTCTCGGTGTTTCGAAGGAACCTCAATTCCTTGTTTAGTCGAGGAAGTGGCGTTCAGAGTAACCGTGATCATACCAAACTTGCGTAGATTGATCCGAACAAGCTAAGATGGGATCGAACCGGCAAGATGGGAACGAGACGGGGCGAGGGCCGTGGACCGACGCGGGCCGACCTGCGCGACGGTGCCGCCGGCGCCAGGTCGGTACCGCTGGCGCCAGGCCGACCTGCGCGACGGTGCCGCGGCGCCAGGCGGTGCCGCCGGGCGCCAGGCCAGCGTGACGGTGCCACCGCGCCAGGCGGGTGTGGCGCCAGGCCGCCCAGCGCCCCGTGCCGGTGCCATCCGCCCCGCTGCCGCCGGGCGCCAGGCGGTGCCGCGGCGCCAGGCCAGCCAGCGTCCAGCGTGCCGCCGGCGCCAGGCCGGTGCCGCCGGCGCCAGGCCAGCCCAGCGTGCGCCGGCGCCAGGCCAGCCAGCGCCCCGCTGCCGCCGGCCAGGCGGTGCAGCCGGCGCCAGGCCAGCCAGCGCCAGCGTGCCGCCGGGCGCCAGGCGGTGCCGCCGGCGCCAGGCCAGCCGCGTCAGCGTGCCGGCGCCAGGCGGGTGCGCTGGCGCCAGGCCAGCCAGTCCCGTGCCGCCGCGCCAGGCGGTGCCGCCGGCGCTAGGCCAACCCGTGTCCAGCGTGCCGGCGCCAGGCCGGTGCCGCCGGCGCCATCCCGCCCAGCGTGCCGCCGGTGCCAGGCCGTCTTGCCGTCGTGGGTTTGTTCGATTCTTCCCTCGTCGGTTGTTTACGGAAATCGTTCGAGTTTTGGGAGGATCTCTAGTCGTAGATCTCGAGATAATTGTTTCCAACGAGATTCCGCGAGTATCGGGATTTTGAGATGGACTTTAGATCTGCAGATTTTCCGTCGTCGAGGATGAGAGCAATGTGGCTACGAGTTTTAGATATGTTAAAGATGAATCTTTTAAACAATCGGGAAGGTTTACGGAAGACTCATTATAGATCTCGACAATCCGACATGGGTTTCAAGGGACCAAGATGCTGTCGTTGCCGAGATTATGAGACGATCGCATGGACGGGCGCCAGGACCCTCGCCGTTGGCGCCAGATGGGAGTGGACGAGCCTTCCGTGAGTTTTATCGAGCGACGACCCGTTTCTTGGATTTGATCGTCGCTTGGCTTTTCTTTCGAGGATTTTCGGGTGACGATTTCGTCATTGACCGATTTTGACCCCAACAGTTAGCCCCAGCTAGCTAGGAACGTAAAACCTGTCGGATCCTAGCTTGCGGTATACCGGTGGGAAGGTGTTGAGATGTAATCGTTTGCGAAAATCGGGTAAATAGTGATTTTACCTTTATATGAAGTAAGAAATCTCATTCTTACTTCATCACAAGGTTTTTACTCTCTCTCTCAAGAATCCTTTCTCTCTCTTTAAGAACAATGTCTTCAAGATCTTCAAAGAGAAACTCTTCTTCCCATTCTTCCTCGGATGACTCTCCTGCCCATGTAACGGTAAAGCAGGAGGAGTCGGTCGAGGAGGAAAAGAAGAATGCGTATTACCGAGCCCTTGTAGGTTCGCCCCCAACACTGCCAGAGATCCCTGTTCCGAGGAGACCTCTGAGGCAGCCCGGTGCTCCTTTTGCGCCGAGCTTGGTTTCTCGTCAATATCTCAAGGTTCTTCGAGATTTTTACCAGGTTCCTGAAGGAGTCAAATTCCGGATTCCTGTTGGTAACGAGAGTGCACGGAATCCTCCGCAAGGTTTCTTTACATGTTACGAAGCTTTCTTTACGTACTGCCGTATGTGGTTCTCAATCCCTGGTGCCATTGTTCGTGCGCTTCACCGCTTTGAACTCTCGATCAGCCAACTTAGCGTTCCTGCCTTGGAGAGTTGGCTTGGCGTACTGATCGCTAGCTACGAACTCGGGATCGATCTCGGTCCCAACGATTTCGAAGGTCTTTGGGGCACTCGGCCGACGGGGAGTGACGGTTACTACTCCATGCTGCCTAAGAAGGATATGGCCGTTATTCAGGGGACTACTTCGAATCCCAAATCGTGGCAGGAGCGTTTCTTCTTCGTCCAAATAGATGGCGAGTCTGTCGAGGAGAGCTGCCTCCATCTATTTCCGCGAGCATGGAACTTTAACCGAGGTAATACGACGAAAACTCTGTTGTCTATTTCACCTTTTCGGAAATGCGAGTTCTAGTGAAAAATTTCGTTTTGTAGGGAACAACCCTACTGCGCATTTGCCTGGTAACGTCTTTGTCAAAAGAGACCTTCTTCGTCAAAGGCCGTTTTTCTGGAAGTCCTTCACCCTCGAACGGATTCGAGACGCGGTTAGACTTCATCGGTCCGTGATCCTGTCCGTCGTATGATGCGAACCTGTCACCGCAGCTCCTATCCGAGACGCAGAGGTCTCGTAGGGAAGGAAATCGATGATGGGAAGGCTCGGAAAGTCCTTCGTTAGGAGAAAAACCTAGCTTTGCTCCAACGGAAAAAGGCGGAGCCAGCGGTTTTTCCACCTAACAACTTCTTCGATGGCCTTCCTCCGGAGTTTACTACTGACGAGTCGCTGGAGGATGAGGAGAAACAACGGGTTTTTGCCGATGGCTCCCAACGTCAATGAGGTTTGGCCTTCGAACTTCTTAACCTTGCGTTGAATATGTATATAAGTATGCTTGCTGATCTTGAGTTTTATGCAGGGACTAAGAGTGTTTAGCGAGGCGCTTGACTCGAGTTTCCGCAAATCCAGGATTGCTAACTTCAAGACCACAGAAGCGAGGCGAGCTTTCGGTTCCGACAAGAGGTGAAGGCACAGAACGCGGCGAGCTGAGCTTCATGCTCGGCTCTCGTCGGCGAAAGGAGAGGAAGAAGGATGGTCGCAGCGGAGGTGGCAAGACGGGTGGAATCGTTGCTGCTGAGTTTCAATGTTTTAAAGAAGCTCAGGAGTTTGTCGGTGATTTCCGCGAGTGCGGGGTTGGTCAAACCTTTACAAGTCTCAGAACCCGGATTTCTTTCGATTCCGAGATTGCTGAAATGAAGGATTTCATGGCCGAGTGTGCTCATGCTGAGTCCTTGGTTCCTCCGGTAGAAGAAAGAGTCCGGAGACTATGGGAACCTATCGAGGTTTCGAGGATACGGTGGAGGTTGGAGCCGATGAGAATGCGAGGATGGTGGGGATGCTCGGGTGAATGAGGAAGTGGACCAGCCTGCTAGTTTATTTGGGATTCCGCATCCGGATTTCTAAACGTTGACTTCCTTTTGTGAATTGAATTTTTGGCCATGTGGCGTTATTAGTAATTTTATCCCGCGACCGTTGGAGGTTGTATTCTTATGTTTTTGGACTGGCCGTTGGTGGCTTTGAATCTTGCCGTTTTGCGGCTTTTATGAATATGAAAATTTGCGAGATTTCGTCTTTTGTTTTGATTTATACTTTCGTCAAGTGTAGAGGAAGGATGCGAGTAGTCACCATTATCCTAACTCTTTTTCGTCGCTTGGTCCGTATGCTACTTTTAGCGAGTGTTTTAGGTGTAGCGATAAGAGACATGTTTGGGATCTCGTATACGATACTATGTCTGTGAGATGTCAAGATCCAGCAAGACTGGGTTTAGGGCAAGACCTAGGTTTACTCTCAGCTTTGAGGCTGTGCGATGACTGATCGGCTTCGTTTTGCCTGTTAGTGATTTCTTCCTGATTCTTTTCGTTTAAAGTCCGCGACTAGTGGCTTATATGACTTGTGTTAAAAGAATCGAGCTATCTTCGGAGTTTATCCGAGATGCTAAACCAAAATTTTGGGTTTCTTGTATATAGCTATGATATCCTTGTCGGATGTAAGAGGACCTTGTAGGTCTGACTACGATTTTGTATTGAGTGAAACGTTTCTTATGGCGTCCGTCGGGGCCAATCCACGGCGTGAGTTATTTTAAGTCGCTGGTGGACTGTTTTTGCGGATAATCTGAGTTTTGTTATCTTTTAAGAAGTCGCGACGCCTCGTTTTTGAAGATACGATTTTCGTTTTCGAGCGTTGACGTGTTTAAGTGAGCATGAAAGATAGAAAGAATCTTTAAAAAAATTTCGAGAAGTTAGAGTACATATGCGGATTTTTCGTTTTGTGGGAGTATAGAGATATCGCGTCCCCTTTTGGTGAGGGGATAGCTGAACTCGTCGGGTTTCGACGAGCTGCCTACGATACCTCTTCGAGGATCAAGCCATCTGTAGTTCTGATAGTTGCAGCGGACGCTTTTATTCCCGCGTTGCTGTTCCGACCGTGCTGGTCGGATCAGTGGTTTGCGGGGTCGAGCTGTCGCTCTTATGGCGGTGGATCGAGGCTTTGTCGTCGTCTTGAATCTGCCTGTTCAGATGATTCTGGAACATCTTTCTTGAGTCTTCGGAATGTTGTGTGATTCCTTTGCTCGTTTGGGTTGGCCGCAGGCGTCCGATCTTTCGCAGTTTGAACTCGGCTAGGTAACAGAGTCTCGACTGTTCTGACTACCCGGATGGCTGCGGTTCCGGTCGGAGTTGGGAACTTGATACCGAGGTGATATGTGGATGGTACTGCCTTCATGGAGTTGATCCAAGGGTTCCCATGATGGCGTTGTAGATGGCGGGTTGTCGACTACTGCAACTTCGGCGATCTTTGTAACTTCTTTGCCATGACTGGGAGTTTAATTTTCCGAGGTCATGGTAGTGGCCGAAACCCGTCAAAGGTTTTGGCTCGGGGCGACTTCCCAAGCGGGATCTTCATCCTGTAGAGGGTGTCGCGGAAGATGGCGTTGACCGTGCTTCCAGTATCGACGAGAATGCGGCCGACCGAGATCTGGATGACCAGATCGATTACCAAAGGGTCGGTGAGGTTTGTCGATTCCGGCGGTCTCGTTCCTCAGCGATTGTGTGGTTAGGAACATCGCTGTCCGGGAACCAGTTGGAACTGGTCTCGTCTTTTCGCCCGTAGGCTTTTATCGATGAGACAGAGTCTTGGTAGAACTGTGATCCTCCGATGATCATGTTTACCCTCTGGCGACTGCTGTTGTTCCCTTGGTCGTCCTGTCTTCTTCCGCGCTTTTCCCCCGATTGATTTTCGGTCGCGCGGTCCTCGGAGACAGTTTTGTTGGTCTTTGGGCGGTCGGAGTCCAGGAGCAAGTCCTTTATACTCTTGACCTTTGATAGTTCGCGGTGAGGAGTTTTGCGGCGAGCCGGAGAACCTTGCGTTCGCGGAGTGTCCTCGGTCTCGTGGAACTTCGCAATAGGAGTTATCCTTGTATTGGTTCCTGGTCCAGGTGTTTCCGGAGGTTTTGCCTTGCTCCGAGTTGATGGCGTAGTTATGCTCGCCTTGGACGTCTTCCCCTTCGTGATGGACGTATTTGTCGTTACGAGAGGGTTTCTTCTTGGACGCGGTTTTCTGCGGTCCGTGCTTCTGCGATAGAAGCTTCATCTCTTCTTCCATGATGATGAAGTCCGTTGCCTTGTGGAGAGTATCCTGGATTGTCCGCGGTTTTTCCAGTAGTATCCACTTTCGGAACTTCGACTTGTACCAGAGAGTTTTCCTCAGGGCGTCGATTGCGACATTGTCGCTGATGCCCGTTACTCTGGCCATCACCAGTTTGAACCTTCGCATGAAGTCGCGGAGCGACTCGTCTTCCTTCTGAGCTAGACTCCATAGATCCACGTCGGATGTTTCTCTGTCCATGAACATGGAGTATTGTTTGAGAAACGCCGAGGCTAGTTGGCGGAAACTTCCGATGGAGTTCCTTTTGAGCCGGGAGAACCACTCGAGCGCAGCACCTTTGAGGTGCTCGACGAAGAGAAGACAATGACCTGCGTCCCGTTCGCGCTCCGGGAGTTTGCACCTACCCATTGCGATCTGGAAGGACTGCAGGTGCGACTTAGGATCCGTCGTACCGTCATAGACCGGGATTTTGATCTTCCCTGGGTCTGAGATGCGTGTTTCCGTGATTCGAGTGGTGAACGGTGTTTTCCGTGCTTCCTCGAGAAGTCTATCGATCTCGGGGGCGGAACTGGTCGCCTGATGGATCTGCGATTTTACCGCTTTCACTTCAGCCACGGTCTTTTTGAGAGATTCACGGAGATCATGGATCTCGCTATTGCCGCCGGCGTTCCTCCGAACCTGTCGACGCTGGTCGCGATAGATCCGAGTTTGATCTTCCGCGAGTTCTTCCTGCTCCATCCAGTAGAGTTCTTCTTCCTCTTCTGTCATGGGCCTATCGAAGGATACCGTCTGCCGAGCGGACTGGCTTCGGGTTCTCCTGGGGTGGATGTCAGCGTCTTCATCGGAAGGGTCCGATCGGTCGCTGATATCTAGATCGATCTTCGGCGTCGCTTTCCTTGTTTCGCGGCCGGGTGGAAGGTTCTGCGAGGTCGTTTGCTGTCCTTCGAGCCGCTTCCTCGAGTGGGCTCTTCGGGCATCTTTTCGTGCTTCGGAGATCCGAAGTCGAGTCTCCTGCCCTGGCGTGCCTTGGTGGATCCGCGGCAACTTGCTCCTTGCAGTTAAGGTATCGACCTGTTTTGCGGCGTTATTATCAGCTTGTTCCCGCGCGGGCGGAGGTAAACAGTTCCTTCATCTGCCTGAGCGCCTCAGTGTTTGCATCAGCAGTGACTGTGGGCGTGTCTTGGAGTCGCTGGCATTGACGGGTGTTCCGTCTGGCTGATCCTTGGTGGCGTCGGCTGACATGATCGAGCGTGTGCAGTTGCGAGATAGATAGATCCGTAACCCACCCTCCTTCTAGCGCCAAACTGTGGGAACTGAAATTCGCACCGTCAATTTCTGATAAAGATTTGTGGAGGAAAACCGAGTTAACCCGATCTTCCTTGAAGGTCCCGGATATCTGCTGGGCCGCACACGAAACAATCAATAAAAATAGAAGTTGCGAAAATAGAAATCGTAAAAGATGAGCGAAAGAAAGATCTTATTTCTGAATTCGCGTTTTGAGCGTGAACAACAGGTGAGAAGTAAACTACAAGAGCTGTTGAAAGGTCCGCTAGTCCGGTCGCCTAAGTCTATCCTAGTTGAGTCGCAGCTCGCTAGTGAAAACAGAAAAGAATGCTTAAATCGCTCTAAGTGCTAAGTGCTCGAAAATTTGTGATCTGGTTTGCTTCTTGCTCAAAGCTCTCCTTATATACTCCTCCTATGACGGTCTATCTTCTCGCGGGCTGAGTCGGGCTTTTTCCATTTTCGTCCATCTTTGTGTTTATCGGGAAACTTGACATTTATCTTCGGACATCTTGACATTTATCTTCTGGAAACTTGATATTTATCTCTTATGGAAACTTGACATTTATCTCTTATGTGAGGATAAAGATAAACCGTCATAGTTATCCTTCCTTTCGACAATCGTCGGGGCGTTTTGGCAGCGTTGGGCGTTAGGCGTTTTACGGTTTTGAAAGGACAGTCTTTGAAGGTCGGTGTTTCGAAGGAACCTCAATTCCTTGTTTAGTCGAGGAAGTGGCGTTTAGAGTAACCGTGATCATACCAAACTTGCGTAGATTGATCGAACAAGCTAAGATGGGATCGAACCGGCAAGATGGGAACGACGGGACGAGGGCGTGGACCGACGCGGGCCGACGGCGCGGTGGCTGCGCCAGGCGGTACCGGCGCCAGGCCGACCTGGCGACGGTGCCGCGGCGCCAGGTACGGCGGACGGTGCCGCGGCGCCAGGCGGTGCCGCGGCGCGCCAGCCAGCGTCGCTGCGTGCCGGGGCAGGCCAGCCCGCGTCCCGCTGTGCCGGCGCCAGGCCAGCCGCCCAGCGTGCCGCCGGGCGCTGGGCATGCCGGCGGCCAGCCAGCGTGCGGCCGGCGCCAGGCGGTGCGCCGGCGCCAGGCCAGCCAGCGCCCCGCGTGCGCCGGCGCCAGGTTGGTGCCGCCGGCGCCAGGCCAGCTCCGCTGACGCCGGGCGGTGCCGGCGGCGCCAGGCCAGCCCGCCCCGTGCGCCGGCGCCAGGCCAGTGCCGCCGGCGCCAGGCCAGCGCGCCCCGTCCCCGGCGCCAGGCGGTGCCGCCGGCGCCAGGCGGGTGCCGGCGAGGCCAGCCAGCGCCCAGCGTGCCGCCGCGCCAGGCCAACCCTGTCCGCGTGCCGGGCGCCAGGTCGGTGCGCCGGCGCCAGCCCGCGTCCCGCGTGCCGCCGGTGCCAGGCCGTCTTGCCGTCTGTGGGTTTGTTCGATTCTTCCCTCGCCAGTTGTTTACGGAAATCTTCGAGTTTTGGGAGGATCTCTAGTCGTAGATCTCGAGATAATTGTTTCCAACGAGATTCCGCGAGTATCGGGATTTTGAGATGGACTTTAGATCTGCAGATTTTCCGTCGTCGAGGATGAGAGCAATGTGGCTACGAGTTTTAGATATTCATACAATCGGGAAGGTTTTACGGAAGACTCATTATAGATCTCGGACAATCCAGACATGGGTTTCAAGGGACCAATATGCTGTCGTTCGAGATTATGAGACGATCGCATGGACGGGCGCCAGGACCCTCGCCGTTGGCGCCAGATGGGAGTGGACGAGCCTTCCGTGATTTTATCGAGCGACGACCCGTTTCTTGGATTTGATCGTCGCTTGGCTTTTCTTTCGAGGATTTTCGGGTGACGATTTCGTCATTGACCGATTTTGACCCCAACAGCAGACCGACCACGCCGCGCCTGGCTCGTCCTCTCCTGTCTGGCGCCGGCGGCAGGCCCGTCGTTTCCCGTCTGGCATTGGCGGCAAGGGTCCTGGCGCCCATCCGTGCAGTCGTCTCGTAATCTCGGGAAACGGCAACATCTTGGTCCCTTAAACCCATGTTCGGATTGTTCGAAAAACACGACGATTCTTCCGCAAAGCCTTCTCGAATGTTAACAAAGTTCATATTTTAAAATCAAGCTCGGCAATATTTTACGAAACACCATTCGTAAAGTCATACAAGATCATATGAAACGATAAGGTCCAGGACCTAACCAGTTCGCTCATAGCCTGACGAGCTAAGAGCCTCACTCGAGTGGTGTCTTGCCCAATGTCTCCAATTGTCTAAAGCACCCACCTTAGCCCTCTTCGAGTTTTCGCCTACTTCTCCTCCCTTTGTTTCAACGATTCTGTAATGTTCCTTCGGACACATTGTCAATTTAACCAGTAGTACGAAGAAACGAGAACAGGAACTTGGGCGTTCATATCTCTCTTTCGCTCAGATATTCTCGTTAGAATTTCATCAAAAAACCGATTCTCGTTCGGTATCAAACTTTTCAAAGTCCTTTGACGATGAACCGTTAAAAGTCACGAAACAAAGAGGAACGGGCAAGAGGCAGCCTTGAACGATCGATGAGACTAAGGTACGTCCAACTTAGAAAATTTGTCAAGGTTTTAATTTTTGTAGGAAAGGAATGAAAACGTCTAGAAAACTGCCGTAAAATTTAGGGAACTTAGAACCTAGGTGGATAGTCTAGCAAGCTAAGTCTTAGGAAATTCTCCAGTCTTGTTCTATTGTTCCTTGAATGTCGAGGCAGAACATGCAAACCGATCTAATCTCTCGAAAAATCGAGAAACGATCGCCACAGATTCTAAGCATACTCATCCCGCTTCCTAAAGAAAGAAAAAACGTACACAAGCCTTCGAAAGGACCCGGACCTGAATTCGGCATCCCCTTAAAAGGCAATCGTGAACTAACATGACCTTAATGTTAACACGAAAGGGTCGTGGTCTAATCTTTTACCAAAAACTTCCTTGGCTATACGGCTGAGCACAACCTTCATGCCACGCCAATTAATTGAGTGACCACTGTTCCAATCGCTTAACGGCTAAAACAACAATCCACGATTTGTCATAGAACGCCAAGTGACTATTATGCAAGAAATTTGTCGTATAACCCAGAATCGGAAAATCGTACGATAAACTCTTCATACCAAAACTCAGTCTTAACAACCATATGGTTAACGGAAGATTTAAACTTATCGTCAATCGATTAAGTTCTATACGCCCCATAAACACGGCATGAAAAGAAACACTCGTGACAAGGCTCCAAGAGTTATACGAGTCATCCTTAATATATACAAACAAATCTCGGAAGGCCAACACTTCACGAAGCACTGTGAATGTAGACGCTTCTCCCTGGGTCAAACTTACACTTCTCCCTGGGTCAAACTTACGCGACCCCTTGGTCCTGCGTCCAAACCGAAACAACAGTTTCTGGCTGCGAGCATTCACAAAACATCTCCAAAGCCCGCGAAAATTTCAACCACGAAATGCGGCACAAAGAAAACTCGACCTTCAGCATTAGACGCCGCTAACGCCAAGGACATTTTTTCTCAAAACGCTCCAGACGAAATCCTCGCCTCTAGAACTCAAAACATACAAACACACCTCTAAACGGTAACATGCCTCTAAACTGGTATCATTTCGTTGTTGCTGATCACAACAAACGAACTCTAACGCCCTAAACAGACAAATAGCAGCCCTACAAGGGTAGCTCTCTTGCATCCGACAAGGATAAACATAGCTGCTATACAAGAAATCCAAATTTTGGTTTAGCTCTTCAGAAGGAAGTAGCTCGACTCACGCCCAGACAAATCATATAAGCCGACAACAATTCGGATTTTAAACGGTACGAGTCAGGTTAAAATCGCAAACAGGCAAAACGAAAGCCGATTTGTCATCGCAAAGCCTCAGTCCGAGAGTAAACCTAGGTCTTGCCCTAAACCCAGCCACGCTGGATCTTGACATCTCACAGACATAGTATGGTATACGAGATCCAAAATTTGTCTCTTCACTTAAGCCTACTTGTTTCACTAACTTTTCACAGAATCGGTAAACCGCGGAAAATCTCGCTTTATGCAAACAATAGGTACGGTGATCATCAGGGAACTAGGAATGAGACGACAACTCACACCCTCTTTCTCATACTTCGAAAAACTGAAGTTCATAAATAATCGAAAAGCGTTTCATAGATTGAGACCGCAAAAGTTCAAACAAAACCCCAAAAAGGGGCAGGGATTCGAAGCCACCAACGGCCAGTCCCGGTAAATACATCATGGCCTCTTAACGGCCGAAACACATATAAAACAAAATCCCCGAAGGGATTGATAAACCTAGACGCTCCCAGGAGCGTCACCTTCATCCTCAAACTCACCCGCGATAGGGACAGTGTAAGACCCGATCCTGGTTAATAAGCCCCAACATGGACCCGCGGCCTCACTTAGCTAGATCATAGGGTGATTGATCATATTTCTAAGGTTCCATATTCATCTAAGCCATTTTCAATCAACTGAGGTTCATTCAATCCAACCCTAAGACTAGACAATAAGAGAAATAGTATCTTTATTAATAATAACATGTGATCCATACAATGTAGTCATATAATTCAGTTTGCACAATAGGCTATCATAAGTTCATACAATACTAACACAACCCACACATCCATACACGGCCTGGTCTTCATGGCTCCTTGGCCTTGCCACGGTCCTGGTCAGATCCTGAAACCAACACACACACAACACAAGAACATAAGTAATCCGATAGCCTAACATACACAAGTTCTATTGCATGGTTCGTTCACCTATCTAAGTTCACTAAGCTATCCAATCAGTTAGCAAAGCACACGGCCACACTCAGGACATCAGCTAAGACACCCTGAACACCCATAAGACACACGGCCTGACTGATCCAATGTGATCTAACCCATCAATCACACTTAGACCACAAGCGCCATGATCACCTCCCAAATCTGACCTTCTGAAAACAATCTCTAAAACTAATTAAAACTCATGACAATTACTGATAATTCCCCACTAAGAAGAATCCACCATCAGATCAATCAGAACCGGCCTAATCCCCATTGAATTTAGCCAAAACCCACCAAACCGCCATAACTGAGCACCATCAAACCGGCCTGATAAATCCAATCAACCCACATGATAAATCATGATAAATCCTCACTAAGAGGAATCCATGGTCGGATCCCATCAATTCCATCCAGAACCATGAGATCCGACTTAGCTGCCCAACCAAGGCCATGGAGAGTTTCTGTGAAACAGCCAAGGCCATGGTCGGCCACACTGAGTTGGAATCATCCAACACATCCAGAACAAAGTAGAACACAAGTAGATCATGAAAGGAAAGGGAGGAGATGGGTTTGGTCCAGCCGCTCCAACCACAGCCAACACGGAATCTCACCGCCGTAGCAGGACCGTCCGCCCCACTCACCTTGGGTGCGCTCAGGAGTGCTCAAGCCCTTGTCCACATCCTTCTCCTTGCCTCTGGTACTCATCATCACACGATCTCCACACCACACAAGCCAACTCCTGGTCGGAATCACCCACACACCCACACAACCAAGTCCTTGGCCGATCTCTATCTCTTTCTCTGTTCTCTCTGTCACGAGTTTGGCAGAGTTTTCCTTAGGGAAAATTGTGGCAAATCTCGACCCCAAGGCCTGTATTTATAGGGAAGGGTTGGCCAACTGCCTGGGCGAACAGGTGCCACCTTCTGGCCGAACAGGTGCAACCTGTTCTTCCCACCCTTTTGCACAAACCGCCTGGTAACTGCCCCTTCTTCCCTTGGGCTGATCGAACACAAGCCCATACTGCAAGCCCACACGCCTGGCCCCTCTTGTCCAAGCCACAAACCCACCGGACCTCCATGTCCAGCAAGGACAGACCCATGGCCGCCCATGGACTGAGCCCCATGGTCAAGACTCCAACACTCCACCTAGCTGAGATGAGCTGGCCACTAGCTGTTCCAGCTGAGTGAGCTAACTATCCAGCTACTGGAGCTGACCCTTCCTAGTGTGAGCTGTCCTGAGCTTGTCCTAGCTGGTCCAGCTTCTTCCTTGGGTTGTCCAGCTCCCAAATCACTTGTCCAGCTCTCATTTCCTTATCTCCATCCGCTCCTGATCAAGTCTCATCATTTGATGGACTTAACCATCCGCTCCAGGTTAAGGTCCAGCATTTCTGAACTCCTTAACCTTTCTATCCAGCCATGGCACGCTTGTCCTGAGGTCCTAAGACCAGACTGTGCCTCCTCGTACCATGGCTGTGCCCAAGGCTTAGTCAGAATCAGGGACATGACAAGTCTCCCCACTTGAGATGGATTCGCCTCTAATCCAATCCTGGACTTGTCTCCTCCACAAACTGACTATACCACTCTGGATAATCAGCCTTCATCCTTGGTTCTGTTTCCCAAGTGACTTGCTCATGACCACTGCACTCCCATACTACCTTGACCATTTGAATGGTCTTGTTCCTCATTGCTTTTTCCATCCTGTCTACAATCCGAACTGGCCTTGTTTCCAAGGTGAGGTTCGTGCCTAGATCAGATGGAATCTCAGGTAGGATGATGTCTTGCTCAGTAAGACATTTCCTTAATTGAGACACATGGAACACATTGTGGAAAGCATCCATCTCGGTTGGCAGGTTCAGCTTGTAAGCCACAGCACCAACTCTTTCTATGATCCGGAATGGACCCAAGTACCTTGGATCCAACTTTCTGCGACCAGATACTCTCTTCTGGCCTCTGAAAGTGATCATCTTGAGGTAGACCATGTCGTCCACCTCAAATTCCACATGCTTCCTCCTTCTATCAGCATAGCTCTTATGACGATCCTGTGCCTCTTTCATCTTGTCCCTTATGAACTTGATTTTCTCAGTTGTCTCCTCAACAATCTCAGGCCCTATCATGCTGCGCTCCCCCACTTGGGTCCAGCACAATGGTGTCCTGCAAGGCCTCCCATATAGAGCTTCATATGGAGACATACCAATGCTTGTGTGAAAGCTATTGTTGTAGGCAAACTCCACCAAAGGTAAGTGCCTTTCCCAGGACTCCTTCCAGTCCAAGACACAAGCTCTCAACATGTCTTCCAACGTTTGGATTGTCCTTTCAGACTGTCCATCCGTTTGTGGATGATAAGCCGTGCTCATGTTCACTCTTGTTCCCAAGGCCTTTTGAAAAGCCTTCCAGAAGTAAGAGGTGAAACGTGGGTCTCTATCAGAGACTATACTGGCTGGTACACCATGTAGTCGTACTATCTCATTCATGTAGATCTGCACCAAGGGCTCCACACCATCAGTCTTCTTGATTGGTATGAAATGAGCTGACTTGGTCAATCGATCCACCACTACCCAGACTGAGTCCTTCCTGTTCCTGGTCGGGGAACCCAGACACAAAGTCCATGGTGATGTGGTCCCACTTCCACCGAATAGGTAAGTTCTGCAGCAACCCACTGGGTACTTGATGTTCAGCTTTGACAAGCTGGCAGGTTGGACACTTGGCCACCCACTGCCACATCCGCTTTCATACGGATCCAATGGTAGTACCTCTTGATGTCCTTATACATCTTGTTCAAGCCAGGATGCACAGAGAACTTAGACTTATGAGACTGTCTCATAATCTCCTCCTTGAGTTCCTTATCATTAGGAACACTGACTCTTCCATGGACCAAGATGGTACCATCCTGTGCAATCTGGTACTGTCTTATCATTCAGAGCAACCTTCTGAAGGTTCTCATCCAAGCTTTGTGCTTGTCTAATCCTGGTGAGAAGATCAGCCTGATTCACTGCCTCCAAACCCAATGGCTCGTCCTCACTGGCCATTGTGTTCAGATGCAAGGACCTGACCATTCCCTCCAGTGTTTCTGCTTCCTTCTCAGCTGATACCTCAGCTCTCCCGGCTCAAGGCATCAGCCACCAGGTTTGCCTTCCCTGGGTGGTAAGCAATGTCAAGATCATAATCGCCACAAACTCCATCCACCTCCTTTGTCTCAAATTCAACTCAGGTTGAGTGAATATGTACTTGAGGCTCTTGTGGTCGGTTAAGATCTGAACCTTGGCACCATACAGGTATGAACGCCATATCTTGAGAGCAAACACCACTGCGCCATCTCCAGGTCGTGTGTTGGGTAGTTTCCCTCATGCTTCCTCAATTGTCTAGAGGCGTAGGCAATCACCTTCCCATGTTGAGTCAATACACACCCCAATCCAGTAATGGATGCATCAGTGTATACCACATAGGGTTGGTCAGCCTCGGCAGCACTAGAATAGGTGCTCTGGTCAACATGTCCTTGAGTGCAGAGAAGCACTTCTCACAAGCCTCAGACCATACAAACTTCACCTCCTTTCCAGTTAGTTGTGTCATTGGTTGAGCCAAGCTAGCAAACCCTTTGACAAACTTCCTGTAATACCCGCCAGACCCAGAAAACTCCTGACCTCAGTTGCATTCTTAGGTCTTGGCCACTCCTGTATGGCCTTGATCTTCTCTGGATCCACAGACACTCCCTGGTCTGATACAATGTGACCCAGGAACCCAACACTCCTTTGCCAAAAACTGCACTTGCTTAATTTAGCAAAGAGTTGTTGTTCCCTCAGCCGTCCTAACACTGCCCTTAGATGCTTCTCATGATCCTCCTTGGTTTTGGAGTAGACCAGGATATCATCAATAAAGATGATCACAAATTCATCTAAGAAATCTCTGAAGATGCTGTTCATCATCTTCATGAAAGCTGCTGGTGCATTGTTAATCCAAATGGCATGACCACAAACTCATAGTGGCCATACCTGGTCCGAAAGCTGTCTTCCTAACATCATTTGGTTCAATGGGAATCTGATGATACCCTGAAGCCAAATCTATTTTGGAAAACCACTTTGCACCCTTGAGCTGATCCAATAGCTCATCTATCCGAGGTAATGGGTACTTGTTCTTCACAGTCACCCTGTTCAACCCTCGATAGTCAATACACAGCCTGAAGCTACCATCCTTCTTCTTCACAAAGAGGACTGGTGCTCCCAGGGTGACACACTTGGCAGATGAAACCCTTATCCAGCAACTCCTCGAGTTGCTTCTTAAGCTCAGCCATCTCAGCAGGAGCCATTCTATAGGGACTTTTGGATAATGGGGCCGTCCCTGGTTCGAGTTCTATTATGAATGGGTCCGACCTATCAGGGGGAATGCCCTGAAGCCCTAAACACATCCTGAACTCACCAACCAGCGGTATTCCTCGGGTCACCACCCCTACGACCTCCTTAGTGGCGATTGTGGCCAGATAAGCCTCACAACCCTTCCTCAGCATCCTTTCCACATGAATAGCTGACACCACCAAGCATCCAGAGATCGGACGTATACCTTGGAACTTGATCGGAGTCCCACACCCACTCTCAAACAGCACACGACCCGGTGGCAGTCAAGAGTGGCCCGATACTTTCAAGCCAGTCCATACCTAAAATCACTTCATGATTCTTTAGGTGGACTACCACAAGATCCACAGGCATGACCCTGTCCTGGATCATCACTGGGACGTCCTGAATCACCCTAGAGAATGCATCACTTGGCCTCCGCCGCATTCACTACCCAGGACAATCCCGCTCCCAACTGGAACAACCCTTTCCGAGCATCCCTGGACTCACAAAACTATGTGTAGCTCCAGTATCGAAAGTACGTGTGTTTCCACACCACCAATACTTAGGGTCCCTACACATGACCCAAACTAAGTATCTAACCATCCTAGGTTCCATACCATGCAATTCTACTGAATTGAAAAGAATAAGATCAGACATAATACCAGTGATCGCGAGGAATGGTCCAGCCTTGTCCTCGTCCTTGGACAACTCATAGATGCGGGTGCTGATGTCTGTCCATGGCTCTGGCCTGTCTTACTGGCCTCCCACGGCCCTTGCTAGTCCCAGCTGCTAACTTAGGACAATCCTTGCGGAGATGTCCCCTCTTTCCACAGTAGTGGCAAGTCCTGGTATCACCACTGGCCCCTTGCTCCTGTCAGACAGTCACGAGCTGAGTGATCCATCTTACCACATCGGAGACAAGCTCCCATTGCCCTCCAGCATTCACCTCCATGGTGTCTGCCACACTTAGGACACACTGGCCTACCACCTGAGGTTTTACCCTCATCAGCCTGGTCCCTCTTCCTCTTCCTGTCACCACTCTGGCCCGAAGCCACCACCATACTCTTAAGCTTCTGCTTGTTCTCATCTGCAAGATTGACCTCCAGCAAGGCCATCCTCTCAACCAGCTCGGACACAGTGGGAAGGTGCGGACAGAACAGTAAGTCCTAAGTTCAGCCCTAAGGCCTCGGATGAACCTTCGAACCTGCACTGCCTCATCCTCCAACTCTCTTCCCACATAGCGCCTAAGTCGGTTGAACTCCTCCTCATACTCCCGAACCGCCCTGCCCCTGAACCAAGTCCAGGAACTGTGCCTCCAGACGATCCCATGCCTCAGCTGGGAAGTACTTGTGGTTGAACTCAACCTCAAAGTCTGAGAAGCGTTCAATGGTGTAGTTGGTACGCTTGTCAGAGCCAACCACCAGTTGTGTGCATCTCCTCCAGGAAATGAACAGCAATGTCCTTCTGGTAGTCCTTTGGACAACGGCTTGAGCTGAAGTTGCGGACCAGCCTGGTCTTCCATTCATCAGCCTCTATGGGATCAACACTTCCAGCAAAGTGTTTGGTCCCCATGGTTATGTGCTCCAGAACCTTAAGATAATCCACCTTCTTAGTGGATCCAGCTGGGGGATCAATCTCAATCACCTCAGCCACCTGTTCCACTTGCACTGGAGCCACTCCCCCAGCTGCCTGAGCTGCTGCTGTCCGGCCGGCCTGATGATTCCCAATGGGAATAGCTGTCTGGATCGGTATGGCCTGACCCAAGGGTGTGAACGCCTGAGTCAAAGCCAATATCTGAGCTCCCATAGCCTTCATGACCTCCAAGACCTCATGCATGGTTGGTTCCACAGCCTGGTCCAGCTGACCAGCTGTCCTACCACCAGCGCCCTGTTCTGGTCACCAAGGCCCGTGTGTGAGGACTCACCTCACCCTCCAGCTCCCCACCTTGCAGCCGCCCAGCTCCACCAGCTCCATCAGCCTGTCCTGACCCATGTTCCAGCTGAACATCAGTCCCATCCACACGAACCTCAGTAGGATTGAGCTGGACAGTAGTCAATCCAGTCCCAGCATTGACCTCATCCGTTTGGATTGGCAATGCTGGCCAGATGCACATCATCTGCACCCACATGACCGGATGCTCCAGCAGCCTCCTTACTCTTCGAGACTTAGTCTTGCTTTTTCCACCCTAAGGATTCAAACCAGTCAGCAAATCAAGTTAGTCCACAAGACTTAACAATTATCTGCAAACAATCCCTAAGGCTAAGCAAGCTGACCAGACCTTACCATGAGACCCAGCCGGATGTGTGGTGACAAACCCAACCCAAATCAATCCTAGAATCAACTCCGCTCTGATACCAACTTGTAAGACCCGATCCTGGCTAATAAGCCCCAACATGGACCAGGCCTCACTTAGCTAGATCATAGGGTGATTGATCATATTTCTAAGGTTCCATATTCATCTAAGCCATTTTCAATCAACTGAGGTTCATTCAATCCAACCCTAAGACTAGACAATAAGAGAAATAGTATCTTTATTAATAATAACATGTGATCCATACAATGTAGTCATATCATTCAGTTTGCACAATAGGCTATCATAAGTTCATACAATACTAACACAACCCACACATCCATACACGGCCTGGTCTTCATGGCTCCTTGGCCTTGCCACGGTCCTGGTCAGATCCTGAAACCAACACACACACAACACAAGAACATAAGTAATCCGATAGCCTAACATACACAAGTTCTATTGCATGGTTCGGTTCACCTATCTAAGTTCACTAAGCTATCCAATCAGTTAGCAAAGCACACGGCCACACTCAGGACATCAGCTAAGACACCCTGAACACCCATAAGACACACGGCCTGACTGATCCAATGTGATCTAACCCATCAATCACACTTAGACCACAAGCGGCCATGATCACCTCCCAAATCTGACCTTCTGAAAACAATCTCTAAAACTAATTAAAACTCATGACAATTACTGATAATTCCCCACTAAGAAGAATCCACCATCAGATCAATCAGAACCGGCCTAATCCCCATTGAATTTAGCCAAAACCCACCAAACCGCCATAACTGAGCACCATCAAACCGGCCTGATAAATCCAATCAACCCACATGATAAATCATGATAAATCCTCACTAAGAGGAATCCATGGTCGGATCCCATCAATTCCATCCAGAACCATGAGATCGGACTTAGCTGCCCAACCAAGGCCATGGAGAGTTTCTGTGAAACAGCCAAGGCCATGGTCGGCCACACTGAGTTGGAATCATCCAACACATCCAGAACAAAGTAGAACACAAGTAGATCATGAAAGGAAAGGGAGGAGATGGGTTTGGTCCAGCCGTTCCAACCACAGCCAACACGGAATCTCACCGCGGCCGTAGCAGGACCGTCCGGCCGTCCCACTCACCTTGGGCGTGCGCTCAGGAGTGCTCAAGCCCTTGTCCACATCCTTCTCCTTGCCTCTGGTACTCATCATCACACGATCTCCACACCACACAAGCCAACTCCTGGTCGGAATCACCCACACACCCACACAACCAAGTCCTTGGCCGATCTCTCTATCTCTTTCTCTGTTCTCTCTCTGTCACGAGTTTGGCAGAGTTTTCCTTAGGGAAAATTGTGGCAAATCTCGACCCCAAGGCCTGTATTTATAGGGGAAGGGGTTGGCCAACTGCCTGGGCGAACAGGTGCCACCTTCTGGCCGAACAGGTGCAACCTGTTCTTCCCACCCTTTTGCACAAACCGCCTGGTAACTGCCCCTTCTTCCCTTGGGCTGATCGAACACAAGCCCATACTGCAAGCCCACACGCCTGGCCCCTCTTGTCCAAGCCACAAACCCACCGGACCTCCATGTCCAGCAAGGACAGACCCATGGCCGCCCATGGACTGAGCCCCATGGTCAAGACTCCAACACTCCACCTAGCTGAGATGAGCTGGCCACTAGCTGTTCCAGCTGAGTGAGCTAACTATCCAGCTACTGGAGCTGACCCTTCCTAGTGTGAGCTGTCCTGAGCTTGTCCTAGCTGGTCCAGCTTCTTCCTTGGGTTGTCCAGCTCCCAAATCACTTGTCCAGCTCTCATTTCCTTATCTCCATCCGTTCCTGATCAAGTCTCATCATTTGATGGACTTAACCATCCGTTCCAGGTTAAGGTCCAGCATTTCTGAACTCCTTAACCTTTCTATCCAGCCATGGCACGCTTGTCCTGAGGTCCTAAGACCAGACTGTGCGTCTCCTCGTACCATGGCTGTGCCCGAAGGCTTAGTCAGAATCAGGGACATGACAGACAGCCTCGCCGTCGCCTCCCTCGGTCGCACCACCACTACCCGCCTCGTCCGCGCCAGCCTCGCAATCCTCTCCCGCGCGCTCCTGATCTTCTAAGTCCTCGGAGGTCGGCATGAGGGTGCATTCGGCCTGCAGGCCGGCAAGGATCGAATCAAAGTCTCCCTCGGAGGTCGCCCACTCTCCTTTATAGGACGATAGTCTGGCCTCCTCCGAGTCCAAAAACGGGGTCTCGTTACCCCGAAGCAACTCGAGCTCGCTCAGACTCCCCTCAATCCCCGCTAAAGCCAAGTCCCTCTTGCGGACAGCTATTAAGAACTCAAACAGGATGGCCATCCTCGTCAGACGACCAAAGAAGTCATCACGAGCATCAGCAACCTCCGAGGATCTATGGGCGTCCATCTCCTCATGAGTCTGGATCTTCTGCTGAAGGCGGCGGACTTCCGAGGATTTTCTCTTCTTCTCCTTCTTCACCTTGAGTAGTGAACTCGCGGTCTTCCCAAGCTCACGCTCAAGGTCGCTGATACGAACAATCAAGCTGGGACGTCTGGGCAGCATGGGTGTCATCGACGGTCTGCGGTGCAGCCTCAGTACGCTTCAGCGCTTCCTGCGACGACTCCAGCTCCTTCGATAGACGAATGACTTCCGACCCACACTCGCCAAGCATTCCGTCAATCAGCGACACAAACTGTCCGCAAAAGAAGGGGTAAGTAAAAAAAAAAAGGGGATGATGACGTAGATTTCCTGCGGAAAAGAATCCTTAGCCAAAAATTTCAATTTTCACAAAACTCGAATCATTCGCCCGCAAAATCGTCTACGATCTTACGAGCTGGGGGGCTAACTGTTGGGGTTAAAAACGGTTATTTCGACCCCAACTGGACCCGTGGCCTTACTTTACTTGTTTCTTTGCGGTTTTGATTTATTTTAAGTCTTTATTTACTAAGTCATTTTCGATTATGAGGTTTGTAACAAGTATATAAGAATTGCACAGCGGAATAAAAATGTAGTTTCATAGTTTACTTAGAACCATGTGATCCAATACATAACTTGTTAACCGTCTCATAACAATAACGAGCTCCTCCCTGATGTTGTCCAACCACACACTAGCAAGCCTCTCACTGACTGAGTCCTCACGGCTCCTTGGCTTGACCACAACCATCCTTAGCTCCTGAAACCATAACCAGATAAGCATTAATCAAACCGAAGTAAGACAACGGCTTAGACCCTACAATGCTTGGCTTGGTTCCTAGAACAAGGTAAACCTCAAACAAGGCAATATATAAAAGGATACAGAACTGCCCATCATACCCTAAGTCAATCAACCAACCGCCCCACATGACTTAGAATAGATGGACAGCCCAAAATAAAAGAATCAGATCACGATCAGCTCAAACCGACCAAGACCAGCTCAACCAGCTGGAGTGTGTCTAGGTATGATTGGCCAAGTGAAGTCCGGCTCGATGGCCCAATGGACTTCCTTACCTGATTGGCTCTGGCCTTGTTTCACTCGGCCAAAGTGAGGCCCAAGCCCAATCCGGCTGGATATGAACCAATCAACCTTGCGACTCAGCTCCATGCTTAGTTAGGCCGTGTAATGGACCTGACGTAGCTAGGCCCTGGATTGATCCAATGGACCGGACAAGGCCTGCCATCCAATGGAACCGTTTGGAACTTGCACCCTTTGGTATCTCGTGCCTCTTGGTCCGGATGCACCTTCTGGTCTATGGTACCTTTGGGTCTAGTAACTCTTCGGCTACTGGCACTCTTTGGACTCTCATGACTCTTGGTAGCACGTGACCTTTGGCATCTTGTACCCCTTGGGCTGATCCGCACTCAATCCAACCGACCCTAGCTCGGTTCTATCCGAACTGTCCCACAAACTTGGCTCATGGCCTTATTTGCGGTTAAGGAGGACAATTAGGCCGAAGGGGTGTAACCCTTGGACCAACCATCACATCCTTTCGTGTATCATGAGAAAGAGGAGAAGAAGAGAACCGGAATCAAACAGAGTAAGAGGATCGGATTCAGACATGGAACCGGACAGATCCTAGGTTCGGCCACATGGACCAACCGTAAGGACTGATCGAACCATGGCTCTTTCCATACCTTGGTCTCTATGCCAGGTTCCTCCACACGTTTTCCCTTATCATGGTCTCCCATCCTTGATCGGAGATGCCTTCCAAACGATCAGAGTCGCCGGAAAACTAACCACCAAACTCGGCCTTTCTTTTGGCCGGATTCTCTCTCTCTCTCTCTCTCTCTCTACGATTTTCTCTGAGTTTTTACTCTGGAACTGGATGAGAAAAACGTGGGGAGAGGCCCCCTATTTATAGGAAACGAAGGGGTAAGTCCTGCCCCACGAACAGGCATGACTTGGAACGTACGGGTGCGACTTGGACACAAGGTCGCAGCCCTTTGGCCACTTGCATCCATTCGCTGGCCACCCTTGTTTATGGGCTGGACATCAAGCCCAAATCATCCCACAAGCCCACGTCCCTGTCCCATGACCCAACGGACCATGGACCACATGGCCTGACCAACCAGGTCACCACTGCCCGGACCCGACTACTGACCCGTGACCCGAACAGTCCGTCCAGCTGAGTTGAGCTGGATCCCAGCTGACCCAGCTGAGTGAGCAAGTAGTCCAGCTAGTGGAGCTGACTTAGTACTGAAGGAGCTGGAGTGAACTAACCCAGCTTCAATGAGCTTGGTCGAGCTACTCGCTTGCTTCGTCCAGCTACCGTCCAACCCTACTTAGCTGTCTCCTTTCATTCCCACTCTTACTTGGTTAAGTTTTGGCCTACTTAACCTTTTATTTGAACCATGGAACGCTTGCCCTTTGATCATCTAGATCAGCAGTGCGTGTCCTCGTACCATGGCTCGTCCAAGCAATCCTATTCAGGATTGGGGATGCTACAAGTCTCCCCCACTTGGAATGGATTCGTCCTCGAATCCGAGTCATTTGTTTCTTCTGAAACAAACTGTTCAAACCACTCTGGGTACTCAGCTTTCATTCTAGCTTCTGTTTCCCAGGTGATGATATCCTTTCCATTGCAGTCCCAGACGACCTTGATCATCTGGACTGTTTTTTCCTTGTTGCTTTTTCCATCCTATCTATTATTCGAACCGGCCTCGTTTCCAAGGTTAGATTCTTTCCTAGATTATCAGGAATAACAGGAAGAACAATGTCTTGGTCCGCTAGACACTTCTTGAGTTGGGAGACATGGAACACATTATGGTATGCGTCCATCTTGGCTGGCAAGTCTAGTTTGTAAGCCACCATACCCACTCGTTCTATTATCTTGAACGGACCCAGATACCTTGGGTCTTATTTCCTTCTTCCGGAAATTCTGACCCTTCCTTTGAAGGTAATAATTTTGAGATACACCAAGTCACCTACTTCGAACTCGAGATCTTTTCTACGTTTATCTGCATAGTTCTTTTGGCGATCTTGGGCTTCTCTCATCTTATCCCTCACTAGTTTGATCTTTTCGGTTGTCTCCTCGACAATCTAAGGACCAATCATGCTGCGCTCCCCCACTTGGGTCCAGCACAAGGGTGTCCTACAGGGACGCCCATATAGAGCCTCATATGGCGACATGCCAATGCTCCTGTGGAAGCTATTGTTGCAAGCAAATTCTACCAAAGGTAGATGTCTTTCCCAGGAGTCACCCTAGTCTAAGACACATGCTCGCAACATATCTTCTAGCGTCCGGATCGTCCGTTCCGACTGTCCGTCTGTTTGTGGGTGATAGGCGGTACTCATGGTTACCCTTGTTCCTAGAGCCTTTTGAAAAGCTCTCCAGAATCTAGAAGTAAACCTCGGATCCCTATCTGATACAATGCTGGCCGGCACACCATGAAGCCGGACGATCTCATCAATGTATATCCTTACAATTGACTCGACCCCATCCATTTTCTTGATGGCCAGAAAGTGTGCTGATTTGGTGAGGCGATCCACAACCACCCAAACCGCATCATTCTTATTCCTAGTTGTGGGAAAACCAGTTACAAAGTCCATTGCAATGTGACCCACTTTCACTCCGGAATAGGCAAGCTCTGTAATAGCCCACTAGGAACTTGATGTTCAGCTTTGATGAGCTGGCAAGTTGGACACTTGGCCACCCATTCCGCAACATCAACTTTCATACGGATCCAATGATAATACCTTTTGAGGTTCTGATACATCTTGGTCGCACCAGGATGAATCGAGAATCTAGACTTATGAGCTTCTCTCAAAATCTCCTCCTTTAGGTTCTTATCATTAGGAACGCTGATCCGTCCATGGACTAGGATGGTACCGTCCTTTGCGGTTTGGTACTCCGTCCTATCATTCTGAGAAACTGTTTTCAAGTTCTCATCCTGACCCTGAGCTATCCGAATTCGGGTAAGCAGGTCAGCTTGGTTTACCGCCTCTAGCCCGAGTGGTTCACTCTCTTGGGTCGTAGCATATAGCTCTAGAGCACGGACCGAACCTTCCGGGTCGTCCGTCTCCATTCCGACTGTTACGTCCGCACGCCTCCGGCTCAAGGCGTCAGCCACTAGGTTGGCCTTGCCCGGGTGATAGGCAATGTCGAGATCGTAGTCAGCCACAAATTCCATCCACCTCCTTTGCCTTAGATTCATCTCAGGTTGGGTGAATATATACTTAAGACTCTTATGGTCTGTAAGTATCTGGACCTTGGCTCCATATAAATATGAACACCAAATCTTTAAGGCGAATACTACCGCAGCCATTTCGAGATCATGGGTGGGGTAGTTTCCCTCATGTTTTCTCAACTGCCTTGACGCGTAGGCGATGACCTTCCCATGTTGGGTCAGGACGCAACCCAATCCAGTAATGGATGCATCCGTGTACACCACGTAGGGTTGATCGGCCTCCGGTAGAACAAGGACAGGTGCCTTTGTCAGCATGTCCTTAAGTGCGGAGAAGCATCTCTCACACTCCTCAGACCAAGTGAACTTGACGTCCTTCCCTGTCAACCGTGTCATAGGCTGGGCCAAGCTTGCGAATCCTTTCACAAACTTCCTATAGTAACCTGCTAGCCCAAGGAAGCTTCTTACTTCCGTGGCACTGCGTGGTCGGGGCCAATCCTTGATTGCCCTGATCTTCTCAGGATCCACTGAGACGCCTTGGTCCGAAACGATGTGTCCTAGGAAACCAATGCTTCTTTGCCAAAAACTGCACTTGCTGAGTTTAGCATAAAGCTTGTGTTCCCTTAGGCGTTCCAGCACGGCTCTCAGGTGTCTCTTATGAGATTCCTCGTCCTTAGAGTACACTAGTATATCATCTATGAAGATGATTACTGATTCGTCTAAGAAATCCCGGAACACGCTGTTCATCATTTTCATGAAAGCTGCAGGTGCATTGGTTAGACCAAATGGCATCACCACGAATTCGTAGTGGCCATACCTGGTCCTAAATGCTGTCTTCCGTACATCATTTGGTTCAATGGGAATCTGATGATACCCAGAGGCCAAATCGATCTTGGAAAACCACTTAGCTCCCTTGAGTTGATCCAACAACTTGTCTATCCTGGGCAACGGGTACTTGTTCTTCACAGTAACCCTGTTCAACCCTCGATGGTCGATACACAGTCTCATGCTACCATCCTTCTTTTTCACAAAGAGGACTGGTGCACCCCATGGGGAACTACTTGGACGTATGAACCCCTTTTCTAGCAATTCTTCCAATTGCTTTTTCAGCTCGGCCATTTCGGCAGGAGCCATCCGATACGGACTCTTTGACAGTGGAGCTGTCCCTGGTTCTAGTTCTATTGTGAAGGGGTCCGACCTATCAGGGGGTACACCCTGTAGCGTCTGGAACACATCTTCAAACTCAGATACCACAAGAGTCCCGGACACAGTACTAGTTTGGCCGGACTCCGCAGTGGTTATTGTGGCCAAATAGGCTTCACAACCCTGGTTCAGCATCCTTAGAGTTCGGACTGCTGACACCACTACACTCGGAGCGTGTCTTTCACATTGGAACTCGATCGGTTTAGCCCCACTCTCCAATCATACACATCCTCTGTGGCAATCGAGAGTGGCCCGATACTTTCCTAGCCAATCCATACCTAAGATCACCTCGTGATTCTTTAGGGGGATTACAATAAGGTCAACAGGCAGTCCCCTGTTTTGAATGACCACTGGAGCACTTGCAACAAGGCCTAGTGGGTGCATAACCTGTCCACCGGCTGCACTCACTATCCCCAAGTGATCTCCTTTTAGCATGGAAAGCGATCCTCTTCCGATCAGGCTCGGGTCCACAAAACTATGTGTAGCTCCTGTATCGAAGAGAACCTTTGTTTCCACATTTCCGACCATGAGCGTCCCTACATGAGGACCTCACGTCATGTCTTGACCTCTATAGGTTCCAGACCATTCTTGACCTCTCTTAGGTTCCAGACCAAGCATAACTAAACATTAGGTTCCTAGATGAGTCAGATCTCAGTTTAATAACATCTCTGGAAGATGCTGTCACCACCCCCCAGAGTGTTGCACTTCTGTGAATGCTCACACCATTCACAAGAGTGTTTATAATATACTTTCGACCCTCATCATACTAGGACACTTAATGTCCACTGAATTTAAAAAGATAAGTTCAGACTTTTACCAGTGATCGAGTCGAATGATCCTGAAGCGCCATCATCTCTGGACAGCTCGTACACACGAGGATTGGTAGTCGACCTACCCTGGTTCGACTGACCAGCCTCCCCACGGCTCCTTCCTTGCCCTCCTTGCGGCTGGGGACAGTCCTTTATGAAGTGTCCGGTCTTGCCGCAACGGTGGCAAGCTGAAGAACCGCTTCCTCCCGTCTGGCCAGAGGTGTCCTTGTACCGAGAGCAGTCCTTGGTCCCATGGTCCATTCTGCCACATCGGCAACAAGCACCCTTGGCTTTCCAGCAGTCACCATAATGGTTCTTGCCACACTTAGAACACTCAGGTTTTGTCACGCCCCCGTCCCGGGAACTTGACATAGGGCCTAGACGTTTCAATAGAAACGTAACGTCTTGGTTCAGATCATGAGGATTGATCGTGAACAAGGCATGATGATGGAAATGGTCGGTAATGATCATGGATATCTAGTCTTGGTTGGTACAATGACCAAAGAACTTGGTTACATGGATTGTGACAAGTTAAAGAAGCTAGATGAGTAAAACGATAGCTGGACGAAGTAGGTGGATAGCTCGACCAAGCTGAACGAAGCTCAGTCAAGTCCACTCTAGCTCGGTCTAAACTATGTCAGCTCAACTAGCTGAGCTTCTAGCTCAGTCAGCTGGGTCAGCTGGTAGTCAGCTCATCTCAGCTAGACGGAGTGTTTGGGTCTCGGGTCAGTGGTCCGGGTCCGGGCCGGTGGCAGGCCGGTTGGTCTGGCCATGTGGTCCATGAGCCGTTGGGCTCTTGTGGGCAAGTCATGGGCTTGGTAATCAGGCCTGGGCTAATGATGGACGTGCCTAGATGGATCTGGAACCTTCTAGGGCGAATGGGTGCAATCTGGTCCGTTGGTTATAATCGATGGCCAAGATCTGTCCCGAATGGATGCATGGAAGGGATGTGTCCCTTCTCACATGACCTTTGGTTGCCTATAAATAGGGTGCACGACCAGAGATCAAATCATTTAGTTTTCATTCAGTTTTCATTCAGTTTTCATTCAGTTTTCATTCAGTTTTCATCCAGATTATTCAGTCTCATCACGTTCAAAGAGAGAGAGAGGGAGAAAGAGAGAGTCCGGCCAAGAGAAAGGCCGATCATGGCGGCGGTTGCTTTCCGGCGACTCCGATCGTTTGGGAAGGGAAACTCCGGCCAGGAATGGGATGATCTGGCAAGGGGGAAGCACGTGGAGAACCCTGATCAAGGTTCCAATGTGAGTGGTGGACCAGCGATCCATCAACCTAGACCGTCGGCCCCAACGGTCGAGTCTATGGTCCGATCGGTTCAATGGTTACATCCGTTTCTCTCTAGTCTATTTCCAGGCATTCTCTTTTCTTCCTTCTCTGGGTATGGACGTGGTGGTGTGATGGTTGGATCGAAGTGGTACTAGTCACCAAGGATCCCGAGTTACCAAAGGGTACGAGTAGCCGAAGAGTTACGAGTTACCAAAGTGCAGTAGCCGAAAAGTTACGAGTTACCAAAGGGTACAAGTTGCCAAAGGTCACGTGCTACCAAGAGTCATGAGAGTCCAAAAGGTGCCAGTAGCCGAAGAGTTACTAGACCCAAAGGTACCATAGACCAGAAGGTGCATCCGGACCAAGAGGCACGAGTGATCAAAGGGTACGAGTTACCAGGGGATGCAAATGTATCGTGACTCAAGGGATGCAAGTGTATTGTGATCCAAGGGGTACGATCATATCGTGATCCAAGAGGTGCGACCATGTCGTGATCCAAGAGGTACGAACATGTCGTGATCCAAAAGGTACGAACGTGTCGTGATCCAAGAGGTACGAACGTGACGTGATCCTAGAGGTGCGAACGTATCGTGATCCAAAGGATGCGAACGTGGCGTGACCCAAGAGATGCGAATGGGCCGGGACCGAAAGGGTGCGAATGGGACGTGACCGAAGGGGTACGAATGGATCGTGTCCGAAAAGGTGTGAACCACCAAATGGTGCGATTGAGGGAAAGGCGCCATATGCTTTATGTAGGGCATGGACTCACATAATAGCAATGGAATGCCGGTTGTGTCAGTACATACTAAGTGGACGATGGCTTATCATGACTAGTGGTCGGATCATGTTTCATGACGATGGTTCGATGGCCGAACACTAAGGATGGTCATGTTGCTGTAGTAAGAGTATTGATGTGATAATCCTATATATCAGCCTAGGTGTTGATAACCTAAGGATTGGCTAAGAGCCATGTCGATGAGTATGGCTAGTACTATGTGTTGTGAACCATAGATACTAAGCCTAGGTGTGATTGTTCAAGGAAGACTGTGTAAGATCTGATCATGGTTGAGTATGGACGACCTGAATCATATATGATGGTTCAAGGTGTCGAAACTAACCTGATTAAGAATGCATCGGTTGGAAAGAACAAGACATATCTGTTGTCTGGGTTAATGTCCCAAGGCCGGTCAGGCAAGATGAAGACTCATCAGTTCTAAGTCATGTGAGGATGGTTGGTTGATTGACTTAGGATCTGATGGGCATTCTTATTCCATAGTATGGACTTGGTACTATTGCCCATAAGGCAAAAGGATGTCGGATCGTGCATGAGCCGTCAAAGGCCATATGCCTATCTTTTATCCGCCTGAAGACTTCTCAAAGGTTACTTACGTCTGTGGGGATGGTTGGTTGAATGACTAAGTACCTAGGGGAGCTGTTTAATGCAGGAATCAAGATAAGGACCTTAAATAAGATCATTGGGTGATCGTGGTCCAGTAGACAAGCAAGTGTAGTTCGAGTCAATGGAGGACCGATGAGCTAACAAGCTCCGTGAATGTGGCAAAGGTAAGATCTAGCAATTCTTGCATAGATCTAAATAGAATGGTTTAGAGGAATGGAACCTCGGATTCGTATGACTTGGTTTGGGTTTAGGATCGACCTTTAAGCTAATTGGTAGTTGAGAGAACTAACCAAGGCTGAGGTGATTCGACCAGACAAGTGCTAGATTGGCTTTAGACCAATGGTTAGTTAGAGAATATTCCGCTGCGTAACTGTTGAAAGGATCTAAGCCATGAATGACTAAGAAAGTCTTTAGCTAAGGTCTAAGTTAGCCCTCGCCTATGGGCGATATTATAATTAAAGGGGGAAAAATTCAGAGGTTCGGTCCGGGAGAGGACTGAGCGACGTAAGTATTCGACCGCGGCCTAGTCAGCCGGGATCGGGTCTTACAAGTTGGTATCAGAGCGGAGTTGATCCTGTTATGGACAATGCTCAAAGATGTTCCAAACCGAAATTATTTTTGAGGACTAAGACGACTATGAAACCTTAGTTGGGGTGAGCCTTGAGAGAGTCGAGGTAAGAGGTATCATGCTTTTGAACCAGAAAGTTCCAAGATGAACCGGCTTAGCCAAGACGCACTCTCCAAGGGCAAGATCCGAAACTGAAAGGTTGGTCGATCTAGTTACTTAGAAGTAATAGACGGATTGGAGGGATAGAAGCAATGCAATACTTGTTTATGGATGACCTGGACAAGGGAAAGGACATGGACCAGAGAGTGGCGTAGGTTGAAATAAGCATGCAGCACTCTACTGAAGATAAGTGTTATTCCTTGGTGGCCGTTCATAATAAGTTAGCATATGCAATGTTAAAACTGATTTAATGGAGACACTACATGACTAGTACACGAGTGGACTTGTGATCGGTTGGATCAGCTAGGACTCGGTGTAAGTCAAGGTAGGTTTCCTTAGATCGAGTTGGATGGAATGAACCAATTCCAATCTGAATCTGTCCAAGGAAAGAATGAGGAAACTCAGGATGTTCGTTTCAATCAATGGAAGGACATGATGTTAAGTATCTTAGTATGATGGGGATTGAAGTATATTACAAACGCTCTTATGAACGGTATGGGACGTTCACAGAAGTATTACACTTTGGAGAATGGTATGGGACATTTTCCAAATGTGAGATCAAACCGAGATCCTGATCATCAAGGTACGAACTGGAAATGGAAGTATTAAAGTTATTGGCAATGGCATAAGGGATGTTATGGGACGTTCTTGGTGGTATGGTCATGAACCGAAGTATTTTCTATGAGCCAGTGGTATGTGATTACAACAAGAAGTTGTGAATCAATCTAAGGTAGGCTATGTTTATGGTTGAGTGGTCTGGGGAACAAGGCAATCCGCCAAATCCCGTTCGCTTAGGGATTTGCATGATTCTACCAGGACTTAACTGAGATAAGCATTACTCCTTAAGAATCCATATGGGTCGGATGAGGGCTCGACCAGTGTGGCGAGTGACCTAGAGGATGGACCAGGTTCGGTATGCAATCAAGTCCAGAGATGGACCAGGGTTGGCTTACTCGAACGAGTTCATATCTTATAGGTACCCTCATGATTGGTGGTGTGGAAACACACGTGCTTTTCGACACAGGGGCTACACATAGTTTTGTGAGTCCGGATCTGGTCGGAAAGGGTCTGTTCTGTCTGGAATCTGGGGATAATTCGAGACTAGTGAGGGCAGCCGGAGGGCAAGTCATGCACTCACTAGGGCTTATAAAGAATATCCCGGTGACGATCTAGGAGAGAAATCTGCCTGTAGATCTGATCGTTCTGCGCCTACAGAATCACGAAGTGATCCTAGGCATGGACTGGTTGGGAAAGTATCGGGCCACTCTCGATTGTCACAAGGGTTGTGTGCAATTGGAGGGATGGGGTCGACCGATCCAGTACCAAAGTCCGAATCTGAGTCCGGCTCACCAGAAAGTAGTGGTATCAGCAGTCCGTGCAGAACGGATGCTAAGAAAGGGTTGTGAAGCCCTTCTGGCCACAATCACCACTATGGAGCGCGGCAATTCTGTTGATCCGAGGGATCTGTCTGTTCTGTCTGATCCAAGGGATCTGTCTGTTCTGTTGATCCAAGGGATCTGTCTGTTCTGTCTGAGGACTCGTTGGTGTCTGAGTTCCCGGATGTGTTCCGTTCGCTACAGGGTGTCCCCCCTGATAGGTCGGATCCATTCATGATCGAACTGGAACCAGGGACAGCTCTACTGTCCAAGAGTCCGTATCTGAAGCACCAGTCCTCTTTGTGGAAAGGAAGGATGGTGGCTTTCTGTTCTGTTTCGGACATTATGTTGTCCAAAAGTCTGTGTTGGACATTGTGTTGTCCAAAAGTCTGTATCTGATGGCTCTTGCCAATATGGCCGAGCCGAAGTCGACCACGTCCGAGAGGGACCAGGGTCGCAATACAACCAAGTCGGAGATTGACCTAGGGTTGGGATTTCTATTTGATCAAGTCCATGAGGCGAGGATCAAATTATGACAAAGTCCAGTGATGGGCCGAAGTCAAATATCTGGCGGTTTAGTCTTGTAGGGACTAAGATCGCATTATGGCCAAGCTTAAAAAGGCTGTGGTCGGTGTAAGGAATGATCCAGTACGTTGTTACTGGGATCATGAACCTTATTGTCCATAAAGGACAAAAGGATCGTAACAATCTATTAGGACTCGTTATAGGACGAGCAGCCTAGTGATTGGAACGAGTGTGCTAGGACTTGACTGGTACATCGAGTGACTTGGGGATTGGTCCAGTCTACTAAGGCTCGAGTATGCAGCATGTTCCTAGGGACTGGATATGATCTAGTTTTTGGCTATGATCAGAGAAAGAATAAAGTCTAAAGTAGATGATATTCAAAACAGAGACATAGACTTGGTGTCTACGAGGACCGCAATCTATAAAGGATGGGCCAGTGACACAAGGCATGTCTTTGGATCTGATTACAAGTATCACTGGTTTGTGTACTTGATGGACCCTCGACTATGGTCATAGTAGCCAGGTAAGGGTGCCATAAGCGAAAACCAGAATGGACCACTTGATAGGATTTTTGGCCAAATCCCTATCAAGTGGGGGAGACTTGTAAAACAATGGTCAGGGAGATTGGATCATTGGAAAGTTCGTTTGGGTTGTTAAGAACCAACCAAGCATGTTCTATGTTCTGAAAAGATTATGTTCGGATGGCACCAATTGTCAAGGCACAAGATTTACTCACCACTGGATTCGAGGACGAATCCATCACAAGTGGGGGAGACTTGTCACGCCCCCGTCCCGGGAACTTGACATAGGGCCTAGACGTTTCAATAGAAACGTAACGTCTTGGTTCAGATCATGAGGATTGATCGTGAACAAGGCATGATGATGTAAATGGTCGGTAATGATCATGGATATCTAGTCTTGGTTGGTACAATGACCAAAGAACTTGGTTACATGGATTGTGACAAGTTAAAGAAGCTAGATGAGTAAAACGATAGCTGGACGAAGTAGGTGGATAGCTCGACCAAGCTGAACGAAGCTCAGTCAAGTCCACTCTAGCTCGGTCTAAACTATGTCAGCTCAACTAGCTAAGCTTCTAGCTCAGTCAGCTGGGTCAGCTGGTAGTCAGCTCATCTCAGCTAGACGGAGTGTTTGGGTCTCGGGTCAGTGGTCCGGGTCCGGGCCGGTGGCGGGCCGGTTGGTCTGGCCATGTGGTCCATGAGCCGTTGGGCTCTTGTGGGCAAGTCATGGGCTTGGTAATCAGGCCTGGGCTAATGATGGACGTGCCTAGATGGGTCTGGAACCTTCTAGGGCGAATGGGTGCAATCTGGTCCGTTGGTTATAATCGATGGCCAAGATCTGTCCCGAATGGATGCATGGAAGGGATGTGTCCCTTCTCACATGACCTTTGGTTGCCTATAAATAGGGTGCACGACCAGAGATCAAATCATTCAGTTTTCATTCAGTTTTCATTCAGTTTTCATTCAGTTTTCATTCAGTTTTCATTCAGTTTTCATCCAGTTTTCATCCAGATTATTCAGTCTCATCACGTTCAAGAGAGAGAGAGAGAGAGTCCGGCCAAGAGAAAGGCCGATCATGGCGGCGGTTGCTTTCCGGCGACTCCGATCGTTTGGGAAGGGAAACTCCGGCCAGGAATGGGATGATCTGGCAAGGGGGAAGCACGTGGAGAACCCTGATCAAGGTTCCAATGTGAGTGGTGGACCAGCGATCCATCAACCTAGACCGTCGGCCCCAACGGTCGAGTCTATGGTCCGATCGGTTCAATGGTTACATCCGTTTCTCTCTAGTCTGTTTCCAGGCATTCTCTTTTCTTCCTTCTCTGGGTATGGACGTGGTGGTGTGATGGTTGGATCGAAGTGGTACTAGTCACCAAGGATCCCGAGTTACCAAAGTGCAGTAGCGAAGAGTTACGAGTTACCAAAGTACGAGTTGCCAAAGGTCACGTGCTACCAAGAGTCATGAGAGTCCAAAGGGTGCCAGTAGCCGAAGAGTTACTAGACCCAAAGGTACCATAGACCAGAAGGTGCATCCGGACCAAGAGGCACGAGTGATCAAAGGGTACGAGTTACCAGGGGATGCAAATGTATCGTGACTCAAGGGATGCAAGTGTATTGTGATCCAAGGGGTACGATCATATCGTGATCCAAGAGGTGCGACCATGTCGTGATCCAAGAGGTACGAACATGTCGTGATCCAAAAGGTACGAACGTGTCGTGATCCAAGAGGTACGAACGTGACGTGATCCTAGAGGTGCGAACGTATCGTGATCCAAAGGATGCGAACGTGGCGTGACCCAAGAGATGCGAATGGGTCGGGACCGAAAGGGTGCGAATGGGACGTGACCGAAGGGGTACGAATGGATCGTGTCCAAAAAGGTGTGAACCACCAAATGGTGCGATTGAGGGAAAGGCGCCATATGCTTTATGTAGGGCATGGACTCACATAATAGCAATGGAATGCCGGTTGTGTCAGTACATACTAAGTGGACGATGGCTTATCATGACTAGTGGTCGGATCATGTTTCATGACGATGGTTCGATGGCCGAACACTAGCAAGGATGGTCATGTTGCTGTAGTAAGAGTATTGATGTGATAATCCTATATATCACCCTAGGTGTTGATAACCTAAGGATTGGCTAAGAGCCATGTCGATGAGTATGGCTAGTACTATGTGTTGTGAACCATAGGTACTAAGCCTAGGTGTGATTGTTCAAGGAAGACTGTGTAAGATCTGATCATGGTTGAGTATGGACGACCTGAATCATATATGATGGTTCAAGGTGTCGAAACTAACCTGATTAAGAATGCATCGGTTGGAAAGAACAAGACATATCTGTTGTCTGGGTTAATGTCCCAAGGCCGGTCAGGCAAGATGAAGACTCATCAGTTCTAAGTCATGTGAGGATGGTTGGTTGATTGACTTAGGATCTGATGGGCATTCTTATTCCATAGTATGGACTTGGTACTATTGCCCATAAGGCAAAAGGATGTCGGATCGTGCATGAGCCGTCAAAGGCCATATGCCTATCTTTTATCCGCCTGAAGACTTCTCAAAGGTTACTTACGTCTGTGGGGATGGTTGGTTGAATGACTAAGTACCTAGGGGAGCTGTTTAATGCAGGAATCAAGATAAGGACCTTAAATAAGATCATTGGGTGATCGTGGTCCAGTAGACAAGCAAGTGTAGTTCGAGTCAATGGAGGACCGATGAGCTAACAAGCTCCGTGAATGTGGCAAAGGTAAGATCTAGCAATTCTTGCATAGATCTAAATAGAATGGTTTAGAGGAATGGAACCTCGGATTCGTATGACTTGGTTTGGGTTTAGGATCGACCTTTAAGCTAATTGGTAGTTGAGAGAACTAACCAAGGCTGAGGTGATTCGACCAGACAAGTGCTAGATTGGCTTTAGACCAATGGTTAGTTAGAGAATATTCCGCTGCGTAACTGTTGAAAGGATCTAAGCCATGAATGACTAAGAAAGTCTTTAGCTAAGGTCTAAGTTAGCCCTCGCCTATGGGCGATATTATAATTAAAGGGGGAAAAATTCAGAGGTTCGGTCCGGGAGAGGACTGAGCGACGTAAGTATTCGACCGCGGCCTAGTCAGCCGGGATCGGGTCTTACAGGTTTATCCTCGGAGGTTCTTCCCCCGTTCACCTGATCCCATTTCCTTTTACGGTCATTAGTTTTGTTACTCGGAGCATACTGGGCCTTAGTCTTGAGCTTTGCTTCATCCGCCAGGTTGGCCTCTAAGAGAGCCATACGTTCGACCAGCTCATTTACGGTGCTGAAGGTGCAGATCGAGCAGTGAGTTCTCAGTTCAGGCCTTAAGCCTCGGATGAACCGACGAACTTGGACCGCCTCGTCCTATAGCTCCCTTCCAACAAACCGCCTGAGTCGGTTGAACTCCTCTTCGTACTCCCGAACAGTTCTGCGGCCTTGTACTAGGTCTAGAAATTTAGCTTCTAGACGGTCCCAAGCCTCTGCAGGGAAGTACTTGCGGTTGAACTCAGCTTCAAACTCCGCAAAACTCTGGATGCGACCATTGGTACGCTTGTCCAGCGCAAGCCACCAATTGTGTGCATCCCCTTCCAGGAAGTGGATTGCAATGTCCCTCTTGTAGTCCTCAGGGCAACGAGTAGAACTGAAGTTCCGGACCAGCCGGCTTCTCCACTCGTCCGCCACTATTGGGTCGGTACTACCAGAGAAGTGCTTGGTTCCCAGACGGGATATGTGTTCCAACAACTTCAGGTAATCCATTTTACCCACGACCTTAGCCGTCGGGTTGGCCTCGTTTACCTCGGCCGTTCCCCGAACCTCACCATTTGCTATGGGTACTGTGGTATGGACGGTCTGACCCACGGATGAGTTCACCAAAGGGGTGACCATCTGAGTCATTGCATCCAACCGGTTGCCCATAAGCTTCATGGCTTCTAGTACATCCTTCATGGATGGACCGGCGGCCTGGTTCACAGTACCATTGGCCGCTTCAGTACGTGGGTCGATATGAAGGTTGGCATTTGAGGATTCAGCTCCCTCGTTCTGCTCCCATTCATATCCCCTAATAGTACTATCAGCTCGTCCCCTAGTAAGGTCAGCTGGATCATTGGTTCCCCCTGCACCAGCGTCCACCACAACCCTATCGTTTGGTGACCTGGTCAAGTTGACCTCGTCTGTCTTAGCTCGCCCAGACGTTCCAGCTGCGTCCTTACTCTTTCGGGACTTCTTGCTCTTGCTTTTTCCAACCTAAGGATTTCCAGACAAGTTAGTACACAAAACTAACCAGAAATAGAAACATTAATCCCTAGGCTAAGCAATCATAACCTCACCGTGAGACCTTAATCAGCTGGCTGCGTGTGTGTGTGTGGACTACCATAACCCAAAGACTTATCCTAGAATCAACCAGGCTCTGATACCAACTTGTAAGACTCGTTCCTGGCCTTTCGACCCCAACTGGACCCGCGGCCTTACTTTACTTGTTTCTTTGCGGTTTTGATTTATTTTAAGTCTTTATTTACTAAGTCATTTTCGATTATGAGGTTTGTAACAAGTATATAAGAATTGCACAGCGGAATAAAAATGTAGTTTCATAGTTTACTTAGAACCATGTGATCCAATACATAACTTGTTAACCGTCTCATAACAATAACGAGCTCCTCCCTAATGTTGTCCAACCACACACTAGCAAGCCTCTCACTGACTGAGTCCTCACGGCTCCTTGGCTTGACCACAACCATCCTTAGCTCCTGAAACCATAACCAGATAAGCATTAATCAAACTGAAGTAAGACAACGACTTAGACCCTACAATGCTTGGCTTGGTTCCTAGAACAAGGTAAACCTCAAACAAGGCAATATATAAAAGGATACAGAACTTCCCATCATACCCTAAGTCAATCAACCAACCGCCCCACATGACTTAGAATAGATGGACAGCCCAAAATAAAAGAATCAGATCACGATCAGCTCAAACCGACCAAGACCAGCTCAACCAGCTGGAGTGTGTCTAGGTATGATCGGCCAAGTGAAGTCCGGCTCGATGGCCCAATGGACTTCCTTACCTGATTGGCTCTGGCCTTGTTTCACTCGGCCAAAGTGAGGCCCAAGCCCAATCCGGCTGGATATGAACCAATCAACCTTGCGACTCAGCTCCATGCTTAGTTAGGACGTGTAATGGACCTGACCTAGCTAGGCCCTGGATTGATCCAATGGACCGGACAAGGCCTGCCATCCAATGGAACCGTTTGGAACTTGCACCCTTTGGTATCTCGTGCCTCTTGGTCGGATGCACCTTCTGGTCTATGGTACCTTTGGGTCTAGTAACTCTTCGGCTACTGGCACCCTTTGGACTCTCATGACTCTTGGTAGCACGTGACCTTTGGCATCTTGTACCCCTTGGTCTGATCCGCACTCAATCCAACCGACCATAGCTCGGTTCTATCCGAACTGTCCCACAAACTGGGCTCATGGCCTTATTTGCGGTTAAGGAGGACAATCAGGCCGAAGGGGTGTAACCCTTGGACCAACCATCACATCCTTTCGTGTATCATGAGAAAGAGGAGAAGAAGAGAACCGGAATCAAACAGAGTAAGAGGATCGGATTCAGACATGGAACCGGACAGATCCTAGGTTCGGCCGCATGGACCAACCGTAAGGACTGATCGAACCATGGCTCTTTCCACCCTTGGTCTCTATGCCAGGTTCCTCCACACGTTTTCCCTTATCATGGTATCCCATCCTTGATCGGAGATGCCTTCCAAACGATCAGAGTCGCCGGAAAACTAACCACCAAACTCGGCCTTTCTTTTGGCCGGATTCTCTCTCTCTCTCTTTCTCTCTCTCTCTCTCTCTCTACGATTTTCTCTGAGTTTTTACTCTGGAACTGGATGAGAAAAACGTGGGGAGAGGCCCCCTATTTATAGAAAACGAAGGGGTAAGTCCTGCCCCACGAACAGGCATGACTTGGAACGTACGGGTGCGACTTGGACACAAGGTCGCAGCCCTTTGGCCACTTGCATCCATTCGCTGGCCACCCTTGTTTATGGGCTGGACATCAAGCCCAAACCATCCCACAAGCCCACGGCCCTGTCCCATGACCCAACGGACCATGGACCACATGGCCTGACCAACCAGGTCACCACCGGCCCGGACCCTGACTACTGACCCGTGACCCGAACAGTCCGTCCAGCTGAGTTGAGCTGGCTCCCAGCTGACCCGGCTGAGTGAGCTAGTAGTCCAGCTAGTGGAGCTGACTTAGTACTGAAGGAGCTGGAGTGAACTAACCCAGCTTCAATGAGCTTGGTCGAGCTACTCGTTTGCTTCGTCCAGCTACCGTCCAACCCTACTTAGCTGTCTCCTTTCATTCCACTCTTACTTGGTTAAGTTTTGGCCTACTTAACCTTTTATTTGAACCATGGAACGCTTGCCCTTTGATCAGCTAGATCAGCAGTGCGTGTCCTCGTACCATGGCTCGTCCAAGCAATCCTATTCAGGATTGGGGATGCTACAAAAGATCCTTCCGAACTCAAAGATTTCCCGCACGAACGGCCAACAGGGGAAAGATCGGGCAACGGAAAACCCACGGGCGGCAGAGAACCCCTGGCGCCGGCGGCAGGCGAGACGCAAGCAGGCCTGGCGCCGGCGGCACGAGTCCCGCAAGCCGGCCTCGCGCCGGCGTCAAGCCAGCCTGGCGCCGGCGGCAAGCCAGCCTGGCGCCGGCGCACGCGTCCAAAGCCGCGCGGCGGCAAGCCAGCCTGGCCCGGCAAGCATCCCGCAAGCCGGCCTGCCGCCGGCGGCAAGCTCCCTGGTGCCGGTCGACGGTCCTCGTCCTGGTCTCAGTCCCATCATGCTCGGTCTGATCCCATCTTGGCTTGCTTGGACCAATCCTCGTGAGTTTGATACGATCACGGCTACGAAATAAACATCTTTTGATTCGACTCGATTGGAATCATCCTCGATGTTTTATGACAAAAATTAGAAGGATTGGATTTCTCGTAGAAGATATCGTATAAAACAAGATCGATAAACTCGAACATTGATCCTTTAGGCTATACGGTTAATTTTACGAGAAAGATAGTCTTTCTGAGAAATCGTATAAAACGTTCAACGACTTAAGACAAGTCCACGGACTTACTTACGATTTTAAGAATTCAGGCCCAATCAGGCTATGACGGTTTATCCGATTTCCCGAACATCGGATAAACATCAAGTCACCAAAAAATAGGGGAAAACTCGAGGATAATTACAAAGATCGACGAAAATGGAATACTTCCTGAAGAGATAAACTTGGGCCCAAAGGCGAGGTCCATCATCCTAACGCAAACCGACCTAGGAGTGGGTATATAAGGAGAGCAAGAGCAGAGGAGAAGAGGATCCGAAAATTCTAGATTGGAACCTAGAGAGCTCCTGTTAGCTGATAGAACTTAGAATTCAGGCGGTTAGACTAGCAAGGCAGACCCTAGAACGTCTGGCGCCTCCTGCTCGAAATCTCCACTCTCTCGGAGGATCGGACAATTCTTTTAATTAAGAGCTCCGCACATAGAAACACTAGGCGTTATCTTCGACATGCCTGTTTCTATGACAAACGCTCATACTAGACGAACCCGCTTAGACGGTTTGATCTCTAGTTCAATTCTTTCTAAACTGAACTACGTCCGACTTGATCCTCGAAAGGGGTACGTAGGCAGCCTTTCTTAAGGTCCAGTCCCAAATCTTAACAAAACATTTTCCACATTTATTCGGTCACTTGTCGTTGGCTGTCGCAGAGAATCCGGACCTTCAGGGAAAGTCGGGTTAACTTGGCTTTCCTCCGTTTTTATTCATTAAAATCGACGGTGTGAATTTCGGTTCCCACATATGTTCTAGGTGATTTTCCCGTGCTCATACACGGGTATAAATATTAACAAAACAAATATATTAATAAAATTAGTTAATATTTATTTTAATTTTAATTATTATGTAAATTTTAGGTATGATTATTTATAAATAATAATATGTTATTTTAATTAGATATGTGATTTTGGATATATAATATTTAATTAGGTTGATAATTATTTAGGTATATTAGATTGATATAATTTTCTAAATTCAACCACAACCTTTTTATTTTAACAGATTAAATTTTGATTAATTTATTTTTGCATTTAGTTGATTTTTAGATGTTTAAATATAGTTTAATAAGTTTGTGTACATTCATATAAGAAATAGCTTAATACATAAAGAAAATATTTTTATTAGTTTATATTTATATAATATGTCTCATATTTTTGCTTATGTAATAAATTGTATTTTCTTGTGTTGTATCAATAAAACTTGTTTAAACATTACATATGTATATAAAATTATTTAAGATTATTTTAAAGTAAATATATAATTTTATTATTAACATTAGTTTTTGGGAACTTTTATTTGAAATTATATTGTGTATAATATATATATATATATATTATAAAATTTATCATTGTTCATTCAATTAATATATTATTTTCATTGTATATGTTATTTAGAAATAATAAAGAAAGGAAATAAAATTAAAACAAATAAAAATTGATAAAAACAGTAAAATATAATATTTTAATTTATTAATTTTACCTATGTAATTAACCATCAAAAATTAAAATGTGTGATACACGTAAAAGTGACTTCTCTAATTATATAGGAAAAATTTTACTTTTACACTTTTTGGTACCATTTTTTTGGGATACACTTTAAATTGATAAAGAAAATAAATCTAAAACTTAATATATATATATATATATTATTTTATTTAAGATTATATTTTAAAAGAAATAAATTATTTTAATCCAACATTATTTTTTGGAAATTTCCTTTTATGAATGTATAATATTAATTTTGTTTTTAAATAATAATTGTTTCTTTGATAAATATTTTCTTTTATTATATATGGTAGTTGGAAATAATATGAAAAAATAGAAAAATTGATAATGGTAAGATTTATATTTTTAATTCATTAAGGGTATCTATGTAATTAATCATCGTGAGAGTTAACGTGAACGCGACACATAGGAAACTGATTTTTCAAATAATATTATAGAGATTGTATTTTCCAACTATCACACCATTGGTATTAAGAAAAAATTTAAGAAATTGATGGAGAGGAGAGACAATTTTGTTTGTGAATAGTGTATAATAAGGCTTTTATATTTGAAGACCATTAAGGTTGCTCTAAGATATAAAATTAAAATGTCGTGTCTCGTGATTTGTAAAATCACACATTTTCATCCCACTCATATATCAGTTTGAATGTTTGGTGTAGGCCTCGTCATATAATCCAAAACCCGAACCTGAACCCGATCCGAAAAATGGGTATCGGTTCGGTTAAGTATTTTGGAAAATACCCGATCGGTTTTGATTGGTCGATATATCGGTTATTGGGTTCGGTTTGATTTAATCCAATATCCGAAACAGTACCCAAAATAACCGGAATATATTCATACATATACTGATATACATGTATGCTAGGTGATTTTCCCGTGCTCATGCACGGGTATAAATTTTTATTAAGTAAATATATACTATAATAATTGATTGCTATTTACTTTTAATTTTAAATTAATTTATATTTTTGCATAATTTATATTACTTTAATTAGACATATAATTTTAGATATGTTATATCTAGTCGGTTTTGTTGTTTTTACAATCGGTTTAGTTATCATTTTGATATATTAGGTTGCATCTATTTCACTGAATTCAATTATAAAATTTTTATTCAAATAAATTAAAATTTTGATTACTTTTCTTATTTTCATTAAAAATTTATTCAAAATATAATAAAATTTTGAACATTATCAATATTTACAATAACTAAAATATTTTTATAAATTATAAATGATTTTATGCCTTCTGGTTATGGTTATATTAAGTTCCAAAACATAAAACATAAAATTTAAAAGCAAATTTAACATTAAGAAAACATATAATTTTAATAATGCAAAATATAATATTTCTACCTCATTAAAGTGTATAGTGTGATTTTAAAATATTTTGTTATTTGATCAAAAGATGTTTATTGTTAAAATTTATTTTTCGTTTTTAATATCTCTTAAAAATAAGCAGTAAAAAATTGTGATTGTATTTGAGAAATCTTATTATATAAGTAAAAATAATTTATAGATATTTTTTGCTGTAACTGAAAGATATTATGGTCAAATAAATATAAGAAAATCGCAGGGGAGGAAGAGGGAAAGGAGGAGGGTGAGGTTGAGAAAGGTGCTGGTGAGGGAGAAGGGGGGAAGAAAAATGGAACAAAGAAGAAGCCTTTCAAAGCTGGGACTACTGTTGTGGGTGGTACCACAAAGATGAGGAAGATGCAGAATATGCTAGCTCAGGGTAAGCGCACTGGAGTTAAGAGCTCCTCTCGACAGGAGGAAGGAAGCAAGAAAATGGAAGAGAAGGGTTCCTTAAACCCCAAGCCAAGCACCACAAAGTAGAAGTTTTATGATCAAGTATGATGAAGGAGGTCTGAGAAGTGGGTTACGTCTCTGTTCTGGTTTTTTTCATTTTAAGTTTAAAGTTCAAATAAGCTGCTTAAGCAATTCGTGGGTCCTTTTTTTTACGTTTACTGGTCTTCTCGTTTGGTTCTTTTAATGTATGCAATTAGCTTGCTGTGTGCAAGCATATTCTGGAATAATATTGGTAACGTTGGTCTTTATTGGGATGCTCTTTATTCTGTCTTAATGGAGGCATATCAAAAGCTTTCAGGGCTGCTAGTACAGGATTTCTTAAGTCTTCGGATTGTTCTCATTACCTTTGTTATTGGGAGAGAGTTCGAACAATGTTCTAATATGGCTTCATCACGCCATTGGATCACATCAGTTAACATCACGTCCACATTCCTTAGACTCATTGAGGTTGCGGAGTATAGTGGTCAGCAGTGGGATGATGAGGGGCAAGGTCATCGCGTTGAAATTAATTTTACATTTCTGATCTTTATACACGAAAGTTTGATTCGGATTACGGTGCTAGTGGATAATGACTTATGGACAACGTCTCTTAAGGAGAATATTTCTCTGGTTTTTATGCTTTTTAAGATAAGAGAATTCAGGTTGACTCGGCGGATTAGCTATATCTTTAAGGACACATGTCCCGTGGATTTCTTCAGATCCATCTACATAGCTCGAGGGAGCAATACGTAAGTTAGTATTTTATGAGAGTACTCAGTTGGAATTGCAGAGGTATGGGAAGCAAACAGACCATCAGCTATCTCAGGGAGTCATGGTTCAAATATAAACCGGATTTTTTATTCTTATCGGAAACGAAACAGGATGTTGGTTTTGTTCAAGGGTTTCAATCTCATTTTGGATATGATAGGCTGATCACAGTGGACCCAATTGGGACGACTGGAGGCTTAGCTCTTTTTTACAATAATGATTACCAAGTCAATGTCTTATACACGAGTAACCGCATGATAGATGTGGAAGCGGTAATTATGGGACGGCAAGTTTTTTTAACTTTTGTATATGGTGATCCAGTTCAAAAGTTAAGAGAGCAAGTTTGGGAACGGTTAACACGGTATGGCATATCGAGGATGGAACCATGGTTTGTTATTGGAGACCTGAACGAGATTAGGGGGAATCATGAGAAGCAAGGGGGAGCGGTTCGTAACCCAGGAACCTTCTTAGCTTTTAATAATATGATCAGGGATTGCGGTTTATTGGAATTTCCAGTGAGGGGAAACCAAATGTCTTGGCAAGAAAGAAGAAATAAAGTACTGGTAAAATGCCGTTTAGATCGTGCACTCGCGAATGAGGACTGGCACACATTATTTCCACGTTCATATACAGAATATCTTGGTATGATAGGGTCTGATCATAGACCGGTGGTAGCATTTTTAGAGGACAAGGTGCACAAAAGGAGAGGGCAATTCAAATTTGATAAAAGATGGATTGGTCAGGAAGGTCTAATGGATTCTATAGGGCAAGGATGGGGGGAGAATAATTTGGATTTCGTTACTAAGCTCACAAACTGCAGACATGAGATAGCAAGGTGGAGGAAAAATAATCCCCCGTATGGGAAGGAAAAAATTAGTGAGTTACAACAAGCATTGGAAGAGGTACAGTCAGACGATACAAGGACACAGGAGGAAATTGTAGAGGTTTCCAGAAAATTACAAGAAGCGTATAAGGATGAAGAAGATTATTGGCAACAAAAGAGTCGGAACTTATGGAACACTGCCGGAGACCTTAATACGGGGTTTTATCATGCGTTAACAAAACAGAGGAGGACAAGGAACAGAATTGTAGGTTTACATGACGAAGATGGACAATGGATTACAGATGAGTCTGGTATTGAAAAAGTAGCAGTGGGTTATTTCGACGGTTTGTTTAGAACCACTGCACCATCAGAGTTTGATGATTTTCTGGAGGAGGTACCAGTGCGGATTACACATCAGATGAACCAGCGTTTACTCCGAACCGCAACAGAAGAGGAAGTTCGGGATGCTCTCTTCATGATGCATCCAGAGAAGGCTCCAGGACCGGACGGAATGACAGCTTTGTTTTTTCAACATTCCTGGCCCATCATTAAAAGTAATATTCTGGAATTGGTGAATAAGTTTATACAAACAGGGGATTTGGATACCAGGCTGAATATCACTAATATCTGCTTAATTCCGAAAACGGAGAGACCTACGAGAATGACCGAGTTGAGGCCGATCAGTCTTTGTAATGTAGGATATAAAATTGTTTCCAAGGTTCTATGCCAGCGGCTCAAAGTTTGTCTTCATTCACTTATTTCGGAAACTCAGTCGGCTTTCGTTCCAGGACGGCTAATATCGGACAATATTCTCATTGCGCAGGAAATGTTTCATGGGTTGCGAACTAATAAAGCATGTCAGACTAAGTTTATGGCAATTAAGACTGATATGAGCAAAGCGTATGATAGGGTGGAGTGGGCCTTTATTCAAGCTCTACTCCAGAAGATGGGTTTTGATGCTCAATGGATTATTTTAATGGTGAAGTGTATTTCCTCGGTACAGTATAGGGTTCTCTTGAATGGTTATCCAAAGGGTCTCATTACCCCGCAACGTGGGTTACATCAAGGTGATCCACTTTCTCCATACCTTTTTATTTTGTGCACGGAAGCCTTAATAGTGAATATTAAGAAAGCGGAACGGCTAAAGCAATTGACAGGACTTAAGGTTGCAAGAGCATGCCCGTCAATTTCCCATCTTCTGTTTGCGGATGACAGCCTTTTTTTCTGTAAGGCACAAAAAGAAGAGTGTCAGACTATATTCAGGATTTTGAAAGAGTATGAGAAGGTTTCTGGACAATTGATTAATTTTCAGAAATCCTCTGTCCAATTCGGTCACAAAGTGGAGGAGTCTACGAGGCAGGAAATGCAAGATATATTAGGAATACAGAACTTGGGAGGAATGGGAACATATTTGGGACTACCAGAGAACATGGGAGGGTCGAAGATACAGGTATTTGGCTTTGTACAAGAGCGTTTAAACAATAGGGTTAATGGGTGGACACTCAAATTCTTCACGAAAGGTGGTAAAGAGATTATTATAAAATCAGTACTTACGGCTCTACCAAATCATGTCATGTCTTGTTACCGAATACCAAAATCAGTAATGAAGAAATTGACTAGTGCAGTAGCGAGGTTTTGTTGGAGTTCGGGGGGAAATAGTAGAGGTATGCACTGGCAATCATGGGACAAAGTGTGCTTACCGAAGGAGGAAGGAGGACTGGGCTTTAAAGATATGGCGGATTTTAATACGGCTATGTTAGGAAAACAACTCTAGCGTCTTATTGAGAAACCAAGCTCTTTATTTGCTAAGGTTTTTAAAGGTCGCTATTTCAGAAATGCATCACCTCTGGATCCGATCAGATCGTACTCACCATCCTATGGTTGGCGAAGTATGGTCTCTGCTAGATCTCTGGTTAGCAAAGGACTAATCAAAAGGGTGGGAACAGGATCGTCTATTTCAGTATGGACTGATCCCTGGCTCCCAACCACTCGCCCGAGACCAGCAAATACTAATCAACAACACTATGATCCTCATCTCACAGTGGCTTCTCTCATCAATACCACATCACGTACTTGGAACTCGCAAGTGATTCGGGAGCTGGTGACACCGGAGGATGCAAAAATCATTGAAAGTTTACCTCTGAGTTGTAACTTAATCACGGACAGTGATGGTTGGCACTTCACCAAAAATGGAAAATAAACGGTTAAATCAGGATATCAAGTGGAGAGGGTGTATCCGGACATTGCTAAACCGCCTCCGGTTTATGGTCCAGATACAAATGTTTTGAAGGCTTATTGTTGGAAGATTAAGTGTCCACCCAAGATCAAGCACTTTCTATGGCAAATAGTGACAGGATGCATCGCGGTGAAGGAGAGGCTAAGATCCAGAGGGCTACAAGGGGATTTACAATGCGCAAGATGCGGAGCAGAAATAGAATCAGTAAATCATGTTTTTTTTGAATGTCCACCGGCAGTTCAAGTATGGGCTCTCTCACATATCCCTTCGAATATTGCGCTTTTTCCTCGGCAGTCGGTTTACGCAAATATGGATCACTTGTTCTGGAGGGTGTCCCCCCCAGTATCTACTCATCAATTTGCCTGGATCTTATGGTATATCTGGAAAGCTCGTAACAACATGGTTTTCAGTAACATAAATAAGGACCCTAGGGATACTCTCCAACTGGCAGAAACTGAGTCCAGAATTTGGCTCGATGCACAATCAACCCTTACACAAAGGACTGTTCAACAGGGAGAAAGAGCTGACGATACTTTGCCCAATATAGCGGGACGGTGGTGTTTCACGGATGGGTCTTGGAAAGAACATGATCTCTTTTCAGGACAAGGTTGGTATAGTACTTTGGAAGGTTTTGATGGTTTGATGGGAGCGAGAAATACGAGAGCCAGCATCTCTCCTCTTCATTCGGAGATGGAAGCCCTTATTTGGGCAATGGAAAGTATGAAAAATCTTCGACAATTTCATGTGACGTTTGCAACGGATTGTTCTCAATTAGTGAAGATGGTTTCGGAACCAGAAGAATGGCCTGCGTTTGCGACTTATCTAGAAGATATCAAACACTTGAAGTTGAGTTTCAGCCACTCGGAGATAATCCATGTTCCAAGGGCCTTGAGAATACAAGAGCGGATAGTCTAGCATGCAGTCGCGAGGAATCAACCGTTTTAAATCGTTCATATGGATTGAGTTACCAGCTTGGTTCACGAGTCTTAGTTGAGTCGTATCTTGTCAAAAAAAAAAATATATATATATATATATATATATAAGAAAATACAAATAACATTTCAATAATACTAATTATAAAATATTTTAGTCAATAAAACATATATCATTTTATGTTACTTAATTATTTTATGTAATTATCTAAAAAGATAAATATATTAAAATATTTCTGTTACTCTGAAAATATATATTGTTGTACTGTTTAAAATTATGTTTTCAAATAAATAATATTTCTTTTCTAATATCAAGACTATCTGTGAAAATATAAATATAAAGAAAGTATATTAGTATATTTTATGTTATTTAAAAATATTTTAAAATGGAGTTGTTCAAAAAAATATTAAAATAGAATATTACTATTTTGTGAACTTTCCTTTTAATGAAATCATATTGTTTATCATTATATTTTCATTTTTAACTTCGCTTTATAAACTTTGTAATATTTTCTTTTTATTATATATGTTATTTGGAAAATATTAAAAAGTAATTTAAATAAAAAATCAATAATAGTGTTTAAATATAACATTTTAATTCATTAAGGGTATCATTGTAATCAACCATTGTGAGAGTTAACGTGAGTGCGACACGTAGGAAACTGACTTCTCAAATAATATTATAGAGATACTTGCCTTAATAACAAAACACACGTACGGCGTACCATTATTGTTTTTGGTAACCAAGTTTTGTTTTCTTCACGCTTGGCGATACACGCGAGGAGATTCCTCGTCTTCTTCACCTGGGAAAAACCCTAATTCAGTATAAAATCAAAGCAAGTTCATCAAAGAGAAGTATGTTTGAAGGAATTCTCTCCATCTCCACCATCTGCAATTTCTCGAAATCGATCTCAGGTATGTATTTATCTTCATATCTTGTTTCGATTTATACGGTTCTTCATCTTATCATGTGTTGAGATTCAAGGGTTTCGTGTAGTTGATGATGGTTTATGGTTCCATTTAAATTGTTTGTGTAGTTGATGATAGTTTTGTGTTCTAACTTCCATTGATAGAGTATTGTTCAATTAAACTTGTCTGATAATGGTTCCATTTAACATGTTTCAGATGGATTCTTCATCAACTTCAAACCGAGTTTCTTTTGTGAACAACAAAGATGTTGAGGATGAAGAAGTACAAGAATTGCTTACTCCAGATAGTAGAGGCAAACACAAAGATTCTTCTGGAGCCACCGGAGCAACGTTCAATGCTACGAAAGCTCCTAGGATTCTTCCTCCAAGGTCCAAAATCTGAAACCATTTTACAAGGACAAAGGATAATCGTGACAAATGTATTTGTTATTACTGCAACAAGAAGTTCTGTTGTAAAACAAAATCAGGAACATCAAACTTTCTGAAGCATATCAGCATAAGCAAACAGTTCTTTGCATTCTCGGATGGCCAAAGCTCAACTCAACATGTCATGAATGAAGAAGGAGGTATGATGATTGCAAAGGTCAGTGAAGAAACTTTCAAAGAAGCAACTAATGAGATGATGGTGATAGGGGAGTTACCATTATGCTGGGTCGAAAGTGTGGCTTGGAAACACTTTTGTAAGAAGGTATGTATTAGTTTAGTACTTTCGTTTATTGGAATAGTTCTTACTATGATTATATAATATTTTTTCTATCTCTGCAGATGAATTCGGACAACCCTGTGTCAAGGAGGACATCAACAAGGACATTGTAAAGATGTACTTGCAGAGGAATAATGCTATGAAGAAGTGGTTTGTAGCAAACAAGCAAAGATTATCTCTGACTACTGATATTTGGGAGGCAAAAAACCCGTAAGCAGTTTCTTGTATCTTAAATCTTTTAAGATAAATGAGTATGTACTGATACTGACTATTTTTTTAATTCTCTACAGGGGCAAGTTACATGGTGGTGACCACCACTGCGCATTACGTTGATGCTTCTTGGTGACTGAAGAAGCTTATCATAGGGTTCAAACATGTCAGTGATCACAAAAGTCAGACCATCTCTAAGTTCTTTTAGATGTCTTGGCTGATTGGAGAATCGAAAAAATATTCTGCGTAACTGTTGACAATGCAACTGCTAGTTCATCGGCCTTGAGAAAATTTCATAGTCAGTTCTCTTCAGTGTCTGATGATGCATTAGTTTTAGATGGAGAATTCTTGCATATGAGATGTTGTTCACACATCATTAACTTGATTGTGAAGGACGGGTTGACTGATGCTAATGAGAGTGTGAATGCAGTTTGTAATGCTGTTGTCTATGTTAGAGGTTCAGGAAATAGGTTGCTATCCTTTGGGAAGCAAGTAGAATCTGGTAGAATGACTAGGGGAAGCTTGCCTTTATATGTTCCTACCAGGTGGAACTCCACTTACCTGATGTTGAGCACAGCTTTGAGGTTTAGAGTTGCGTTTGACAAGATGGAGGAAGAAGATAAACTGTACAACGATTATTTTTTGGAGATGGATAATGGAAGCAAGAGAGCTGGACCTCCTCAATACACGATGAAAGCAATAGAAAGATTGGGTCGGTTCCTAGTGATCTTCTACAACTCCACACTGGTCGTGTCTGCGTCAACAATAGTCAATGCCTACAAGTGTTATGAGGAGATTGTGAACATAGCCACCAACCTTGAGGCGTTAAGTCAGAGCAGAGATCATGAGCTGAAGGGTAAGGCTATGGAGATGTACAAAAATTTTGACAAGTACTGGGATGGGGTGAAGAACATCAACAAGATGCTAATCGTGGCAACAGTTTTTGATCCAACAAAGAAGATGGTGCTCGCAAGCTTGTGTTTTGATGAGCTCTATGGGAAGGACAGTTTGGAAGGGAAAGCAAAGTATGATTCGGCGATTGGTATTTTGCGCAGTTTATTCAGTGAGTATAGCGTGAGATATGGGAAGTCAGCTGGTGGAAAACCTGATGAAGGGAAAAATAGCAACAGTCGATCCAATTCTTGTAGTCAAGAACTGAGCATGGTTAGTATGGATGTCGATGATGATGGTTTAGGTTACAAGAGAATCAACCGAAGGTACAAGGAGATGCTTAATGAGATTGGAGTAAAAGACAATCGGGACGAACTGGATATATACTTGAAAGAAGGAGTTGAGAATCCAGATTTGAGTCAAGAGTGCTTACTAATGCACAAATCCTTGAAGACATTGAAGAACAAGAAAAGATTGAGAGAGGTATGTCATCTTATATCTTACAAGTTCTAACGTTTTAGTTTTTTACTTTGTTTGTAAATTGATTTGTTTTGTTCTGTCTTTGCATCAGAATATGCTATATGACATCGAGAGCCTCGTCACTTCTAAGGTATTGCACTAAAAACCGTTTAGTTTACAATGATTGGCTTCTGTTTTAGTTTTTTGGATTGATTTTCACACTATCTTTGGCAGGAGTAGTACGTTCCACATCAATACATCATGATTGTCAAGTACTCCTAAGCTCAAGATTGTTCCAATGTCTCTCCCTTTGTCGTGTGTGTCTGTTATGTTTGTTGCTTTTCTTTATGGTTGTCGTGTGTTTGGTCTATTTGTTGCTTTTCTTTATGTTATTCAGTTTCAAAATTTTTAAATTTGCTATTTTCATTATGTCGGATGTTGCTATTTTCAGTTTTTAAAACTTTTGTTCTCAGTTTCACTTTGATTTCAATTATGCTTTCTGTTTCTTATGATTTATTGTTTTTATTTTTGAATTTTACTTCAGTACAACCCGAACCGATAAAAAAAACTGAACCAAAATGATATATGGTTATTATGTGGGTTTTAGATTGTGATACAAAATCGATCTGAATCCGATAAGTTATATCTGATCCCGCACCGTAGTAAGAAATTATCTAGAATGGGATCTATAGGGTATTATTTTTTTAGAACCGAAATCCGAAAAACCCGACCCAAACGCTAACGGGTACCAGAACGCCTAGGCCTAGTTTGGTGTCTCGTGATCTTCTTATACCATACAGATGTGGTAGCTTTAGTTTTTTAATATACAACTGGAATATTCCATACCGAATTCCTAAAACTAAGATGTTGAACAGTCCAATATGCTCGCCATTTCAGTTACTTACATAGCCAAAAATAATGAAAAAAAAAATCATATGGTATCAATTCTCAAATGAGGCACGCATTGGCCTAAGCCTCAAACATACAAGATTGCAAGCATATAATATAGTAAAGCGTCATTGCCAGTATAGCTATAAAAAAAAGCTATCCAAGGACACAGGTTAATGCGACAACATTATATTGTTATAATTTTATAACTCGTTACCCACTAACAAGGGATTATTTTATATTATGCTTAATTTGATACATAATAATCATAACAACTAATCGGAATGAAGACGTGTCAAATCTTCAAGATTAAAATAGTGATACAAATAATAATAGAATAGGGGGCACATATTGGCTTTTTTATGATGACTATGCTTTCATCACATGTTACTGATAATATTTTTGTGAAAGTAATGTTTCATCTTAGAATGGCTCTATGGGTCATTAGACCGTAAACATTTCTTCTCAACGTTTGATATAAAACTTCAGAGATTGTTTCACTTTTGTGAAAGTAATGTTTCATCTTAGAATGGCTCTATGGGTCATTAGACCGTAAACATTTCTTCTCAACGTTTGATATAAAACTTCAGTGATTGTTTCATTTCTTATTATCATGGCACACTACTAAAGCAGTATAACCAAATAGAAACAATTTTTATAACTCATGTGTCCTTTACAAGAAATGACATGCAAATGCATGTCTTATCATCATCAATTTTAGTGTCCAACATGAATACTAAAAAGGGTGCCTCGTGGAGGGGATATTAATGTATTCTAGTGGTGACTTCACGGTCTTCACCTCTATCTATATGGAGGAAAAAGTTTGGGAATTTGAGTGTTCTAGCTAAAGAAGAATAAAAGAAATAGTGCAAATACTCGAGGAGCAACTGAAAAGAACAATAATTTAAAAGCCACTATCATTTCAATATTATAGTTATTTAAAAAAAAACAATTGAGGAGAACTATTTCTGCTTTTAGCAATTCGCCTTTTAGTGTTTGCTTTGTTGAGGAAGGAATGTGGATGTGGTTTATGGTCATCAAAAATATATACATTGAATCATTAGAATTTAGACCAATTTGCCTTTTATATGACATTGCTGTGATTTTTGTTAATTATAGGTCTTACTTAGTGATGCAGCATCTTAATACCTTCATCGCCAAACAACGTCTGTTTCACTTAACGGCTTTTAGGATTTCCTTTTCTTATAATAAGTTATAATACCTTTTCTTTATATGTAAGTTTTCCTATTTTCTACGGGTTTGGAGGTTTGTAGCCGACCCTATTAGCCTATATAAGGCATTCGACTTGTACTTATGAGGATCAGTTTTTGAATAATAATAATAAAACCTAGAGTTTTCTCTAAAGCCTTGCATTGATTCGATTCTGTCATCAATACGAGAGCCTTGTATCGAATTTGATTAAATTCTTCGATCCAAGAAGTCAGGTCTCTGGAGATTTAAACCTAAATCTCTAGATTTGAGCTGAGTTACCGTTGATATGCTGCGCCAGGTTGGTATCAGAGTCACTAGTCTCCGAAATTTTTTCAATTCAATATGGCAAGAACTCGACGAGCCCCTGTTCGAACCGAAGCAGAAATCACCCGCGATGCAATCGCTGAGCTCCAAGCTCAGATGCACGCAATCAACACCGCCCTTCAAGCACTCACCGTCCAAAACCCTCCACCACCACCTGTTCATACCGCACCCGCTCCACGAACCTACGAAGAAGATGAAGACGAGGACAACCAGTCCAACGACAACCCGTTTGCTGCACTCTGTAGCGATCGCCCTCTCGTCCAGAACGTTGCCCCTGTAGCTGATGATAAGGGAAAAGGAATTTAAATCCGAAATCCCAGAGTTCCATGGTAATTCAACAGCTGAAGAACTGCTCGATTGGATTGTTACCGTTGAGGAAATTCTTGAATTCAAAAGAGTTCCACTCGATCATTGTGTTCCTGTTCTTTCTATGCGTTTCCGTGGTAGAGCCGCCGCTTGGTGGTCACAGGAAAAGACCACCCGAGCTCGACTTGGAAAACCAAAAGTGGTTTCATGGGATAAACTCAAATCGAAGCTCAAGAAAACGTTCCTGCCGTATAATTATGATCAACTTATGTTCCAGCGTCTCCATACCATACGACAAGGAACCCGTTCTGTCACTGATTATTCAACAGAATTTTTCTTGCTTCTCAATCGTGTTGATATACAAGACTCTGAACGACAACTGGTGGCACGTTTTACAGCAGGACTCCGACAACAAATTCAACACACAATCAATCTTTTCCATCCATTAACATTATCTGAAGCACATCAACAGGCACTCACCATTGAAGCTCAAACCAAGACGTCCTTCTCTTCTTGGACCAACGCCCGACCATCACGAGCTTCTCAACCTCAGATATCTCCACCGACAGCAGATGATGCAACGCCTGTCAAAACAGAAGCAGCCATCGTTCCGGTTCTAGACAATCGTCAAAACCGCCCAAGTTCACTTCGTTGCTTCTCTTGTGGAGAGATTGGCCACCCTATGTCTAACTGTCCTACAAGGAATCGTAGAGGACTTCTCCTTGATGCTTCCGGTAACGATGTCGAAGTAATCCCTGACGAGGAAACAACTGAAACACCCGAAGACACTGAGGTTCTTACTGCTGATACGGGTACATCATTAATGCTTCGCCGTGTTTGTCTTGCACCTCGTGTGATAGATGAGAGTCCACAGCGTCATAATCTTTTTCATTCCAAATGCACGATTGGAGGAAAAGTTTGCAAATTCATCATTGATTCTGGTAGCAGTGAGAATGTGATCGCTGAGGAAGCGATAAACAAACTACAACTGCCAACGGAGCTTCACCCTTATCCCTACAAGTTGGCTTGGCTCGATCAAAAGACGGATTTGTTAATTACTCGCCGCGCGCTGATTTCCTTTTCGGTAGGAGATTCTTACAAAGATCAAATTCAGTGTGATGTTGCGCCTATGGATGCTTGTCATCTCCTCTTAGGCCGTCCATGGATCTTTGACCGACGTATACAACATGACGGGTTCAAAAACACCTATAGTTTTCGCTTTAAGGATCGTAACTTCACTCTTCAACCTTCGGTTCCAGAAAAGAAGCAGTTATCATCTTCTTCGGTCCTGATTCTGCAACGCAAAGAGTTCGAAGAAACAATCAAAGAAGAGGGATTTGTATTGGCTCTTGTCACCTCTCCTCCCCCACCTGTGTCTACATCGATCCCACCAGAATTCTTGTCACTACTGCAAGAATTTACTGATGTTTTTCCTCACGACTTGCCATCTGGGTTGCCACCTCTCCGTGACATACAACATCGTATTGACTTCGTACCCAATGCAGCCCTTCCGAACCGAGCTCATTATCGCATGAGTCCCACGGAGCATGAAGAACTCCGACGTCAGGTTGAAGACCTAGTCACTAAAGGGTTCTTACGTGAAAGCTTGAGTCCTTGTGCAGTTCCAGCTCTACTCATACCAAAGAAAGACGGTTCTTGGAGAATGTGTGTGGATAGTCGCGCCATCAATAAAATTACTGTCCGCTACCGCTTTCCTATTCCTCGTCTTGACGATCTTCTTGATCAAATTGGTACTGCGGCCGTGTTCTCCAAACTTGACCTGAAAAGCGGCTACCATCAGATTCGTATACGACCTGGTGATGAATGGAAGACCGTGTTTAAAACCCGTGAAGGTATTTTTGAGTGGCTTGTCATGCCTTTCGGTTTATCTAATGCACCAAGCACTTTTATGAGGGTCATGAACCAAGCACTGCGTCCTTTCATCGGGAAATTTGTTGTTGTCTACTTTGATGATATACTTATCTTTAGTATGACAATGGCCGAGCATCTTGTGCATCTTCGAGACGTTCTCACCGTACTCCGTCGAGACCAGCTATTCGCAACTAAAAAAAATGTGAGTTTGGCTCGTCTAAAGTACATTTTCTTGGCTACATTTTCTCAGCCGATGGATTATCTGTTGACCCAGCTAAGGTTGAAGCCATTCATTCGTGGCCAATACCTGCAACTCTATCTGAGATACGAAGTTTCCATGGCCTTGCTTCCTTCTATCGACGTTTTGTACCGCAGTTTAGCAGTCTCATGGCTCCTCTTACTGACTGTATTCGCCGTGAGGGTTCGTTTCTGTGGACAGAAGAAGCATCCCGCGCCTTCAGCATTATTAAACAGAAGCTCAGTTTGGCTCCCATCCTCGCTTTACCTGATTTTTCTCAGGTCTTTGAGTTGCACTGTGACGCCTCTAAATCTGGTATTGGTGCAGTCCTTAGTCAAAAGGGTCGTCCTATTGCCTTCTTTAGCGAAAAATTAAGCGGTGCTCGTTCTCGGTACAGTACTTATGATGTAGAATTCTACGCCGTTGTACAAGCCATCAAACATTGGAGACACTATCTTTTTCACAAAGAATTTGTACTTTTCACTGACCATGATGCTCTTAAGCATCTTAGTAGCCAGGATAAAGTATCTTCATGCCATGCGGCATGGGTTGCTTATTTACAGCAGTTCACATTTGTTATCAAACATACGTCTGGTGTCTCTAATCGTGTAGCTGATGCCTTGAGCCGCCGACGTAATCTCCTCTCCGTTCTCCATGTTGGGGTTCCTGGTTTCTCGACCTTTGCTGACTTTTATGAGTCAGATGCATTCTTTGGGAGAATCTTGTTGGATGTGCAGTCTGGCTTATCTCGTGATTATACATTACATGGTGGATTTCTTTTTCGGGGGGATCGTCTTTGTGTACCAGATTGCAGTTTCCGTCTGCAGTTTATTACAGAAATTCACAATGAGGGTCATGTAGGGAGAGATCGCACACTTCATCTCCTTTCGTCCTCTTATTTTTGGCCAACGCTCCGCAGGGATGTTGAACGTTTCGTCGAGAGATGTGTTGTGTGTCAACATTCTAAGGGCCGTGCCACTAATGCAGGCCTCTATATGCCGCTCCCAATACCAACACAGCCTTGGACAGACATCAGTATGGATTTTGTGTTGGGTCTTCCTCGTACACAAAAGGGTTTCGACTCAATCTTCGTCGTGGTCGATCGTTTTTCCAAGATGGTTCACTTCATTCCGTGTAAAAAGACGACTGATGCTATTCAAGTCGCAACCTTGTTCTTTCGTGAGGTATATCGCCTTCATGGTTTACCTACATCCATAGTCTCTGATCGTGATTCCCGCTTCCTTGGACATTTTTGGCAGTCTCTTTGGAAGATGTTGGGAACTAGTCTTGACATGAGTTCAGCTTATCATCCACAAACTGACAGCCAAACGGAGGTTGTTAATCGTTCTTTGGGAAATTTACTTCGTTGTCTTGTGGGAGATTCAATCAAATTGTGGGATTCAAAGTTACCGCAGGCTGAATTTTCTCACAATCATGCCTTGAACAGGAGCTCTGGGTTCAGCCCGTTTCAGGTCATTTATGGTATGGTTCCTCGTGGACCTCTTGATCTATCTGCTCTTCCTGATACGACCAGACAGCACGGAGTTGCAGCAGATTTTGTCGACACTATTCAGAGGGTTCATGATCAAGTTGTTACTAATTTACAGGTTTCCACAGAACAATACAAAAATGCAACAGACAGCCATCGCCGGCGTGTGGTTTTCGAGGTTGGCGATAAGGTCTGGGCGTTTTTGACTAAAGATCGCATGCCTGCTCATGCCTACAACAAGTTAAAGGCAAAGAAGATAGGACCACTTGAAGTTTTGGAGCGTATTAATGATAACGCATATCGTCTGCAATTACCGGCCGACATTACTACATCCGATGTTTTCAACGTTCGTCACTTGTCAAGGTTCTTCCCTCCAGATCAGAGTCACGATTCGGGGTCGAATCTTTCTAACCAAGGGGGACCTGATGCAGCATCTTAATCCCTTCACCACCATGCAACGTCTGTTTCACTTAACGGCTTTTAGGATTTCCTTTTCTTATAATAAGTTATAATGCCTTTTCTTTATATGTAAGTTTTCCTATTTTCTACGGGTTTGGAGGTTTGTAGCCGACCCTATTAGCCTATATAAGGCATCCGACTTGTACTTATGAGGATCAGTTTTTGAATAATAATAATAAAACCTAGAGTTTTCTCTAAACCCTTGCATTGATTCGATTCTGTCATCAATACGAGAGCCTTGTATCGAATTTGATTAAATTCTTCGATCCAAAAAGTCAGGTCTCTGGAGATTTAAACCTAAATCTCTAGATTTGAGCTGAGTTACCGTTGATACGCTGCGCCACTTAGGTCTTAGTGTCGTATTTGTAGTGCTAATTATTATGTTCACTTCATAACTTTATACGAAATGCATGTGTTGTAAATGATTGAAGATGTGATCGTAAGTGGGGACTCACACTGAGATTCTATATAGCATATAACAAAGAGAAGATTAATTGCAATTTAAACTTAGAACTAAGAGAGGCAAGTGTTGCTAATCACTACTTCCATAGCTCCTACTTTGCTTTTACTCTTCTCTATGCTCTTTTTTCCGTTGACACATTTTCCTCTTCTCCTTGGGTGTATAAACTAATTCAACCTTGATAAAAAAAAGTAATTCAACCATTTTTGTTTTGAATATATAAACTACTCCATTAGTTTCTTAGTGGATGAGAAAGGTTAACATGTGATAGTGATAAACAAAATGAAAAGTGAAAGCTAGAACGGAATACTTGATACTATTCAAATTTAGGGGTAATAATTAAAGAAACCCCCAAATCCAACCATATTGATGAAGACTTGGTACCAAAACATCTTTAATCTTTCAATTTAACTGTATACATCAACCCACATTTCTATATCATGTCACTAAAAGTGTAACGCGTAAAAGTCACATGTAAGTACATCAAAAATCATCATGAAGTGCTGAACATAATTAGTATTATCACTAATAAATTATGAAGAGGCCTAACTTTATCAGACAAAATAAATATATCTTAAAAAGAAGATGATGGGAAACTCATGAAATGGGAACTTCGAGAGAGAGAGAGAGAGAGAGAGAGACATGTGAGGTGTTCATAGGCAAATTGTGGACCAACAAGGCACAAGCTTCTCTTCTTTAATGAACCTTTCTTAGTTTCGCGGTTTTATGATTATCGTTTCTTTCTTTTTGAAAAACGATATCTTTTTTCCATAACCATGTTTAATTTTGGGAGTAATAACTCAGGATGGTAAACCCAAAACTCATCTACTAACAAATTGGTCTTCTTCAAGTCTATCAATCTCTCAGGTATTGGTTTCGACTGTTGTTTCTTCGGGTGTGTACGTAGGCTAGTTTGATAAATGTTTCGCTTAAATTTAATTATATTATTATTCATTTATCTACGTACGGCTTTTAGTATGAACAAATGTATATTGGACTAGTTCTTCTTCTTCTTCTTCTTCTTCTTCTTCTTCTTCTTCTTTTTTTTTTGTTTCCACGTGTAATGTTTTGATATTTTAGCAAAAAAAAAAGTTTTGATATACAGTATTATTATTTTGTATACATTTTATTTTATGTTGGGTTCCAAAGGATCACTCTATTCAACAATGTAATAAGTTGAAAAATGGAACCGAATTTCCCACTCTGGTATATTATTTCCTCTATATTTCTAATGTATATATATATATATATATATATATCTTATCATTTGTAGATATTAGAATAATAATTTTATGATATTGTATCTCTATAACAATTTTTTCTATGTATTTGTGGTTACCATTCACTAACAAAAAAATAATGCATGTATTATATTTGCATAAAAGCTAATAATATATGATGAAAAAGCTAATAATATCTGATATTTTAAGACAAAATCCAAATTAACTAACTACAGTCAAATCTTACTTACCAAATAAGTTATTTGACAAAAATAGAAACAAATTAATTAATTCCAAGACTATGTCATTAAACAATATGATTTGGATTAAAACATCAAGCAAATCTAGAAAGATATACCCATGAAATGATTATTATTTCTTATTCAACTGTTCATAAATTTATGGAATATTAAATGCTATATAATTTTGGAAAAAAAAAAATTTGGAAGAATAATAAGAAGAAGAATGCAAAAGAGTATAATGGTGAAAGGTCCTACTCGGTGCAGAATCCCCCGTGTGCCCACTCTTCCCTCTCCATTAATACTCCCTCTCTTTATCACCAATCCTCTCTACCATCATCATCATCATCATCAATGGCCTTCTCCTTCATCCTCCTCCTCTCCTCCGTTGCTGCCGCTTTCCTCCTTTTCATTCGCCGTACCCGTTACCGGCGGATGGGTCTTCCTCCGGGAAGTCTTGGCTATCCTCTAATAGGCGAGACTCTGCATCTGATCAAAGCTTACAAGACTGAGAACCCTGAGCCTTTCATCGACGAGAGAGTGGCCCGGTACGGTTCGGTTTTCATGACGCATATATTTGGTGAACCTACGGTTTTCTCTGCTGATGCGGAAATGAACCGGTTCGTTCTCCAGAACGAAGGGAAGCTTTTCGAGGGATCTTATCCAGCTTCCATATGTAACCTATTGGGGAAGCACTCTTTGGTTCTTATGAAAGGTCCTTTGCATAAACGTATGCATTCTCTTACCATGAGCTTCGCTAACTCTTCAATCATCAAAGACCATCTCATGCTAGATATTGACCGGCTAGTCCGGTTTAATCTTGATTCTTGGTCCTCCCGTGTTCTCCTCATGGAAGAAGCCAAAAAGGTACAGTATCAAATATCACTAAATTAATTAGCTTGAGAACAAAAGAAAATAAATCGTAATTTTTATATCAGAACAAAAGAAAAATCTAGGAAATAAATCGTTAAACAGTAATTAGACGTTTTCTAGAAGATTAAACAGTAAATGAAAAAACATACAGTGAATAATACTTAGAAGACTTGTTTGTTTATGATCGATTTGCCACTTAGACATCTTTTTATCAATTTTTTAAATTGAATAAGCGGACTGAGTTCTTGGCTCAGTTAGTCATGACGAGTCACCCCATGCATGTTATAGATGATATACGTGTTATGATGATGATGCAGATAACGTTTGAGGTAACGGTGAAGCAGCTAATGAGCTTTGATCCAGGGGAATGGAGTGAGAGTTTGAGGAAAGAGTATATTCTTGTCATCGAAGGATTCTTCTCTCTACCTCTCCCTCTCTTCTCCACCACTTACCGCAAAGCCATCAAAGTATTTTTTATTCATTTAATTTAATCACTCTTCTTTTTCCATTTAATCATTTTTAGACCATTTTCTAATATATATATATGTGTGTGTATAGGCGCGGAGGAAGGTGGCAGAAGCGTTGACGGTGGTGGTGATGAAGAGGAGGAAGGAGGAGGAAGAGGGAGCGGAAAGAAAGAAAGATATGCTCGCGGCGTTGCTTGCGGCTGATGATGGATTTTCTGATGAAGAGATTGTTGATTTCCTGGTGGCTATTCTCGTCGCCGGTTATGAAACAACCTCTACGATCATGACTCTCGCCGTTAAATTTGTCACCGAAACTCCTCTAGCTCTTGCTCAACTCAAGGTATTTTCAGTGTTTGTATACATGTGTTTGTGTTTTTGATAATACAAAAAAGCTTGTAGAGAAAATTCAAACTTAGAATAGAGTTTTTTTTTTTTTGAAAAGAAACAAATCAAATCAAACTTAGAATAGAATAGAGTTTTTGCAAATAAGCAATAACTAATTCAAATGATTTATTGATGATATGTGTGACCATTATTCTTAGCCAAAAAATATTCATTGTTATATATTTATATAAATAATATATTATATGCTAGTCATGCTAGATCCTTTAAAACCTGCTTCAGGTTTTACATTAGTAATATCTATTTTCAACGATCAGTTTCACATTTCTAAGTTAAGCATATTGTTCAGTGGGGGTTGAGATGAAAAGTGTTAAGAAACAACATGCAAAAGGTACGAGTTACCGTATAAGTCAAACAAGTCATTCTCCGATTCTCGAACCCTAGACATAATCATTACCTGCGTTCGTGATTAGAAATGTTAAATGCTGTTGAAATAAGGAGTTACAGTTTCACAGATTTGACCAGTTTGTCTCCTCAACTGCACGCATTATCACGTCTTCTTTTATCTTACTTTGTTTGAATATTCCCCACTAAAGTAATAGTAATATAATCTACACGAAAGATAAAAGTATTATTATCATAAATATGTTTGCATTGCGACCGACAAGCTCCCACCTCATATACGTGTTTGTTGATGTCATTAGTTTTGTTTCTAAGCATGGTTTTAATAGTCACTAGATTTTTAGTGCGTCGTCGCTTAGTCACGAATAGTCACCAAAACTATGCCAAAGAAGCGGGTCAAAACTGTGGATTTGTGACCTAATTATACTTTTGCTTTGAACCCAACTTTTATTATTGGTTGATTTTGTGTTTTTTTTTATTATTTGAATAAAATAGGAAGAGCATGAAAAGATTAGGGAAATGAAGAGTGATACGGAGAATCTTGAATGGAGCGATTACAAGTCAATGCCATTCACACAATGTGTGAGTGTACTCACTTAAAGCTATGATTACTCTTCATGTCTTAGCCTTTCTAGTAAAGTCTCACCACCAGCTCTATTTTTGATTCAGGTGGTTAACGAGACTCTGCGTATAGCTAACATCATCGGTGGAGTATTCAGACGTGCAATGACGGATGTCGAGATCAAAGGTAATAGATTTTTAGCTTCTAGAGTCGATTTTGTATCCAAAATGGGAATAAGTTCTTATAGTTTCAAACCGTATAATTAAAACAGGTTATAAGATTCCTAAAGGATGGAAGGTTTTCTCATCGTTTAGAGCAGTTCATTTAGACCCAAACCACTTTAAAGACGCTCGCACTTTCAACCCTTGGAGATGGCAGGTTTAGATTCTTGATCTTGATTTGCGCTTATCTTTGTATTCTTGATTTGTGAGTTATTTAGTGATGCATTTTTGATAAACAGAGCAACTCGGTAACAACAAGTCCTAATGTGTTCGCACCGTTTGGTGGTGGACCAAGGATATGTCCCGGTTACGAGCTCGCTAGGGTTGCACTCTCTGTTTTCCTTCACCGCCTAGTGACTGGCTTCAGGTATACATACCTTCACATACAAGATACCATCCATCTGATCATTTTCGGAACGGCTAAGACTGATTTTGATTTTGTTTTGTTAATTTCTGAGCAGTTGGGTTCCTGCAGAGCAAGACAAGCTGGTCTTCTTTCCAACTACAAGAACACAAAAACGGTATCCAATCATCGTGAAACGCCGTGATGGTGGCTTGTACTTGAATATGAAGTGACCAGAGGAGTTTCTATTTATCGAATAACAGCATTTTCTCAGGATTAACTTCTTTTTGCTTCCCCCATCACTTACTAAAGCCTTGGCTTTCTGTATATACATAAAATGTTTGCATAGATCTCTCTTTCTTCAATGTTTCCAATATAAGTAGCTTGTGCAACTTTTCGTTAGCTTGAGACCCAAGGAACAGTTTTACAGAGAAAGAAAGCTAGCTTACGTTAAGTTATACCGTAACTTGATTAACAGACAAAACTTACAAGTCGAGAGAGTTACCAAAAACTAGCCCGTCCAGGAAATGGCAATTACTGACTAGATGATCAAACTACTTTCTTGAGATTTCAGTGCTGATTCCACGATCTGGACCTTTTTGGAGTTATCGCTGTTCATGAGTGATAGTTTGGCGAGTGTGGACTGAAGCTGTGACATTTCTGTATTTTGAATGTAGTTTCTCTTTGAATATTGCTTTCTCTGAGTACCTGCAATGACCCTGATCTTGGGAGAGTTTTGAGCGGACTTTCTCACTCTTGCTCTCAGTGTTTCAATGGATGATTGAAGCGCATCCACCTCAACTCCCGTGAATTGATCTGAAAAGAAGAAAAGATAATGAAATGGGATTTGGTAGTGTATCTCTAGTGCATAAACTGTATTGGGTGGGAATGTTTACCGAGCTCCGACTTAAAATCCCGTTCTGCTCTCGTCAGAGGTTTCTTGTGCGTGCCAGGCAAGCTACGGAGACGTTGCAAGCGTTGCTCAAGAGAATCAAGTCTTTGAATTGCTCTCTCAATCCTTTTCTCCAACGAGGATTGGTTCTTTTCGACTACAGACATCTTCTGATTAGCTTCAGAGAGCCGCTGGTGTTGGTCATCGATTATTCTCTTCAGGCTAGGTGCATGATGCTGTAACTCGAAGAAGACCTGCCAAAGATACAAAGAAATCTCACTATTAATCATGAGAAAAGGAATAGAAGACGCTTTTGCGTTGGGTTTATATGATTTATTTTCTCACCTTGTGCGCATATTCAACGTAGTTTTCCTGGAAAAGTTTGACATAGTGATGCAGAATTGATCGGCCTTCGACGGAATGGGCTGGAGTTGAACGCTGGCTAGGTAAAGCATGGGGAGCAATTCTTACTTTGGGACCAGTAAGGAGTTCCTTGCTTATGATGCATTTGGGATCTTGCTCTTTCTTCTCTATTGTGCTGGATGTATCTGTACTAACATGAATTGGAAGCGAGAGATCCCAAGTTTTCATATCTGCCACGATGCATTCTCCTGAAGATAAAACTGCAATGATCAACGCATACCCAAATGAATCTGACAGAGGTACAAAGCCCAACAGAGATGATACGGCGGATTCTTCTTGGCATGTACTTAGCACAGTGCGAACAGATGGCGTTTTGAGAGCTTCATCTCCTCCCCTGGCCTGACTTGTGAAGGGAAGAGAGTGCAAGACTGTTGAATCAATGTCACCGTCGTGGAGGGAGTATATTCGTTCTGGCAAAAGGGAGTCAGCGAACAAGGTAACGAGAGAACCACCTTCACGCTTATTGGGTAGAGCCAAATCAACCATTGCCAGCCTTAACAGTGGCGGCGGATGCCCTAACCAAACAGTGTGATCAATCGGTAGGTTTGAAGTTGCTGCTGGAAGGTCGCCTAAGTTTGACTCGCAGATCATTGCAACTCCTTCAATTATGTTCTGAAGTTCATGCGAAGACGAGATGAGCTACCAGAGATCCAAACTGGCTGGATTTCATCGACCAGAGCGTCAATCTGCAATTGTCCACCACTCCAGGCAGTTACCAGAATCGAATCTTTGCTGACAAGATTATATAACAGACTCACTGCGCGGCCTTTACATTCTGCCTCCCGGACAGTGAAATCTTCATTTCCTTTACCACTCGATGCTTTGACTAAAGGGCCCTGTAGACAAGGAAAACAAGGATCAGCATTTCAAGGCAGGGAAGCAGTAGATGCATAGAGAACACTTAGGAGATAGGTGTCCGCTTTTTTGTCTACTTTGTTTTCCGAAAAAAGGCAAGGAGGGTATAAATCTTTGATGATGATCAGTAGCTAATAAACTTAAGACTTTGAGAGTATTGGTGAATCAACTAAAGATCTATGACGAGGACTTGGGGAACAATTCAAAATTTTAGGTAGCGGACTCAAAAGAGAGGAATCTTTACCTGTAAAGCCAACGATGCATCAAGCAAAGCATAAGGATGAGCTTTCACTACCACTTTATTATCACCTCTAGTTCCCTTTTCAGTCAACTCTGGAAATACAGCTTCCAACCAATCAATTGCCTGACTGGAGTTGCTTACAGCTATCGAGTTGGGTGACTTAACCCCAAACATATTAGCATCATTGTAACTCTCCATTATCGATTCCCATTTGTATATACTGTTGCAATGTACACACAAAGCAACTTAGTCAAACAAAACCATAAAAAATGAGACAGGACAAAGTACTACAACATCTTCCATGATTTATAAAGGTTTGGCATCAGTGAGGCCTCAGTGTGAACAAACTATAGATATACCAAACGAAGCATGTGACCCAACTGAAGCTAACTCTTAAATCAGCTAGAGACTGAGAGTTATATAATGTAAAAAATATTATAAAAATCAACCATATATGTCTAAGAAACCACAAACAAAGAGATTGGAAACTCAGCATAGAAGATACAAATTCAAGCGATACCCTATGAGAAAGGTATCCAAGTATTCTTAGATAAGAATTAAAAGTACAAAGAATCATAATTTCCTACCTTCCAAATGGCACAACCGGACAAAGGATATAAACTGAACCATCGGTGAATAATATAAAGACCTGCATAATTTTAAGGAATCGTTTAAGAACTATACATGTAATCCTCAAGGATTCGTTTGAAAAGAGAACTGAACTTACAGTAAATCTATCCCACAGATGATCTCCACCGAAGCTGAAATCAGCAGGATAAATTGATGAAGCAGTTCTAGATCTTCCCGGTTCAACAGGCTGTAGATAGTATACTTGCTCTGGTATCTCAGCATCTATAGACAAGTCGAAAAGCCTAGCAAAAACATTTATGGCAGCGAGTCAATGAAATTACCTTCTATAATGAGACATGGAGTCATGGATGATAGAACCAGATACTAACATACTAATAGCATTAAGTCAAAAATTGTTACTAAATTAATCCCAGAATTTCTCTCACATCTTTCCAAAAGGATATTCATCAATACATTGACAAGTCTAAGCACCACCACTACCAAGCCCAAAAGATTGTTACCTGAAAACAGCATCCGAGGAAAGAACTCCCAAATGGGTGTCACTATCAGGGTGCCACGATGCTTGTAGCAAGTGTATGGCACTGTCACCACTAGAATAGATCTCTGAGCCAATAGAAACTACCCTGAAACCCATAGATCATGTATAAGAAGAAAGCCATCAATCTAAGGCAACATCATAACGATGGAATAACAACCACCTGCAGATAACATTGTCTTGTATCACAGAAGCACGTCCAAAGAGGTACATCACACATATCCCATCTGAGCCAGCGAGAATCACAGCTGATCCACACTTATTGATTGAGATTTTGTCAACAGAAAACTTCACCTGAAGATCTGGTTGCATCACCTAATTATATATCAAATCATCAGTAAAGAACCTACTCAAACACTCTTCCTAAAGCCTAATTTTTCCAACAAAGAGAGACTAGTGACCTTGGACGGGACGGCGGCGAGGACGGAGGTTGGTTCAGGTTCACCCAAGCGCAGAGACAATCGGTGAAGGAGATATCGTCTAGAATCCCAGTAGTATAGCCTCGATTCTCCATCCCAAGCCATGTAATTCCTCGGAAACCGATGTGACGCGGCGGGTTCATCGGGAAGAGAAGCGAAATCGGGTGGCTCTGGAGAGGGATCCACCGAACCGGCTCTTTCGGAGTTGGAGATCGACGTGCTTCTGGCTTATCCTCTGGTTCCTGGAAGTTTAATCTCATACTTCGGTGAATCTATGTTGCTTCGCCGGAGTTGCGGAAGAGCGGGAAGGGAAGGGAGAGTGGAGCGAACGAGAAGAAGCAGGGAAGGAGTTACAGTTGAAACGACGTCGTGGTGGTTCTCAACTTCTTTCTTGCCATGTCATCTCAACTCGATGGGCTGGGGCGTTTTATTATGCCCGTTTAGATTTATAACTCGTTTTAAATTAATAAAAATATAATCTGAACCTAAACGACGTCGTGGTACTTCTCAACTTCTAGCAATGTCAACTAAACTTAATGGGCTCCCCGTTTTAGTTCCTTTGACATTGTCTAGTTGAAGGAGACAGAAACGTACCAAAGGACGAATACAACGAAGATGGAAACGACGGTGGAAGCGGAGAAGATCACGGCGACGATGCTTTAGAGTTGAGTTAGATTATTTATTATTTTGGGACTGTTCGTTTTTCTATTTGTTATTTCTATCCGGCTGTTCTATCCAGCTGCTCCATCTATATGATCTATCTATATGATTCATCTAGATGATCCATCCAGATTTTAAAAATTGTTCGGTTTTCCATCCAGATGAGCCATCTAGATGAACTATCTCAATGAATTTTATGTTCGTTTCTTTATTTCTATTTCCATCAAGATGAATTTAATAAACAAATTACAAATATACCCTTGTTTTGATTTAGTCATATGTTTGATGTTAATTTTAAATATATTAACTTTTATTATTTGGTTTTGGCGGGAAAACACATTTTTGCGATTTTGGCGTGAAAACGGGGTTTTTTGTTTTGGCTAGAAAAACGTATTTTTGCGGTTTTGACGGGCATACGCATTTTATGGTTTTGGTTGGAAAAATGCATTTTTGCGGTTTTGGCGGGAAAACGCATTTTTGGTTTTTACGAGAAAATGAGCTTTTTGGTTTTGGCGGGAAAACACATTTTTTGCGGTTTTGGCGGGAAAACACGTTTTGCAGTTTTGACGGAAAACGCATTTTTTTGCAGGAAAGCGCATTTTTACGGTTTTGGCGGGAAAACATGTTTTTGCGGTTTTGGCGGAAAAACGAATTTTTTGGTTTTGGCGGAAAAAACACATTTTTGCGGTTTTGGCGAAAAAAAACGAATTTTTGCGGTTTTGGCGGAAAAAAATACATTTTGGGGTTTTAGCGGGAAAAGCATTTTTGGTTTTGGCGGGAAAACATGTTTTTTGGTTTTGGCAAGAAAACAGGTTTTTGCGGTTTTGGCGGGAAAACGCGTTTTTTTTTGTTTTGGCGGGGAAATGTATTTTTGCAGTTATGGCGGGAAAATGCGTTTTGGCGGGAAAACATGTTTTCTTTTGAAAGCGTTTTGGTGAGAAAACACATTTTTGCAGTTTTGGCAAAAAAATGCATTTTTGGATTTATGGTGGGAAAACATGTTTTTGCGGTTTTGGCGAGAAAATGCAGTTTTGGGGTTTTGGCGGGAAAAATTTGTTCGTAGTTTTGGTGAGTAAAAGCATTTTGTGGTTTTGTCATTTTTCGTAAGTGATAAAATAATATTAAGTTATGTTTGTAATTTGTAAATTATATTAGGGGTATAATAGACATTATGCCATTTTGAATAAATTATCTCCATTCAAATGGTCCAATTTGGATCAGCCAGCTGATTTTCAAAATTAAGCCTAAATTTTGAACTCATTCATATGACTCATCCAGATGACTTGTACTTTTAATGCCTAAACGAACAAGACTCTCATCTCCATTCAAATGACTCATTCAAATGACTCATTCAAATGGAGAAACGAACAGCCTATTTATTCGTAGAACGAATCTTATCATAAGATTGTTTTGCTTTGGTATGTGACTTAGGGCTGTTTCTCGTTCCTCCATTAGTCATTTCCATACAACTGATCCATTTATATGATCCATCCAGTTTTAAGGGTTGTTTGTTTTTCCATCCAAATGAGTCATTTAGATGAACCATCTCAATGAATTTTATGTTCGTTTCTTTATTTATATTTTCATCCAAATTTTTATCCAAATGAGTTTAATAAATAAATTACAAATATCTCCTTGCTTTGATTTAATCATATGTTTGAAGTTAATTTTAAATATATTAACTTTTATTATTTAGTCTAAAAAGTCTTTACACTAAAATTATTTTGAAATTAGTATTTTGACATTAATAAATTATTATTACATATGAATTTATAAATTTTATATAGATTTGTACTAAAATTTTACTATAACAATAACTTCTAATAAACAAAAAAATTGACGGGAAATACGTTTGGCGGGAAAGTGCGTTTTGCGATTTTGGTGGAATTTATATTTTTGGCCGGAAAATGTATTTTCGCATTTTTTATGGGAAAATGTATTTTTGCGGTTTTGAGGGAAAATACTTTTTGGCGAAAAAGTGTGTTTTGTGATTTTGGCGGGAAATGTATTCCTCATAATCTCATGGTATTGCGAGAGTATGTGACTCAGACTATTCAGTTATGTTTCGTGGAGTTCAGGATATTTTATATCTCAAAAGCGTAAAATAGAATTGTTGATTCATTAATTAAGTCTGCTCGGTCTATTCATAGAGATTTTTATTTTGTTGATTGTTCAATTTCGGTCATGCTACATACCACTTCAAATTTCAATAATATAATAGCTTTTTGTTGAAAAAAAAAATAGAAAAAAACTCACGGTATATTATATATTTAACCAAGTGGTTTTACTTAGTAGACAAGTGGTTATAGTCGAGAGATGCTGTGATTGTTATGTTAAAATCATCATCATCGTTAAAGAAACGCAACCGTCTTCCGTTGATAGTGTGAATCCAGATGCAACTTGTAATTTCTATGATATGTGTAGTATTCACTTTTCTGAATAAGATATATATATGTTAGACCAACTCGACAGTGGTGCCAAACCACCACTTAAAAATGCACATGCTTCTAATCATCATTATAATACTAATACGATCCATATTGTTAGATAGACGTAATATTGTGTATACCTCAAACGTTTGACATCTTGAATCTCATGATTATTCAACAGAAAGGCAATATATATATATGGGAATGAGAGGTGTACAATAGAGTAGATGTGGCTTTGTTATTAGAATATTAGCCACACAATCTCATTCACCACCAATCCTCTATATAAAATCGAATCTTTAAAGATTTTACAATCAGGAGAGATTACTAATAAGATAGAAATTTAATGTGTGACTCATCCATGACCATATCGAAAATGATTTACTGCAAAAAAATATTAAAAATGATCGCAGGCGCACCTCCCTCATTAATTTGTATATAATATATCAGATTTTAGTCTTAATATCTTATTAAGGGTCCGACTGGTTTAAACGCAGCGGTTGCGATTGCGCTCGGGAGTTCTGGATCTGGTGATTGTGGTTTCAAGCGTTATGTTGCGTTTTGTATGACTGGCATAACGTTTGAAAATTGTTGCGTTTGCGGGATGTTTATGACTGGTTGATTATGAAATATTACAGCGGTTTAATAATAAATTACCAATATAAACATATTATAACATTATAAAAATATAAAAACATATTATTGTGATAAATATAATAATTATTAATATAATATGATTAATAATAATATTATGTTTATTTATTTAATTTTTAATTAGTTGAAAACTATAATTTTAATATATATTTTGAAGATTTATATTAAAAACTTTTAAAGAATATTTTGTTTCGTTTTATATATGTGTATATCTTTATAAATGTATATATATTTAAGTTTTAAAAATTCTAATCATGAATAGATAGTTTAAAGTTTTATAAAACAAATTATGACATTGATTGTGAATTTAAATTAATATATAAATTGTGTATATATTTTTATTTATAATATTTCCATTTTTATTTTTATTTTTATTTTAAAATATTTAGAAAAATAATTTTATATTTTGTATCCAACCAGCTGACCCAACCGCTATTTGGAACCAACTTTTGATTTTAAGAGGTTCGAGCGGTTTGAAGCGATTTGTAGCGGTTTGTGTGATTGTTTTGAAACTCTGTCAACCACTATCAACCGCAAAAGCTGCGTTTGTGGGTGGTAGCGGGGAAACCAGTCAAGCCCTAAATAAATATCAAACCGTGCTATGTTGTTTTAATACTTTAATTTTTATACCAAATATATTTATTCTATATTTTTTTTTGACAACAAAGAGAACTATTCTACTAAGATATCAACGGGGCCGAAAACCAAACCAGAAATATGGAATCAACATAACATAGTTGAAGGAGAACTCCTTGCACCTCGTGCAAGCTTGTTCGCCATTGTGTTCCGTGCCCTTGGAATATGTATGATCTTGAAATTAGAGAAGAAAGTCTTATTGCGGCAAAACTCCTCCATATGCGTAGCAAAAGCTGGCCAATCCTCGGGTGACGACGCCATCTTCACCAGTTGAGAATAATCCGTCGCAAAAACTACTTCTGAGAACTGCAGGGTCTTCATGCACTTCATTGCCCATATCAGTGCTTCACATTCGGCATTTAAAGGTGATAGGCTTCTTCTTAGGTTCACGGCCTCCATCATAACGTCATCTGAATCTCTCACTTGACAGAACCAACCCTGTCTCGTGAATGTATCTTGTTCCTTTCAAGCTCCATCAATAGAGCAAACCCTTGTGTACTCCATTGACTGCCAAATCGTGGGTGTCGGGAAATAACCTTCGTGTGTTGTATCAGTAATTGTGCCTCAGCCCAAACGGATCATTCCACGTCTGCTTTACGCAATATTTCCTGTGGATTACCATTCCTATTTTGATAAAATTTTCCGTTTCTATTCTTCCATATATACCACATAATCCATGGAAAACAGATTGAATCAGACTCCTTTGGAGTCCTCCAAAACAGATAATCCAAACTAGTGTAAACCGAGGATGATGGAAAAATCCCAGGGGGAGAAGGTATTTTGGATAGTGCCCAAGTTTGTAACGCTGGTAGACATTCAAAAAGAACATGATGTATGGTTTCCTCCTCCACCCCACATATACTGCATCTTAAATCACAACTAATTCCGCGTGTCCTTAGAACCTTTGCGACTGGTAAGATTCCAGATAATACTTGCCATACGAAATGCCTTAATTTCGGAGAGCATTTCAGTTTTCATGCAAACGCAAATAGTGGTTTAACATTCGGTCCATAATATTGCAATTTTAAAACCTCGTCCGGATATAAAGACTGTGCGAATTCCCGATTTGACTGTATATTTCCCAGAATCCGTAAACATCCAACCGTATGTATCCATCCGCTGTGTATTACTAACTGCCAAGCCACGAATGATCCTCACATCATCAGGATGGAAATGTTCATTTAGCATGGTTACATTCCAAGAAAGAGTAACTGGATTAATAAGATCTTTCATCGTAAGGGAGTGATCTAAAATTTGTAGCTGAGGTTTTGGTATAGCAGACCTCGGGCGAAGAGCAGGAATCCAGGGATCATTCCAGACAGAAATTGATTGTCCTGTATCTACTCTTTTGATTAACCCTTTTTTAACCAGAGATCTAGCTGAACAAATGCTTCTCCACCCATAGGAAGATGAATAGGATGTGTGTTCATCCAGAGGATGAGAATTTCGGAAATATCTACCTTTAAAAACCTTTGAGAATAGGCATTCCGGTTTGTCTATCAAACGCCATAATTGTTTAGCCAAGAGGGCTGTATTGAAATCCTGGAGATCCCTAAAACTAAGACCTCCCTCTTCCTTATGTGAACATACTTTGTCCCAGGAGTACCAGTGAATACCTTTCTTATTTTCCCGCTGCTCCACCAAAAATGCGCTAAAGTGCTCGATATTTTCTTAGTAACCCCTTTCGGTAATCTGAAGCAGGACATTACAAAAGTTGGCATAGATGATGCTGATGATTTTATTAACACTTCTTTACCTGCCCTCGTAAGAAAGTGGACAGTCCAGCTATTGACTTTATTATTAACATTATCATTCAAAAATCCAAAAATCTGTATTTTTGAGCCACCAGAGCTTTCTGGTATACCCAAGTACTTCCCCATTCCACCTAAATTTGTAATACCCAAAATACTATGGATATTTGCTTTCACCTCCTCCGATACCTTGTGACAAAATTGTAGGAAAGATTTCGCGAAATTAATTGTTGCCCTGAGGCTTTTTCATACTTCTTCAGTAAATCTAAAATAACCCACATTTCTGAATCGTAGCCTTACAAAAGAATAAACTATCATCCGCAAATAGTAGATGAGAAATTGGTGGGCTGGCCCGTGTTATCTTTAACCCTATTAACCGTTTATCCCTTTCCTCTTTCCGAATATTGGCAATTAGAGCTTCAGTACATAGAATAAATAAGTACGGAGACAACGGGTCCCCTTGTCCCAATCCTCTTTCCGGCACAATATGTCCTTTCGGTTGTCCATTTAGTAATACCTTATAGCTGACCGTAGATATACATTGCATCAGCAACGCAACCCAATCTGTAGAGAAACCCATTTTCAATAGAACACTTTGTAGAAAAGGCCATTCTATTATGTCATAAGCCTTGCTCATATCCGTGTTAATAGCTAAGAACTTTTCTTTGCAGATATTATTAGTACGTAACCCATGAAACATTTCCTGTGCTATAAGAATATTATCCGCAATTAGTCTTCCTGAAACAAACGCAGATTGTGTCTCCGATATTAGATTTGGCAATAAACCTTTTAACCTTTGACATAGCACCTTTGAAATGATCTTATAGCCCACATTGCATAAACTAATGGGTCTAAGCTCATACATTATGTTCGGTCTTGCCATCTTGGGAATGAGACAAATATTTGTCAGATTAAGTCTACCATCAAAACTTACCGTTCGCAAAAAATCGTTAACCATGGCAACTACATCATTCTTGACAATTAGACCAAGACTGTTGATAAAACAGAGTAGTCATACCTTCCGGACCAGAAGATTTTTCCGGGTGCATCGTAAAAAGTGCGGTTCTAACCTCCTCTTCCGTAGCCACGGTCAGCAATCTCTGATTATGGGCTTCTGTAACCAAAGTCGGCACATTTTCCAAGAAACCATCAAAATCCTCTGGCGAGGTTGTACGAAATAAATCTGTAAAATAATCCACAGCAACTCCTTCAACTTCTTGTTCCGTATTAACCCATTTTCCCTCTTTATTATGAAGCCCAATGATCCTATTTTGGATTCACCGCTGTTTCGTCAAAGCATGATAGAACTTAGTATTTCTGTCACCACAGGTATGCCATGTAGTTCTACTCTTCTATTCCCAATATTGTTCCTCATCCCTATACGCTTCATGTAGTTTCCTGGATACCTCCAAAACCTCTTCATGAGATTTAGTAAAGTCATTTTGAATTTCCTCAAGTGCCTTTTGAAGGGTGTCTATTTTTTCCTTCCCATATGGTGGATTATTTTTCCTCCAGACTGAAATTTCATGTCTGCACCAATGTATCTTATCTACGATCCCTCCATTTCCCTTAACACGCCTAGAGTTCCACCCCCGATTAACCGACTCCATTAGTCCCTCTTTACCTATCCATCTCTTATCAAACCGAAAAGATTTCCTAAATTTCATAACCTTATCCTCTATCGTTGCCATAATAGGTCTGTGGTTTGATCCCACCATACACAAATATTCAACAAAAGAGCATGGGAATAAGTTATGCCAATTATTATTTCCAAATGCCTGATCCAAGCGACATTTAACAACCTGCCTTTTTCTCCTATCGCTCCATGACATAATGTCTCCTAAACTCGGAAATTCCTGAAGGCCACAGCTATCAATCATATTATTGAAAACCACAAATGTATCTGCATGCCTTAGAACACCACCTTATTTTTCATGATTCCCTCTTATCTCATTTAAGTCTCCAATAATGAACCATGGATCATCCCGAGAGATGCCTATCCTCGTCAATCTCTCCCATATCGGGTCTTGAAGACTTTGATTCGGTTCTCAGTAAACAAAGGATAAAAAGATGCAATTTCCTTTATATTCTGTCTCAACATCTATAATTCGATTATTAGATGATATAATATTCACCTTGTAGCTCGAATCATAAAACAAAGCTAGACCTCCACTTCTACCATTTGGCTCAACAGTGTGAAGGTGGCTAAAACCAAAATGAAACTGAAAGATCTGCACAAAATCAAATTTTTGTTTTGTCTCCGACAAAAACAGAAAAGTTGGTTTGTGCTTATAATAGATTTCCCTTAGATAACTGATTGTCCAACTTGTTCCAAGACCTTGACAATTCCAACTCAAAATCTTCATTACCTTAATGATATCACTGATAACACATTACTCGTATCCTGATACTAGGATAACCTAAGTAAATCTCATAAATCTGATTTACAAACCAAAACGAGCCAGAATAATAATTCTTTACGGAAAAATTCAAAGTCACCATTCCAACTCTACCAGACCACCCAGCGAAAGCACAACCTGATTCATCGTAATTTAGATTAGATGTTGCAATAGAAGCCCAATCACCATAATTTGACCTTTCCAAAAAAATAAATATCTGACCACAACACCTCAAAGTGGAATTTTGAGACTCCCTCAAACCCCCATTAAACCAGCAAATTTCTATCCCACCCGTGTGCAAGCCATAAACCTGATCGACATAGGCTATCACCCGTGATGTAATAACATCAAGAAAATAAATCCATGAAACATAATCCCAACGGATGATAATAATAAAGCATTGGACCTGAATCTCCTCCCTCCTTACTTTACACCTTACAACAAGACAAAGCTTTCTCCCAAAAAAAGACAAACATAAATATACAAAGAAATAGTTATGTGACCCTTCTCTACTTGTCCTGAAACCACCTCCACAAACATAATGGATCGAACTCCAACTGGACAGTCCTTGTAACTTAACTTCATACCAGCAAGCATAGCAATGTCCATACTGTTCCCATTCAAATGTCCGACTCTTTTTAAGAAGAAACACAACCAAAGGAAGTTACTTACGTTGCTGTATGGTAGAGAGTCCACTTCCTTTGCAGCAGGAACAAACTCAACCACAGCAAAATACGAGTACCAACTCCAAAAATTGTCCCGAAGATCAACCAAGTAGAAACCCAAAACGTCCATTTATTATAAAAGACCATAAACCAACAAAACCAACAGAAAAAGAAACCAACCGCAGGAAACAAAAACCATAGCTAAAGAAAAAGGATTTCATAGTAGAACCCAACATTAAATCTGAATAAACTTGAAATAAAAACTAGACCAACCAAATACTCCTTACTCAGTGGTAGTTTTAGCCTTAGCTGGGATCTTCTTGACCTGTCCAGTCTTAGCTATCGCCTTAGCCAGGAGCTTCTTACGAGGGGAGATGATGCTCTGAACAAAGCGCTTCTTTGGATTGCCCCCCGTTGCTAAAGCTCCACCTCTGGAAACCTTCTTCTTTCGAGCCCTCTCTTGGTTTTCACCCTGCTCAATTCTTAAGTCTGCCTGTTCACCAGATTTCTCTTCTATATTTGCAACTTCTTCAAAATCACCCCATGCTTCCTCTTCTGTAAAATCAGGAATCTCACCCTGCTCCCACTCCTGCATATCTTCCGAATCAACCAACATATCGGAATCGTCAAACACCGTCCCATCTTCCATCAGATTAGAGCCTTCACGGGTCTCCTCCATAACCGTATTCTCAGTCGGACCCTGCACCTCCGTAGCTTTAACGTCTTCGTGAGCCTTTTCCACCAACGGCACCTGCGTCTCAAGACTCAGAGTTCCTGAAACATTAGCATTCTCTGCCTCCAACACCTGCAAAGCAACTGAAGCACCAGCTCTTGGTTATTGAGACCGTTCTGCTCCTTTGAAAGCATTCAACATTAGCTTCTCTTGATTGGTTAAGTGCTGCCTCTCCTCCCCATATCTCGTCTGCTGTTGGTTCCTGGGCTGAGGAGCCATCTCCCTATCATGAACCCTTGGGCCTAAGTGGCCCGCTTGTCTCCCATGAAGAGACGAACCTTCACCATTTCCTCTATGATACCTGCTTTTTGGCTTATACTGAGACGCCTCAAATCTGACTCCTTCCTTATCACGAGCCACCCCCTTCCCTTTAATCCCCTCTCTGCCATTCTGGTATTGACTCTGCTGCCCCTCACACCGTTCTCCCGGATGCTCCCGACCATTCAGCACCGCAGTTTTGTAATTGTTAACGTTGGCTCCTTGATCTTCATGACCAGCCATGCTACTTCCTTCCTCCACAGTCTTCATCAGAGTCGGACATCGGGATTGGTCGTGCGTCAGGCGAAAGCACTCCTTGCAGTAGCCAACAAGCTTCTCATACCTCAACGAGATAGGGATTTCTATACCCTCATCAAAGTCCTCCGTCATCGTAAACACCAATGGCTTAAATCCATCCACATCCACACAAACTCTTCCTTCCACCATATCAACGTCTCCGTGGACCCGTCCTAGAGCATCGCCAATGCTCCGAAAGGTTTGAACAGCCCAGTATTGCAGTGGAATATCCAGGACCCATACCCAGAAGATGATCTTCGAGGGATAATTTGCCTCCACAACAGGTTTCCAACGCACCAAAGATATCATTCAGTTATCAAACGGAAAGGTTCCATCTTGAGAACCTCTATGATATCCTCCTCTTGATCAAAAGCAAATTGGAACCTCCCTAGCCTCAAATCGGTTCCAACGACACGACCCTCCACCTGCCAGATCCGAGGGAGCATAAAGAGCATCATCTTCATGTTTTGTTTGGGAGGATTCATGAATCTCCCGATCAGAGTCCTGGCATAAGTCGTAATGATCGCAGAATTGTCAAAACGTGGCACCGAAATTTTCAGAACTGGTTTAGCCCCCTCGACCATCTTCCCACCGGATTTGGTGATCCATTGACCTTGCGTCATATTGAAACCCACAAAAAAAAACCCAAAGAGAAAGAGAACAAGAATTTAGCAAAGGCTTAAGACTCGTGAAAGATAATTGCAAGGATGAATAAAACCACTCTACCACAAAACCTTTATATAATAACAATCTACAGCCCCGTCGAATCGTATAAAGGAAATCTAAAAGATCCGAAAAGGTAATAATAATCCCCGTCAAATCTCTAAGCATACACAAAACCATAAAGAAATCCCATACCCAATAAATCCCCATCCCAAAAAACCTGTGATATACCGATTCCATCATAAGATTACCATATTTGATTATAATCGAATCAAGAAAAACCCAATCTCCATAGATCAGATCAAAAATATTTTCTCCAAATCGGAAGAAAATGATCCTTCGGAGTAACCATAACGAAACCATAGTAGACAGACATACCTAAATGTCCAGATCTGTAATTCCTTTTAGTAGCCATAGAAATTCGAATCACCACACTTAGATCTATGAAGATCCCAAATGGATTCGATCCCCAAATCGAATTAAGAACCAAGTAAAACCCGACATCATACTCCTTAGCAACCAGAGAAACCTCACAAAGCAAACAGAATTGATCTAAATCGAGTGTAAATCGAAAAAAGACGCTCATCTTATCTCCGATCAAAAATCGCCTCCGCCGTTGTCATTCGCTCTCTCTTTATTTATTCAATATCTATATTATTTAATTGAATTAACTTTCAGAAGTAACCCTTCTTTCATTGTATTAATTACAACTTGTATCACTAAATTAATAAATATCAATTAATCAATCATAAATTATTTATATTGTTAGCTTCATGTCTAACTAATTTACCAAGCTTAGTTAACTAAGAACAAATCATTTATTTGTTAGATTTTTTTTTCTAACAAAACCTACCAAACCTATGATTATTCTCTGACCGGATTATTTTTAATTAAAATTTACAATAAATTTTTAAAAAAAAATAAAATGTGACTATACTTTAACTGTTATATATGCATGTTAATTACGTTATTATTACTTCATTTCACATTCAAAATATAAACTATGAGTGTTTTTATTAAAAATCTAAAGTTATTTTTCAAATATATTAAATAATTTGATGATTTATTATAATTCACATATATATATATATTAGAATACCACAAATAAATTTCAATTTAATATTTTCCTCAAAAATAAATATAGAAGTATAATTATTTGGCATATAAAAAACTTAAATACATATCTATCCATTTTATTATAACAGAAATAGATTTAATTTTGGAAAATATATCTATTTTATTTTATAAAATATATTTATTAAATACGGAAACATGATAATTAGTGTTTCAATTTATAAATAAATACATCAAAATGGTTACTACAGTTAAAAATTATTAATTGACAAATATGTTATATAATATATTATTTTGATTAATTTTATACATGAGTAGTCAAAAAATTACAAATAATCAAAAACCGTCGATCTATTATTAATTATATATTAAAAATCGAACATACACCGATACAGTCGCATGTTTGTGCAACTATTATATTTGTTATGGAAAATTCATATGTGTAATATTTTAAACAAACACCCGTACGGATGCACGGACCAAAATCTAATACTACTTATATCGGTAGATTCAATTTCTAAATTTTATATAGTTCTATACTAAAATCTTATCATATATCATGAAATACAGACAAATCCTGGAAACGATAACAAAACAATAATGTTGTGAAAAAACGGTTAATGTGATCGTTTAGGCGGTGTTTGTAAACGCTCAAGTGTTTATAAAATCGTGGAATGTTTGTGTGTGCAGAGGTTTACTCTGCAATTAGTTAGACTAATTGATTAAGCACTATATGAAGGTTATCATATGATATCATGTGACGTTAGAGTTCAACAATTATACATTTATATCCTCTTTATATGCTAGTTGTACTTTGATCACTATCAGCCAGGTTTTTCAAATATGGCGACATATTACAGAAATAAACAATGCGCAAATGATATTGATAGATAGATGTTAAATACATTGTATGAATTGTTGTTTTTGTTAAATAATATTATGTGGAAGTTTGGTTGCAAAATAGTATAGATATATAACATTTAGAACATAGGCCGTCTATAACAATTTATTTATCATTCAATGGGTTATTTGCTTGAAAGTAAATCAGATCCTGTGAGAACTAAAATGGAAAAAAAATACACATATACAAGTCAGATTTTTAAACATCAAATCTTCTGTGTGAAGAGAAAACAATTATCGGGGAGAAACATGAGATTCAACATGGGATTTGCCTCGTGGACCTTGAGTTCTGATAAAGAGTCTATATTGATCAAAGGTCATTGGCGGATATAAAGGAGGATTATGAGTGGATACAAGTTCTTGTAATGGTTGGATTGGAATATCGCTTTTAGGATTGTAGAAGAAAGCAAGTGAAACTCTCTCTTTCTCCGAGTTCACTATCACTCTATGCTCCACACTCTTGTATGTTGAGTTGCTTAGTATCTGCATTTTATCACCATCGCAACACACATAAACTTTGATTATAAGTTTAAGACCAATTTAGAATATAGATATTACAAAGATTTGAATTTGGATAAACATTCGCTTAAATTTTGATGAGCAGTAAAGATTATTTAACTAGGAAATTAATAAAAAAAAAAAAACCGCACAACCAGTTTATACAAATATTTTTGAGATATTTACCATAAGTAATAGTATGTGTTAAATTGTTTTGAAAGGTGTTAAAACTCCTTTTAAAAAGACTTTTGATGATTTTTGTGGAATTTTCCTTCTGATTAAAGAAACTTTTGTCCTATACACTACACTAGGTTTCAGTTTTCGTCCAATTAAAAATAACAAACTTGAGAAAGAAATTAAATCAAGATATGGATATTATTCTTTCCCACTAGCCACAAAAAGTTAACATGAGTCTTGCTTCATCAAAATAGTGGTATTTTGACAAATTTTGGTATTTTGACAAATTTTCTAGAGCATATGAACATGTGTGATGTCTTTGTTTGAAAAATCGTGTTCTATACTGTGTACACATTAATATTCCTTCTCTGCAACATGGGCAAACGGCCAAACACATGTGCGTAATGAAGGAATTGCTGTACTGTTTGTTTCACAATAAAATAGGGACAGCCACTGATAATTAAATATATATGATTCTTGATTTACTTTGTTTTCTGAAAGTGTCATTTCATACGAAACAGTCCATAAAAACCGGCAGACAGGATATAGATCTGAAAGGACGTAATATCTATTATCAGAATATTGACATAATGATTACAAAAAAAAAAATCAGAAAACTAAAAAGACAATTAGGCACCAAGTAGTTACTGTTTCTCATACTTGCATTTCAAAACATGTCTAAAACGTGGAACTGTAGGTTATCTCATACTCGTCATTTGTTGTCTCAAAACATAAATTTATATGCATGTGTAAACAGATATGAAAATTTTATATATATATATATATATATATACATTTAAAGTGTTTTCCAATAATTTAACTATTATAAACGTCAATTTATATGCGTTTCATTAAATAAATCCATGCATATTCTAAAGAGAGAACTGATTTAATTTACCTGGATTTGATCACCAATATTGACAATGAAAGCATGGGGATGAGGCTTGACGGTGATCCACGTATCATCTTTACGGACCTGGAGACCGACAACTTGATCGTCCGGTAAAAGAATGGTCATACCACCAGGATCAGAGTGGGAGGACAGACCGAGAGCCAGCTCCGGTCGAGGACATTTTGGGTAATAATTAACCCTCAAACATGCTCCAATGTTTTTGCCTCCGAACGCTTCTTGAAACTTATCTTCTCTGAGTCCCAAATTTGACGATAATACCCTCATAATCCTCTCGCATAATTGTACTACTTCCTTGCCATATTCATCGATCACTTCTCTATTAAAAAACATAAAAAAATATAGTTACGAATCTAGTCCAAGATTGTACTTTTTCTTTTTAGCAGCTTTTCGTGATTCCAACGTTAAAAATTCACAAATTCTCCTCATCAGAAGATAAAGGAAAACAAAAAATAACTTTTCGGTAAATGGGTCTTTTTTGCTTTTGCAAAAAGTAAATGGGTCTTCTTCTTAAATTATTTTAAACTTTACAAAAAAAGTAAAATAAAAACTCATGCAAATATTCATAAACAGAATTTTTTTTATTGGAACTAGAGTTTTTTTGTCATCCTTTCAACTAGAGTTTTCACTAAACATACTAGTATTTTTTATAGAATTTTCTTTTCAAAAACTTGAAAAACTCATACTAAAATTTTTCATTTGAGAAATTCTTGCATAAATTTTCTCAAAATTTGAAAGATTTTTTAATTACATACTAGTATTAATTTTGGAAAAAAATAAATTTGTTGAGAGACATTTTGCAAGTGTCCTAAGAGAATCACAAAGGAGAAAATAATTAAAGAAGACAGGACGTACTTAATGGTGGGAGGAAAAGAAGGCCACTTGTTGAAATCTTTCAAACGAGGAGGAAGATGGTGAAGATAATAATAATCACTCCAGTCAAGAATGGCTCCTTTCTCAACTCCTAACCTACTTCCATAGCCTTCATAGGTTCTTGGTGAGTTCGAGTAAGTCTCTTTTGCATTGACCGGCAAGTGGAAAAACTCTCTCCAATTCTCTCTAGCCGCGTCCATCAGCTCTGGCCTCACACCGTGGTTCACCACCTGGAAGAATCCCCACTCACGGCAAGCCTCCGATATCTTAGCCATGATGACGTCATCTGACGACCCCTCTTTTCCCGAGAAGAGTCCTTCAAGGTCTATGATTGGTATGTTGGTCGCTGTGGGAGCGTCCTCGGTCATAGTGGGGCGTTGAGACGCTGGTTTGATGTAGCGGTCCGGGAGAGAGGAGAGGTTGCTCTCGGCTAAGGACTGGACTCTGACGATTGGCTCAGGCCACTCATCCATCAACGACCCTTTCTCTGTCTCGATCTTTACATCTTTCTTGTTCTTGTTCATCTTTTTGTTTTGTTTTGTTTTGATCTATTGCTCTTGCACATGCCAGACGTTTAGAGCATTTGTGAGAAATAACTAAAATTTTGATTGATGGAAGGAGTTTAAATGGTGGTGGAGGAGAATCCAGAAACCGGCTCGAGACGATGAAAGCAACGTCTTTGATAATTAATGAAACGTGTGGAGAAAAATATTATTAATAATTTTTAACATATTTTCGGACAGTAGGACAAACGCTATATTGCATCGACATGAGAAACTATGGGTCACTTTGAGTTTGTAGCAAGCTTTGTGCAATAGTTTAAATTATTTTAGATGACTACATATCGATAAAGACAAAATAAATACTACTTAAGAGACTAATGAAATTAAATTGATCCATAGACGGCACGTGTCGGCATTGGGATTAATGTGTATAGATGTTGGTTATCTTATAGAAATAAAATTATATTTGAGGTAAAGAAATGGGAATTGACATCCGTTTGCGGCTATTAAGATTGGTAATTGGTAGACGCAAAAGTTTACATATAATTTATAAGATATACCTAAATATTTTTATTCATCAATTATGATCTAAAAATCCAGCGGATTTAGAGATTATATACGGTCATCGTTAGGTATAGTGCTTAGTTGATGACTAAATATACTTTTTCAGTAAATATAATGAATACAAATATAATCAAATAAAAATTAATAAACGATATTTCATTTTAAAAGTCCTGAATATTAATTGTAGCTTGATTATGATAATCAATTTTTTTCCATGGAACACGATTTTTAGAAACCAAGATATTAAAATTTTATTACGAACTCATGAACTGTAGAAAGAGTCGACATACTTGAGTTTCTGCATTTTTTCCGTTTTTAATATTTCTCACAGAATTTGTCAACGTTTGGATAAAAGATATGAGACAGATAAAAAGTAAATATTTTTTCGGCTCGAAATATATAATTAAAAAGAGGCAATTATTTAAATATTTATCAACAAGAACTTAAAATATAGTTTTAATATTATACCACGTGGACTAATAATCCGTTTGTAGGATGACGTCGCTAATGACGTAAAGCTGTCAGAAGAGAAACGTTGAATAAAAGGTTTTATAGAATTCTTGGTGACATGTATAATCCTCTTTAAGAAACTCCACCGCATAAAACTTTCCAGTCGACACTATACAAAATATATAAAAACAATCCTCAATCACGTGGATTTTCAGTCTTGACGATTGCTCTTCAAGTTAGTGAAAACACAGTGTAAATTTTAAATTCAACAAAAAATTCTAACCAATTTAAGACTAAAACTAAACCAAATCGACCTGAATTCAAACCGAAGCTTCCGGTTTTGAGATTAAAGCTTTCACAAATGAAAAAGTTTTATGATATGTAAAATCCTTTAATAAAAAATTGTGTATAATTGAAACTAAAACTCAAACTATTGACCGGGCTATAAACTATCCAAAATCAGATTTCGGAGATCTTATGTGCAATCAATACTATTTGTGTGTAGGTCAATGTTACCTATCAATAATATTATTCATCCGAATGTGATAATGATTCAAGAGGATTTAAAAAGTCAATGGAATGTTTTATCAAGTTTTTCTTTTCAATCGAAATCTTCTTTTTGCTATTTGCTTTCTGTAAATTAAGCAAACATTATTTCTTAATTTTCCTTCTCGTGAATAACAATGAGTATTCTTCTGCGTCCCCCAAGTTTTTTTTAACCAAAGTCATTGCCACAAAATGTGTTAATCCCAACACGTGTTTCTTTTTGCTGCAATGGTTGATTAGTCGAATGAAAATCTATAAACGTAACAGCGGCGGATCTAGAAAAAATATTTAGTGGGTGCAAAGTATACAAAAAAATATATTATTTAAATTTAAATATCTTGTTTTAGCTTTATAAAATATACTAAACAAAAAAAATCAAAATTCAATTTTTTTCTCAATTTATAAACATAATTTAAATTTGCATTTTATGATGACTCTCAAATTTTGAAAAAATAAATCTTATCAAAATCCAAAGAAATTAAACATATCACAAGCTCTAGCTTTCTAGAGGTTAAGAAAAAAAAGATGCAGGAAATCTTAACCAGTATTATAATACTGTATTTTGAAATATTTCCAAATTGTGGTAATTTTAGATTTTTAATAGTAGCAGCACAGTGTAATATTTATGTGAGAAATAGAAAATTTTATAATTTAGTTATTATGCATGACGCATGTAGTAAATTTTTGTATTTGTCAAAGTATTGATACGGTGAAGGTAATATTAAAGTCGAAAGTTAAAGCACCCAATAGAAATAACGGAAACAAGTGTCCAAGCATTAAATCACTTACAAAGATATAGACATGTATTATTAATAGCATCTGTAAGTCAATTTAGTTTGTATATTTATTGAAGTTTTTAGTTATAAAAATGGAAAACCTGAAAAGTGAAAAATACGCACGGACAAAGTTAAAAACTGAATGGGGGCAAACCTGAAAATTGGTGTGGGGGCATTAATTAGAAACCTAAGTAATTACTCCCTCCGTTTCGATTTATTTGTCATTCTGGAGCAAATTTTTCGTTTCAAAATAAGTGTCATTTTATAATTTCAATGCAAAATTTATTGATAATATTCTCTAGTCTATTTTTTTATTTGTTGAAATGTGGTTAGGTGTATTGGTAATGATGTTTTTATTTTAGAAATATGCAAAATTAAATGATTTTTTAATATGTGTGCATAAACCTAAAACGACAACTAAAATAAAACGGAATGAGTAATAAACAATTTAATAATTTTACTGGGACAGTTGCCCCCTCCTTGTTGCATGTGGATCCGCCACACTGTAAACAACTACTCCTTCCCATGTACATCAGTTTAACCGTTGTTTAATGATTTTTATTTTGTTTCATAGTAATTAATATTTTCGTAATGCTAGATAAAGTTTAATGTCATTTGGAATTTTTAATTAATTATAAAATAACGTATTTTTATTAGTTGAACTAATTATATTTAATGTTATTTTATGTAACCAAGATAAATTACATAAAATGTATTTTTAAAATTTTTGTGTAAGAACTTTAAACACCATTTAAAGTGATACAGAACAAACATACAAGTATAAGTGCATTTTGATGCTAAAATCTAGAATTCTAGATACACACAAGATCCACATATTTGTACACTTCGAAAAACATTTTCGAATAAAATTTAATATTTTTAGTTATAACAAGAATATATTAGCAGTTTGTATTTTTTGTTGACATAAAACGTACGTTTAATGCCATCAAAAATACTTTGTTAGAGTAAATATTGGTAACTAAAGTTTATAAGAAGAAATAGTGATGATGATATGATGGCCATGTTAATTTAATGATCACATGTAGTGATACAATGATATGATATAACAGGATATATTATAGTAATGTGATGATAATATTATGATATATGTTTTTTCTGTCAATATATATGTGTTACAAATGATCGATGATCTCCGGTCAGACCAACAAAGAATTCCCTAATGGTTAAAACTATTGAATCACCTAGCAGAAATAGAAAAGGTCGCAGATTTGGTTTCCGTCGGAAGAGTATGCTCTCTTAATTACAAAATTATTTCTAACCTGATTTGGACTTTACCACAAGAAGTACAAATGATCGATGATATATACGATAATATTATGATATATGTTTTTTTGTCAATATATATGTGTTACAAATGATCGATGATCTCCGGTCAGACCAACAAAGAATTGCCCTAATTAATGGTTAAGACTATTGAACCCTTAGTAGAAATTTAAAAGGTCGCAGAAATTACAAAAATTAATTTAACATGATTTGAACTTTACCATAAGATGTACAAATTTTCGGAAGCAAAATTTCCTAGTAACTTAAAAAAAAAAATCTCCGGTCTGGTTGGTCAAGAGTAGTCCGATATATAGCGCAAGCTCACATATCTAATATCTTTGAACTCCCGCTGAGTTTTGCAACAATTGCATTGTATATAGTCTTTACCGCCTCGTTCGTAAGCCTCCACATTTAAACATATGCCTGTGGATTTCATTTGTGTGAGGGCTGATCAACTGGCTGAAGAAGACTAACTCTATAACTTTCGAGTTTTTTTTTTAGTCAAAAAAAACTTTCGAGTTTTTTCCTCTTTATTTTAAAAAACTGAATTGTCGGTAATGTAACTCGCTTCTCTATTATATATATAACTTGCAAGTCATCCATCTTAAACCTGTCACAGATTAAACATAATTAATTGTGAAGTTTTCTAACGAGAATAAACCGTACTATACTTTAATGATATAGTTGTTCAAACCAAAGTTTGAACGTTCTTCATATACATATCCTATATTATAACTGTTATAATTATGCAGTGGCGCACCACTTTAGTTATAATAAATAGCACACGGCAGTCGGGCAGTGTTTGTTGACAGTCACGGTCATCGGCTTGAACGATCTTCATTTTGTAAAACCATATTGTTGAGTGATCCTATTTAGATGTATATACCCAAAAATTATTAAGTTGACTGCACTATACGGTGAGCCTGAATGTTCTAAGCGCATCTTAATCAGTTTTATAAATGTTGAAAATTAATCGAAGCGGATCCATCGAAAGTCATATGATAAATCTCGAGATTTTGAAATAAAATCTTTGAGTTGCTTATAAATTATCGCCGTGCTTCAACTTTACGTATATGTATGTGTAGGTATGTAGGGCACCCCACGTTAAGAGTAGTGGATCACATGCTTCCATTGAAAAGTTGTTATCAAGTGTAGTTGAAGCCTCTCCATATTTGGCAAAATGATGCCTTAATTACAATTTTTCACATACCATTTTATAATTAATTTGGATTTATATGACCAAAGTAGATATGACCAAAGTAGAAAAGAACTAGTTCGAAATTCTGAGATGACATTGGACAACTTATTTAATACCATAAATCAATAAATGTTTTTTCCTTGATTTGATAATGCGACATATAATGCTTTCATGAATTTTAGACATGTTTGACCGGTTACTGAAAGTCTGAAATCATTGATCGTGGGATTGGTTGGTAAACCGTATTATGTCTCAATTATCGTTCGCTATTCGTCGGAAGATATATTTTTTTTCTCATTCCCCAACATACATGCATGATACATTTACATTACCTAGAAATGCTAATTCAAAGTGTGGTACTAACATGTGTGTATCCACCAATTATGTGAAAATAAATGCGTATACATTAGGTAAAAGGAAAAAATCATATTCATGAATGCAATCATAATCCATTGTGGACTTTCATGAACATATACGGATAATGGTGGACAATCCGTACGCTCTTACACTTACATTTGCAAATCCGTCACATCGAACAAGTTTGTCAATATTTTAATTTGAAAGTGGTAGAATGACTAGAAATCTCTGGAAATGCTAGTCGCTCTCTTAACCCCACAAAGTGCTACATTCCAGAATTGTTATTTTAATGTTTTACATATAGTGTATAGCTAAAATGTTGATTGATTAATTATGGACGAAACCGAAAAAGAGTAAGCCTGTTAAAAGAGGACGAAGAAGAAGCCTGTAGGGCTGGGCACTAATACTTGTTACTCGGTCGATACTTGCTACTCGGCTCGTAATCGGCTCGAAAACGCAAGTACTTGAAGTTGTCAAGTCAAGTAGCAAGTCCGCAAATTTTACTACTTGCAAATACAAGTCAAGTATCAAGTAATACGATTTTTTCTAATACTCGACTTGTTACTTGTTTTACTACTTGTTATTGGTTCTAAAAATATATATGCCCTATTAAATCATTAGTTTTATTTCTCACATTGTAATTAATTTTTATTTTTTAGGTATTTTATTTTATAAGTACTTATTTTGAATGGATCATATATACACTAAAAATCATATTACTTGAATGGATTGAATAAAATAACAAGTATATGGGAAAATAAAAGTATTTATTCCATGTTTAATTGCATTTATCATTTTTGGTACGTTTAGTTTTAAAATTTTAAACCTAAATAAACAAGTATCAAGTATTAACAACTACTTTGCAAGTATTAAAAGTATAGGCAAGTACTTGTTTATTAAGTACTTGATCAGATCAAGTACAAGTACAAGTACAAGCCGGAAATTCTAATACTCGCACAAGGCAAGTCATGTAACGAGTAAGGCAAAAAAACCAAGTACCCGGCTTGCGCCCAGGCCTAGAAGAAGGCACCGAGAGAGTTATGTGTTCTGCCAAAGAGATGAGGTTGGGCCTAACAAGGAAAAACGAAAGTGAAGTTACGTTTGCTTTTATTTATAAAAATTTGAAAAAATAATTTGAGTTCCTTAGAGCATCTCCATTGGTAGATTTCTAATGAAGTTTCCAACATAAAAATTAATAATGAAGAAATAGAAGACATAATACAAGAGTATTAGGGATGGGGATGTTCTTATGAGATGTTCTCAACTATTGGCCATTTTAAATGGTTACATCTATTTATTTTTTTTACTTTTGAAAGTATACGAAGAATTTGCTCAAATGGTTACCTATACATTATATTCTTCAAAATGAACATTTTTAAATATTTTTAATTTATTTATTAATCTATTATACATTCAATAACTTTTAATTTTACCTTTTATTTTATTTTATAATAATAAAATAAAACAATTATATTATTTATATAACTAAATGCTTTTAAATAAAAAAATTATCACAATACATAATTAAAAACTGTGAACATGTATACTGTAACTTTATTTTGGTGAAAAATAAAATTTATAAAGTTGAGGGGTTAATTTTGTAAAACAAATACTCTAAAATAGAATAAATAAACATTAATATTCTATATTTGGCGTATTACTGATTGCATTTCTATATTTAATGCAATATATAACACATTATTAGTGACATTTTTACTTAATAAATAACGTTTTGATGAAAAATTAAAGTATCACTGAAGATGTTTTTAGATACCCATAAAAACATTACACATATGTGTGTTTAATTGGTTTTTATTTTATGAAAACATTTTAATTAAATCAAGTACTAAAATTATACTAGTAAAATACTAATATTAATTTGTTTAGATACCACTTTGAGAAACATATGGAACAGGATACTCTTAGAGCAACTCTAAGTCTCTATAAGAAACTTTTCTAAGTTTCTAAAAGAAAAAAATATTAGTATTATTGTTAGTGAATTATATTTTGTTTTTTTAAAAAAAATCAATAAAAACACTAACTTTGTTTTATATGATGACATGTGTTTTTTTGAGGTTACTAACGATTTCTAAAATCCTCTAAGATTAGAAACTTTTGTTTCTCTTTCATAATTCCATTATTTTCCTCTTTTTCTTAAATATACAGAACCTCTCCTAATACTCATTGTGGGAGGTACTCTTAGCTGAGCTGTTCGACTAAATCATTTGATACTCTTTCTGTCCCACTTTAAGTGGTGTTTTAGGGTTTTTTTTGTCCCATTTTAAGTGATGTTCTCACAAATCTAGATAGAATTTAATATAATTTCAATTTTATGACCAATTAAAAAATACTGTATCATTTTCTTATTGGTTGAACTAGTTTCATTTAATGATATTTTTATGTTACCAAGATAAATTACATATGCAATTCATGTGCAATTACATATGTTAAGAAAATATGTAATTTCTTAATTCATGTGCAAAAAACTTAAAATCCACTTATAGTGAGACAGAGGGAGTATATGTAGGGATGGAAATCAAGGACCTGGACCGCGGGCATGGCCCGTAAAGGCTTGCTGCGGAGCGGGATTGGGCTTCCATTTGATAAGCCCGCAAAATTGCGGGCCTCGCGGGACAGGCTCAAAGCGGGACGGGTTCAAAGCGGGATGAGCTCAAAGCGGGACGGGCCGAAAGCGGGATGGGTTAAACCGCGGGATTTTGAAGACCCGCAATCTAGAGAGAGAGAGAGAGAGAGAGAGAGAGAGAGAGAGAGAGAGAGAGGATTAGACATTATGGAGCTTCGTTGATGGTGGTTTCAGGGTCGATGATGTTTCCGGTCTCCCAAGCGCCTCTGATCTGCATCGGTGGATCTTCTTCAAACCATCATAAATGATAATAAAAACATTTTTTGTATAAGCTTAATGTATTGATTTTGTAAGAGTATGCTCGATCATGTGCAAGCTGAAACTCAATTCTTGTCTATGTTTGTTTGTGCATGTAGAAACAAGCAATGTAATATTCGATGTCCCGCGGGACGGCCTGCGAAGACCTGCATATTTCGCGGTACGGGATTGGGCAGCTAGTTTGAGGACCGCATCCCGCGCGGAACAGGCCCGCCGTGTACCGCCAGAAACCAAACCCGCAACGGTTCGGGACGGGACAGGACGGGAAAGCCCAATTGCCATCCCTAAGTATATGCATTTAAAATAACAGAGGAAAAATGAATAGTTGGTAAAGTATGAAAATATCACATTTTACACGTGCTTAAAACAAAAGGGAGACAAACTGCATACGGATTAGTTCACTTTAATGTAAGAAACGCATCGCCGTGTTGCTAGAGATGTCGGTAAATGTTGTCTTGGCATGTCTTATCATGTGCCCTCCAATAACAAGGCGTTCACACTTGATAATTTTTTTTGTCAATTTAATATGAATACCTATAACTCGTAACATGTATTGATTGTTTTTCTCAACTATGCAATTCGTTGATTAAAAGTTTAATAAATTAGTAGAACTGACTAAAAGGCAAAACCTACCACAGTAGAAACATTTGCATCTCCACATAACTTTAAACATGATTAATGAGAGTTTTTAGACTGTGGTTCTTAATGTAACTTAATAATCAATTCTTAATTTTATCAAAGAAAAAAGTTAAGAACCGGTTCTTAAATAAGTATTTAAGAACCGATTCTAAACATTTTTCTTTGTTAAAGTTGAGAATCGATTCTTAAATTACGTTAAGAATCCTATCCCTAAAAATTCCTATTAATCATGGTCTTAATCAGGAAATCAATATGACTTGATCAGTGGTAGTTTACCAAAAGAACTTAATCAGGAAATCAATGATTTTAAGTGAACCTATTAAATGATCTTACGTAAGTAAGTACATATTGGCATATTATATAGTTTAATATATTAATATGACTTGTTAAAGAAAACATAGTTTTTTATTTTTTAACATTAGACATTCCATTTGTTTTTTTTTTTTTGCTTAAGACATCACATTTGTTGGTCTTGAGTTATCATAAATCTAGGATTACTAAAAGAGTAACTGTTGACGACAGCAGTGGTGAATCTCTTGTAAGTGCTACTGAGAGTTATGAAAATTTGCAGGTGATTGTCGGTTATTTTGTTTAGGTGTACTATAGTCTTTATATTTCCATGTAAATTATTTGGGGTAAGTTCTAGTTGCCTTCTAATAAAATTTATTTTTGAAGATTTTTTTTCATCAGCTGGATTATGTACTAAACCTTGTATTATTTCTTTGAATGAAAATTATCCAATTGAAAAAACAAAGGTTGATTGTCTAAAACCACCTGTAAACACAATAACCCTATCTATTCTACTTACACTATCTAACTCTTTAGAAAACCATCCATAGTTATAAATATTTCTCTTCATATTCTTCCACATTCTTTTTAACTCTGCCCATGTACCCCTCTCTAATCAGAACGCAAATCAAAATTAAAAATTAATAAATCGCATTTTGTAAACTAAGATTGCCCCTTGAACGTGACCTGACCCGACCCAATCCTAAAAAACCAACCCAGTTAACTTTAAAAACAGAGGAAATCAATTATAGTTTACAAAACGCGATTTATTAATTCTTAATTTTGATTTTGCGTTCTGATTAGAGAGAGAGACCTGGGCAGAGTTAAAAAGAAAGGAAAGAATATGAAGAGAATTTATAACTATGAGTGGTTTTTTAAAGAGTTAGATAGTGTAGGAGGAAATAGATAGGGTTATTGTGTTTACATGTGGTTTTAGATAGTCAACCCAAAAAACAACCTAATAGAAAATCAACGGAATTCACTGGTTAGTTCATAAGAACCAGATGAAAATCCAAAACGAGCGGTATTATCCGGTTTTAAAACCACAAATTCAATTTTTGGACATAGTTCGGTTTGGGTTACACCCCTTGTTCTGTTGTTCAGAAATTCGTTAGGCGTTTCCTGCACGTTTGGATTGGGTCTAGATTACTGGTAAAACTAGGAGATTAATCAAGGATTGATTGGAGATCAGTTTAAAGATTTTATTATACTTTATCATATATAAAATGGTATACAATCAATCTTATTTGAATCCTATGTGGTCTTGTGGCTTGCGTATGAAGATGCCCCTAGACTAAGGGTTTGATTGGCAGAGCATTAGCATAAACATTATGTTCGTCATTATCCAATCAACTTTAATCACAAAAGCATTTAGAAAAGCATTTGTAAGATGCTAATGCTCTCCAAATGTTCCTTGCTCAATGCTCTCATATGAAGCTTTTCGTAGAGCATTTGCAGTTAATATATATATATTTAAAAAAATAATTAATTTATTTTTATTTAATAATAGAAAAATTATGTTTATAATCAAAAAATAAATTTATATTTTCAAAAATAAAATTTATGATAAAAATTAATTTTCTAAAAGAACAATATTTCAAATTTAAAACATAATATAATTTATATAATAATTATACATATCATTCATTTTTTAATAAAACATAACATAATATATATTTATATATTATATATTATAAAATAAAAATATCTATATAATTTAGAAATAAATAAATTATATGTCATATTAATTTTGTGATAATATTATATATGAATAATTTCTGCTCTACCAATAAATAAATAATGATAATTTATATATAAATTATATGTAATTAATTTATTTTCTTTGATAATATCAAAAATATTTTATATCCAAAATAAATTTATATTTTTAAATAAATTTTACATTTATTTTAAAATAAAAATATGTCACATTAAATTTAATTTAATTAAATAATATTCATTATTTTAATAAAATATATTATTAATATATATTATAATTTAATATATTTTATTTTAAAATAAATATATTGTGTACTAACTTTTATGATAATTTAAAAATCGTATATGCTGATGATGCTCTACTAATTACTTTATTAAAAAATTTAATGAAAACATATCATCGCATACTGCTAATACTTCTTCATCTGCTGTACCAATCGAGGCCTAACTCGTTCGAACATAAACAGTAGTTTGGTTGATTTGTTAACCTTTTTATCCGGTAAAAAAAAGTTAACCTTTTTATTAATAACAGGGAATTACGAAAATATCCTTGTCTCCTCTTCTTCAATTTTTTTCTCTGTGTGCTAGAATCATTAAAAACAAGTCTAAAAGACGAGTCGTAAAAAAAAAATACAGTGGGAAGCGATAAATTAGTCTGACTTAGAGCATAATTATCCCTGGTCTCTTATTTCGTGTCTCTTAGGGAAAATAAGAGACCGTCTCTTAACTTTCAACTAAAAATGGTTCTTTTTAGTTGAAAGTTAAGAGACAACCTCTCTTTTTAGTTGAAAGTTAAGAGACAATCTCTTTTTAGTTGAAAGTTAAGAGATAATTTCTTTTTAGTTGAAAATTAAGAGATTCTTATTTTCCCTAAGAGACCCGAAATAAAAGACGAGGGATAATGATGCTCTAATTCAGACTGATTTATAGCTTTCCACTGTATTTATTTTTTTTCACGACTCGGTCTTTTAGACTTGTTTTTTAATGATTCTGGCACACAGAGAACAGATTCTAATCCTAATACATGATTTAAACCTTTAAACTTACACCTAATCCAAAAAGTTGGTAGATTCTACTACCACCGTCTCCACTGTATCTTCCTCATTTGATCGACCGATAATCACCTGAGACTTTCTCTAAGGGAGTTATGATCTCGACAGGTATACATGTATATTGTTTTCTGTTGATGAGGTCGGTGTGCACCTCACGTGTTCGACGTATTTACTCAGAGAGCTTAGTTTTTTTTTTTCTTCTGCTGCTATCAATCTGCTTTAGTGATGAAACCATGTTTCCTTAGTTGATTACATATATGTTCTCTTGTGAATTCATGTGATATATGTTGTTTTTGCTACTGTTAAGATCAGTTGATGATTAAAGTTTTATCCTTTCTCCTCAGGAATATCTACAGATCTCAGCTTCCATCCTAGATCTCTGGCTTCCTCCATTACCAACAAATCCGGTTACTTTCTTTGACTTTTAGTTTTCTTCAGACCACACTAGGAACACATTCTTGTGTGTTCATCGATGTCTTGTTGTGTGCTTTATCAGGTTTAAGCAATCGAAAGGTGTCTTTTTCGAGGGTCGCGTATGCTCAGAACAGAAGATTTAGCTGCAGTTTATCCAACGCAGAGAATGTAGCAGCTTCCAAGGATGATGTTGGAAGAGGAAAGGATGGAGCTTTGGTTAAGATGTGCGGTATTACATCAGCTCGAGACGCTGCTATGGCGGTTGAAGCTGGTGCTGATTTCATCGGGATGATCATTTGGCCGCATTCGAAACGATCCATTTCTCTCTCTGTTGCCAAGGAGATCTCCAGAGTGGCGAGAGAAGGTGGGGCTAAACCCGTTGGTGTTTTTGTTGATGATGATGAGAGCACGATACTAAGAGCTGCTGAGGCCGCAGACCTTGAACTTGTCCAGGTTTGTCTACATTCTTATCGTTGTGCTCTCACTGAAATCAAGCTTGTCAAATGTTGATGATTGTGTTTTTTCTTTCAGCTTCATGGTAATGGTTCCCGTTCTGCTTTCTCGGGATTAGTGCGACAAAGGAGAGTCGTATATGTGCTTAATGCAAGTGAGGACGGAAAGCTCCTGAATGAAGTTCCTGAGGATTGTCATCTCGCTGATTGGATTCTTGTGGATAGTGCAACGGGTGGGAGGTACTTAGAACATGTTAATTATGCTATTTTACTCCATGGAGAAACAAGTTAAACAATCACTAGAGTACCTAAAACAGCTCTCGTCTTTCATAAGTAATTTGATTATCAAGAATGTGATAGGTTCAGCTCATGCTTGGTTTACCTTCCTCCTTTAATGATTTTGGCTAAGGCTCAAGCGACTTAATAACATCTTTTTTCTTGTGCAATGGTAATAAATTGTAACAATTTGCTGCAGTGGAAAAGGATTTAACTGGACTCAGTTCAAGTTACCCTCCATTAGAAGCAGATATGGGTGGCTTTTAGCTGGAGGAATCAATCCAACAAACGTTTCAGAAGCTCTTTCTATCCTTCACCCTGATGGAATTGATGTTAGCAGCGGCATTTGCGGTACGGACGGTATCCAGAAGGATCAGTCTAAGATAAGTTCCTTCATTACTGCTGTTCGCTCTGTGCAGTATTAATGGCTAGCAACAAAGCCAAGGTAATTTATTTTGTAACTACAGTTTCGAGCATCAACCTGTTGTTTCCATGTCATTGTGTGTTGTAACTGTAACTGGCTGGTAAAATAATGCCCTTCCTTTGAATTATTAGTGTTGGGTTGGTTGATATTCATGTTTGGTTGGGATCTCTTGCAAAGATTCTGGTATGAAATAGAGGATAATATTGTTCAATGAATCTGGAGTTCTTACCGCAGATTTCTACAAATTAATGCTTTTTAATCCCCAAAAGGCTTTGCACCAAAACAAAAGAAACATAAAGAATGGACCAAGAGTGAACTTTGAACTTGTCTGCCTTGTTCCTTGCAGTCTATTGTCAAGTTCTTTGTCCACTGAGTTTTGGATCTGCCTCATAGTACACGACGTCTCCTGTATCGCTTACGAAATGGTCTTGTTTCATACTTTTTATGAGGCTTCCCAGTAAGTGAAGTGGCAAAGGTCCAGAGTTTTTCGGTTCTCGGTAGTACTTTCCTAATACTGGTTTAGCTGCTTCTGTCTAGAAAAAGGGTAAACAGAAAAATAGTAGGTATGGAGAGTAAGGCACTTTAACAGCATACAGAAGCAAATCAAGAAAACACTTACTGCTTCCACTAGATGATAATGTGGGATCTGCGGGAAAAGATGATGTATCACATGAGTTCCAATGTCATGGTGGATGTTGTTGATCCATCCATAATCACGATCCAGTGTTGTGAGCCCTCCTCTCAGGTAACTCCATTCCTGTGTTTTGAGTAAAAGGACCGAGAAGCATTGAGATACTCTCAACCTTAAAGTGAGAAGAGATTGGTGAAGTAGAATTTGCATACCTTTCCACGGTACCAAGGGAGCTTGTCTTCATGGCCATGGTGATGCAAGTAAGTCACGAAGTCCAACCACATAACAAATATCTGCAATTAGTTGCGAAAACGCTCCAGTAAACATCTTCACATAAGAGAAAACAGAGGAATACAATTACAGTTACAGTTACAGCATCAGATACCCAGTAAGGAATGCCATATAGTTTGAGCATTTGGATTGGACCGATGACAAAGTTGAGACAAACAAGCAAAGCAGCCATTGAAGTCCAACATGCAGTTGATGTCACAACATCTTTCTTCTCTTTGGGAAGAAACAGGTCACTGTCTGGATCAAAATGAGAACCATTTTTCCCTGGACTTCTTCCCCACTGCATCAAAGATGTGGAACATGAGCTTTTTCTATTTTGATACTAACTAGGTGAAGTGGTTATACTATGATGCAGAAGGATTACCAAGTAGAAAGGGTATGCGAGCATTGGGAATGGCAATGTAAACCTAAAGATCTGAGTAGTCTTTTCCAATTTCTTGAAGAGACTTTCAGGCAACTGCAGTTACAGAAACATCAAGCTCCATTTAAGTGCACTAATGCAAACTGGTTATAACAACACATGTGTTTGGTTATGGAGAGTGATACTTACAGGGTGCCAAGATTCGTCATTCTCGACATGCCCATGGTTCTGGTGGTGAGTTCTATGGCTAATTCTCCTACAAGGTAAAGTCTGAAGAATGTGAGATTCCGCAAACGATTCATTTCAGAGAGAGGTATGGAAGCAAAACCCACCAGCCATGGTAAGGGACCAGAATTGATGAATGAAGAAGATGACCAGCTACACTATTCAACCTCAGATCATTAGAGAAGCTACCATGTCCACTGCAAGGTAATCAACATGAATTATTGGTTAACAATATAGAAGGAGACCAAACACATTTGCGATTTACTCTTTGTTCTGTTATATCCACTTTGGTTGGTTTAGGACATGACACAGAATGTGTCTTATCTAGGAAGAAAGCATGAGGATTAGTAGTTGTTACCAGTCATGGCCAAGAACAAAGAGAGCCCAAAACATGGTTCCTTGAGCGAACCAGTAGAGAGGCCAGAGAAGCCAACTGTTGAAGTAAGCAGCAACAGCAGCCAATCCAAAGACGATAGCTACATCTCTGACAACGTAACTCATCGACTTCCATGGATTCTTGACCCAACAGTGCTTTGGTATGGCTGCTCTTATGTCAGCCAAGTTGAAAGGAGGAGGCGCACCAGGGTCGAATCTCCTCGCGTCTTCTTCCTCGGGTGGAGTCTCGAGAGTTGTTAATGGTGTGGCCACATTCAACGCCCAGTTTCTTGTTCTAGGGAAGAACCCTCTTCGGGAGCTGAAGGAAGAAAGAGGTGTAGTTGGTGGGTTGAGTTTGAGAGTGGGTGATGGGTTAGAGGCAAAAGAGGCTGTGGGTTTGGGGTAGAACCTTGGGAGAGGTCTGATACCACATTCTGATAAAACACAGCTCGCCATTCTAGCAGTATCTCTGCCTTTCTCCTTTGAACACACAGAAATGACTGAGAAGGTGAAGAGATAACGTTATAGAGATGTGAGTTTGTGTTGGTTGATACTTGTCGTCGTGTATCTCTCTGTATCAGTCTTTCTCTGTCTTCGTATTTTACGCTGACACAAAAAGGTTATTTCTTTACCAGTAGACTAGAGAGATATGTAAGTATAAATATGTGGCTTCTGTTGATAGTGTTGTTGTGTAACCACTAACCAGAAAAGAAAGTACAGAAACATGCGGGCTTTAGCGTTAGGGTTTACGCACATTGTGTGTCGTCGTCACTTGTAATTTGTAAACCAAAGCTGACTCGGCGTTTGTGCCTTTGTAGGATTACCTAATGAATGTGGGTCACTGTGGCCCATGTTACTTGACCAATCATAATAATAGATTGGGCCTCACGTGACAACACACACATACGAACAATTACAGAAGGTTTCGACAATCTTTCACAAGTAACTTTTTTTTCACGTCAATATAATAAATACTACTGTATATGGTTGCTCTCTTTTGTTAATCTATAATACAAATTTGATTGATAAAAAGAATGAAAGAGAATCTGAACCTGTGGAAAACATAAGATGATTAATTTATATACGCAAGAACTCCGCAGACATCACATGACGCAACAGTGTAACAGCTTTCTCATATGTTCCACCATTTTCGCTTCTCCATTTGCTTAGCAAGTTCATGTGCCATGGATGCAAAGTTCTCAGCACCGTCTTGAAGCTCAGCTGTGCGTTGGCTGATCCTCTGGTATTTATTAAGGCAGACCAAGCAAATAAAGTTATGTTTCGTAGTTAGGATCAGTGTGTTATATAGCTTGGGAACATGTCAGTTCCTGATACTTAAAATATTACCTCGAGTTTTTCTCCACGCTCAAGAAGTTTGTCCTTTGCTTGTGAAGCTATTGCTGAGGTTTCCTGGTAAAATAACCCCAACGATGTTAGACAGAGAAAGCAAAAAAGCTCTTTTGGGTTAAAGATCGAATTGGTTTTTACTCACCCCTGCTTTTCTGTATTTGGCCTTTATTTCATCCACTGTTCTCGTTTTGGGTTGTGCATCACTGGATGCACCGTCAAACAGTCTTTCCTTATCTGTTCTCTTATCTGCAAAGAAATTAAAAATTCGTCTGATGCATTCACAATGATAATAAACATGACAACAGAACTTGAGAGGCAAACGCATCTCTTAACCTTTCTTTTCTTTTTTGTCTTTCTCGGTTAAAGGTGAGATGCTCAGAGGTTCATCTATCTCGATGTCATCTACAGAAAAGCACATCAGTGACAGGTAAAGACAAGGGATGAGCAACTTAGTACAGATATTACAAACCTATGTTTAGCTCGACAATCTTTTCATCGTCGCCACCGGTATCAGAAGGCTTTAAGTATGGTGGATTAGAAAAGATGTTTCCTAGGTGGGAGAAATCTTGTATTTGGTGGTCCACCTTCTGTTCACTGTTTGTTCTGAATCCTTTAATAATGCCACTTAGGAATTTGGGAGTCCCATCCTGTGATCACATACACTTTATAGCAAAAACAATGGAGCCTACGAGAAAAGGGTTCACATGTGAAAACAGAACATACATGGTTTTTCTTGTGGACAGGGAAATGGTTAAAAGTAGCATCAGCAGCGGCTGCAAGGACTTTGTCATGAAGCAAAGGTAAAGACTCTGGGATCCTGAGAATACAGAGCTAGGTATTAGTAACTTAACTGCTACTTTGCTAGCTAAGCATACAGATTCTAGTTATTTACTGAGAAATTAAGTATGTCACAGCAGATAGTAAGTACCTGAATCCGTTTGGATGGGCCAAAAACGAAATGATTGCAACTTCACAACCGTTTACCTGTAGATTTACCTTTTATAAGTCCTAAACCTCTGAGAAATTAAATATTCTCTCATAATATTATACATGCCAATTTACAAATCAATATCTAACTTAGCGCACAACCAAACCAACAAAGCCCCATAAAACTGGGAAGCATCCAATGGTCTCATCGATTTATCTGATTCACAAATTATTGAGGGCAGTAACAGATAAAAGCTCTCTTCTAGACAGCATGTTAGGAAGTCTCACCAGGACGAGATGGCCGAAATCATCTGAACATACTGTCTTCTCCATGTTAGGCTTAAAGTTCCACCTAAGAAGTAACGGCAAAGAGCTTTCTCCCACAACTTCAAGATCCGGGAAAGATCTGTTCATATAAGCAAACCATTCTTTTAAAGCTGATTTTTGATCAGTTAGTTCGGTCTTAAGACTATATAGTTACAAGACTGGATTGGTAACTACGTTTTATATGGCATGTATATTGTACTTGTGGAAGGCAGTTAGAACATCACCTTATTTCAATATGCCCTGTTCGGTAAAGCAGGAGTACTGCGGATTCCCTTTCTTCCTTTTTTAGGATTCCCATCCAGCAACACGGCTTTGAAAGATCTACCTCCATAATGCTCTCAAAACTTCCCTAGGTATTGAAAGTAAGTCCTTGTTATCAGACAAAGTCAGCACGACATTCCCGGAATCATAAGTAAAGATAGATTCTCCAATATACCTGAGATAAGGATTTTATGGAATACAAGCGCATTGCATCCTCAGAACACATGAGAATTAATGAATTCGCAAATCTCTGATCAGCAAGTTTTGTTTCTGTAACAGCAGTCTGTTCACCACAAGGTGAATGACTCTCACTTGCACTAATCATATGAGATCTGTTCTCATGTTTCTCATTCCCTGATGGATTTTCAGCTGGTTCTTCACTAGGCATTTCAGTTTTATCATCGCAGTCCTCTGTAAAATGCAAATTTTAATTTATCTAATAAATGCATAAAATACATGTTATGTTAGTAACAGACAAACTACCTATAATGTGCATAGAAATCGCAGTTGGGTTCTTCAAAGGTGTCAGGCACGAGGCGAGTATTTTTCCAGTATTGCCATCAATAAGAGTGGTCTGTCCATCTTTAGTCATCGCACACAAGATAAGATCATCAAGAGCTTCGGAATTTATGGAATCCTGATCAGCTGGATCACTTATTGAGCCAGTTGGAGCTGAAGGGGATGTCACACAGAGTGACTTGATCGGGGAACCGGTGTCGGATAAGCTATTTGTAACGAACATTACTGATGGCGCACCAATGTCAAGCATTGCAACCTGAAATATGAAATGAAAAGTAGAAATAGTTTGAAACACTTTCGACTAGAGAGAGCGACTGTACGCGGAGACTAAGAAAGATGTTAAATCCACACCCTGCCACATTTAAATCCCACAACAAGCCTTCTTGTAGACTGTACAAATCGCATGGTGCAAACTGGGGAGCTCAGGAAGGAATACGCAGCCAACCATTGAGGTCCATCTTCTTGATGCAAAGGGTGAGCTACAAGAATTAAACCTAACGCATGAGATACAACAGAACAAATCTGTAGAGTAAACGTTGTAAAGATGCGTTGTACCAAGTTCCAAACCTTGCTTGTCAATGTTAGTAACAACTTCCAAAGTTCCTCCACTTATATGGCCGACCAACTTGAAAAGACGAATCTACAGAGTCGGAAAAGTGAGAGAGAATAAGATGCACAATAAAAGCTGGAATCAAGAAAGTATCAAAGGAAACAAGTCTTCTTACCATACCACATTCGTTACCAACAGCCAAACAAGAAGTCTTAGAACAGAAGGAAACTGCTGTTACTGCTGCATCTACTCCAGTTATCTCAATACCAGTTGCCTGATCATTTGTAAAGGTTTCAATAATTAATTGCAGGAAAAAAATCTCTTCAAAATGTTAACCGCCTTACAAGTTCTTAAGAAACTTCGAAAGAAGGAAATTTACAACGGTTCATACCTTTGGCTCCAAGTCATAAATAAGAGATAGACATGGATAGGTTGCATCCCATATTCGCACAGACCCATCTTGATATCCTGCCATGTACAGTCTCTCAAGCTTGTAGTCATCAATGTGGCCCGGAACACCACCTGTTAGAGGCCAGTGCGCACTTTCTCCAGATGGAGTATGTGGCGTTCGAGATTTTGCAGCCAAGACTATCTATCAAGAATAAGATATAAATTAATGCCTCACACTGGAAGGCAACAACTTTAAAAAAATATGTGGAAGGACTACCTCGGAAAGAGCCAGTGCCGGCTTATCATTCACATTTAATGCAGCAAACATTGCTACGGTGATACGTGGATCCATCGTCGGTACAACCATTGGATACGGCAGCGGAGAAACAGGAACGTTTTTCTCTTTCTGAGACATCATAGAAGCCAGAGAGGTATCATCGTACGCTTGCAGTTGTCCTGGATTCGTCAACAGAAATAAAAACACCCCACTTTGCCTTGAACTGGCAATTGGAGACAAGACCATATCAGCAAATGAACCACTAAGGGTCAGGTCAACACGGCCAACACATTTTAGACCTCCCATACCAGAAGACCAATCAAGAGCCAACATCTGCGTAAGAAGATCAGTAAAAAGAACTATGTTAGGATATACATTTGCAACATGTTTAGAAAAAGTTTTTAACTCCGTGTTTCAATTTAAAAAGACGATCCATTTTATTTATCGCCCAAGTTCAACACACTGGGACTATGAAACTTTTAAACCTGGTCTTGAGTTCTTACCGTCAGCACTTCGTCAGAACCAATGATATCACCACCATAGATAAAAAGTTTCCCACCACAATTCTTGCGAGATACATCCAAACACCAATGCATAACAATGACAGGAAGTCTTTTCTCAGCCGAAGACAACTGTAACTTAACAGCACTATTAGATACCTTCCCATTTTTCCCATCAGAGAAGTCCCAAAATAATATATCTCCATCGACATAACCAACAGCAAGAACTGAACCATCAGCTGATGCCCAACACAAAGAACTTATCTCTTTCCCATCTAGCTCAAGATCCGAAAGCTCATCGTGTGAGGCTTCCAGAGAAACATCGACTGTCTTACCCTCCAAAGGTAGATCTTTGTTCCCTCGAACTAAAACGACACGATCTTCTGATGCATCCCAAATAAAAAGTAATCCATTTGAAAATGCAATCAACAACCTGCAGGATAATTCTTTAAAATTCATTACAAAAGATTGGTATTCTAGGCTTATTTTTGCTACTAATACACTGAAATAGCATAGCAGAAAGAAGAATATATCTCTTTTGATAGGATTAGAATCACAAGTCTACCAAAAATATGAAACAATGTCTTCAAGTTAGACATCCAGTTGCTTTTATTCCTTCCAGCTACAAAATTTTCAGATACTATTCTAATTTTAAAAATAACAGTAGAGGAAATGGGAGCACAAAAATAAAGAATTGATAGACCGTAGGAAAAGACCAGCTTATTTTGGTACTTAAAGATCTGATTTCACAAATGCTAGTTTCAGAGGCACCGATGCTTTCCATCTAAAAGTCACATGGACAAGTACACAAATCAAAATAAAAAGTTTCTCACCTAGTTCCCCTTGAACAAGGCTGAGAAAGAAGCCCAACAACAGGATATTCAATAGGTGATGAAAGCCCCGCGGCTTCTGCAAAAGGAGGGAAATGGGAGAAAATATGTTAAAAGAACAATTAAAATGCAACATGGAAGGGCCTTTTGTGTATTGCATCGAATTCGACGTACCAAGAGGATATGGTACTCATGTAAGGTATAAAAGAAAAAAAGTACCCAGACATAACTATACCGTGCAAATAGTTTGGGAACGCAGATAGACATTAACTAATAATCAAACTACTCAATCCTGAAAACTAATACTTTCTAAACTTAATAAAGATTCTAGACAGATGTGATCATCAGGTTGAAAGAGAAACCCCATACCCGCTAAAGCATCAGTTGGAACATAATAAGGAAGCTGCACTAATTTTCCTTCGTCAGCATTGAACTTTACAACAGACACCATACCGTACTCATCACCAACATACCTGTGAACGAGATAATAAAATTAATTAATGACGCCATAGTTAGTGTCAATGGAATAACATTGCTGCGAAATTGTCATTTTAACAAGCTCAATACATGTAACCGGTGCCAGGAAGGATTGAAAATGCAGTAATGTTTGACTCCCAGTGTAAGCTTGACGCTGTCTGCCTAAGATCCAAATCCCAGACCTAATAGTAATTCAAATTTATTGACGTAGTCGATCAGATAGATTGTTGAACAAAATGAAGGAGTGGACGATTACAAATTGAGAGTGAAGACATCTCTGGATAATACAGAAATTTCAAACATCATACTGAATTGATACCTGAATATCGTTTTCATTTGAGATGCTGACCAGAAAGCCTTGGTTCTCAATGAACTGTTAAGAAAAAAGATAAAATGTCAAGTGGAGTTACAGATAACTGGGATCACAAAGCGGGAGGGCTGTATCAAATATCTCAAGTTCACAACACAAGTCGATCTCTTCAGAAATGGATAGACTAGAGAAATACAACTAAGAAGGAAATTAAGCTAGCAAGCACATCAGGAGATAGAGAAGGAACTACGTCGAAGCTAATATTATTAGGCCCAATGCATCTGAAACCGTATGTGATTAATAGCCTCTCAACAAACAAGGAGGTGAACCGAACCTCTAAGTTTTTGAAAGGTAACTGCTTAGGAGATGCAAGAATCGCCTCAATGTTATCACCACCAATCACTTTAATCCTTCCATCTCTGCGAAGGGGTTAGCAACATTACTTATCAAAGCTGAACCCAACAGAGAGAGAGAGAGGGTTCTTCTATCATCATAAGTAGTAATAGCAACTTGAAGGACTAAAGTAACATTCAACTAGCCAAACTTCTCTTAACACATAACCCGATTCAAGTAAGAGTGTTGAAGAAAATACATAGCCAGGCCAGGCGAGAAGAAGAACACTTACAGTGTTCCCACAGCCAAGAGGGATTGAATAGAGTCAAAGGCAAGAATAGATGCCGTAGAAGGTATCCCATAGTGGGATACAAGACGAGGATCCAAGTCTTCTGTTATCAAACATCCCTGCAAAGTAAGTTCGCGTCTTTTAACATATTACGAGTCCTAAAATTGGCGATCAGATGTGATTACATCGACTAAAAACTATTAATGCAAAGAAAATATCTGCAAAACGCAATAACTTCAGATATAGGAATCAGAATCCGCAAAATGAATTACGCACGAGGCCAGAAACGCAAAACTCCTAAGCTAGTATACTGAGTTAAACTCCGAGGGAAGAAGAATCCGCAAGATAAGAGAGAAGGAAGGAGTACCTGTGGCGGAGAAGCTGGAGGAAGCTTCTGAGCATCGCCGCCGGAGGATTTCTGCAGAAATTTTCTGACGAACATCGAGCTTAAATCAAGGAAAATGAGCTGATTGCTCCCTCTTCCCGGCGATCAAATTGTCGTTTAAACGAGGGTAGAATGCTTAATCGAGGATTTTAATCGCAGCATTGATCGAATTGTTCGTCGGGGAGAGATTTTAATCGGAGAAATAAAAAAAAAACTTCAGATTCGATTTGAAAATGAATCAGAGAAGATGACCGATGATGATTTGATTTCACTGATGCCGTCGGAGTTTCTGTGTGTTTCTTAAACCGGTTTCGGATTCGACTATGAAATTCGGTTCGGCCCGGTTTGACATCATTAACTTGTTTCTTCGAGTCTGATCACAGTCGCAGACAGGTGCAGAGAATGCTCGGTTTAGAGCAGGAAGGAAAATAGAGAGCTTAATGATGTATGACAAAGTATTGTTCCTACGACGTCGTTCAGATCTCTAATCAGCCCAATAAACTATAAACGAGGCCCATTAATACTTATTTTATAGTCGCTACGACGTCGTTCGTGTTGATCATGCTGAAGAAATACCAGAGAATAATCATTTACTGACCATTGTTCCACTAGTTAGTTTCTTTGCTCAAAGATGATGCAGAGATGATCCAGCCATTAATTAAAAATAAAAAAAACAACCATAACCATTTTTTCACAATGAACTTGTTTCAATGGATGGGAAAACGACCCTATCAATTTCACTTAACGCACTAATATGCGTACTAGGTAACACTAATCGTAACAAAGGTATTGCCGAAGTTGAGATCTTGCACTTGGACTTGATCTTCTCCACTGCTGCTTTGATGATCGATGGAGACGGTACACTGAACCATTTCAAGTACCATGAGAGAAGGATTACGTCTTTCTGATCATCATCATCAGGCCATGCCTCCGAGGTCAGATAATCTCTCAAATTTGTCTTCAGCTCGGTTGAGCTATTCAGAATCTCTTCGCACCGTTTTCCTAGTGATGCTAAGAAGATTGACTGAACAAAGCCACCTGAAGAGGCCAATCGTCCACTTGTTACCGCCTCGTTGTATGCAAGAGCAACCTGTGATCATCAAGATTAGATTCTACGCAGGCAAAATGTAAATCATATGATTTTGTTTCAGTTAGTTACCTTGAGACTTGAGATGGAAAGGGAATCACACACATTACCATCGCTTTTGACGAGAAGATCAGCCATTGAACCAATGGTTGTATATAACGATAAATAAACCTACAAGAATCAATGTAACATATGCCAAATAAACTCAATAAGAATGTTCCAAACAGTAAGATAACCATTGAATAAATAAAGTGAGTTACCTGCAAAAGAGCTGGTCTATCCTTGCTTATACAGTCAAACAACACTTGCAGACAGAACTCCTTGAAATCAGAATCAGATCTGTGCATAAAATGGGGTTATTAAGACAATTTCCTTTTGGGATTCAAATAATATCGATATGAAAAACTACTGAGCTCTCTTATGACATGGACACTGAGGGAAAAAGGGGAAACGGATGAAACAGTAGTTACCTGTCGTTCCAAGATTTGTCACAGCACAACTGGGCAAAGGCTATTAGGCTTGGATCAGATGAGAAAGTGCTGACCAAGTGATCAACGCTTTCAGAATCCAGTTCTCTATGATTATTAGCAAGCGAATTAGATTCGTCCAGAGTTCTTAAACCAAAAACCTGTATCACCGAAAGGCATGTAAAACCTCTTATCAGAATCCATTTCTCTAGATTGAAAATGAATATATCTGAGCTATGAGTATATGATGGGAGTTACAACAACCTTGTGCATTGCTCGTGAAAGCAGTGACTGACACCCAACTGGATCATCAACATACGAACAAGCTCCTACTTTCCTTTTGACAAAAATAACACCAGAATTGAAGGGATCACTCTTGTCCCCAAAGCTCCACCAATGTTTCTCTGTGTTTCATCGGGTCAACATTAAAATTACCATAAGACCAGCTTATAGACAAAATGACCAAAGGAATATATATATATATGTTAACGAATCAATTACCTTCTGGGACGAGCTCAACTTGTTGGGGCCAGTATCGGGGACCACAGACACAAATTCTCTTTAGCTGCATGATACATATACATTTTTCAGGTACATATGGAATCGGTGAAGCAGGTATTGTGTGAATAACCTTAAGCCACAATTAACCCAAGTTGGTATAACTTGCTGCAAAGTGCCTCTCCCAGAAAAAAACAAAATATATTTATGATCATGTATCAAGCAAGCAGTCAGCAGTGTGAGGCTGTGAGCATGCAAATCAAGAAAAGTTCCGTAGTACTTTCCGGTATTTGTAATAATACAGGGAAAGTTGTTGAAATTTTCTTACAATAGCACGCTCTGGCAGAATGCACGGTGTAACCTCGGAATATCTTGTTTCAGAATATAGTTCAGTCTCTTTTACTGTGACTTCTAGAGGGGCATATACAGGAAGACCGGAATCAACATCAATAGTCTGCAGCCAACGAGCCTCTGTTGCAAGGACATATAAATGCCTGAATGCCTACAAATGTTTTTAAAAAAAAAAACTCATCACAATAAAACTTAGAAACCAAGTTCCAAGCTTGGCATGTCTTAGATATCACAAAACACAACTCCTGCTTCTATAGAAATGACACCTGTCAGCGACAATAACCAAGCCAGACACAAAAAAAGGGCGATGCAGAGAATAAATAAGATATTAAAACTTGCCTGGAGGTGACAACGATTGTCATTTGGTCCAGAAGGCAGCCGCGGATAGAGAGTGATAAGCAACATTGCAAGTGAGCCATTACTCGTTGAAAATGTTCGCATACCACCTCCGAGAAATAAGAAACCCGTGGCTAAGCTCACCTAAAGGAAAGAATACTATGCTGTCTCATATTCAAAAATAAAAATAAAAAGATTGGCGGAACTTAATCAACACGAATGTTTTTTTCAAAAAGTTCATTACATACTGGACTAAGAAGATCTCTGATAAATATGCAATCCTAAAACAATATCAGCAGGCAGCTTTGAAATACTTTATACTGTGCAAGCAGTTTACTAGTACATTAGAGAAAACTTGATTTGGCCATAGTTCATAGTATCAGATTAATTAAAGAAAAAGCTAGAACTTCCTTATGGATAAAGTTATATATAAATAAATGATCCAGAGAATACATTATAACATCCCATTTTCAGAAATAAAATGCAAAGATTGAATGACATGGGGCCAAGGAATCTTAGTTTTACACAAAAGTGCTTACCGCCATTTGAGTGCCATAGTTAGCATGTCCATCAGCAGAGTTTCGGCTGCGGAGAAATCTCAACAACCGAAATATTTGCAAGTCTCCAGATCCAGCCATGACCTACACAAGTGAGCCCTTCCACATAATTTACTGACTTTAAAACTGAAAATTGTTGGACTGGAGATTTCAAAAGAAGCAGTACCACTGAAAGGGAAAGAACGATAAGATAAAGACACATTTCAAGCGTTCCCCGATCAACATATTTAGATATTCCCTTGGGAAATGCAGTTCCAGGTGGTGCAGAAACAGGCTTGATCTACATACATCGAAACATATAAGCTCACATTGAGATGACCAGAGAGAAACCCAGATAATTCTTAGCATTTGAGGGAGGAAAAAAGAGTAACAAATATAAATTTTTAAAGGTTATGTACCTCATTCAAAAGATAGAGAGCATAGTTGTTAAGTAAGTCACGAGCATGTCCATCCCTTGTACCAGCAAATCTCAGCCCTATCAGAAACAACAGTACATGTCATAACAATTATGAGATATTAAAGACTGATGTCTCACAAGAAGTAGACTTACCAAGTGAAATGCATGCCCCGGCCACTATGTTGACATATGCCTGCACAAGGGATTCAACGTCCCCTTCGTACATATCATCCATGTCATCTTGGAGGTGGCTGACACCATTTTTTACTACTTCGGGGACTTGAGACTGAATCCAATCACTTGTAGGACGGATCCTATAACACGAATTCTGTTAGACTTGATCTGAGAAGAACCAGCATTCCTAATTAGGAAAGATAAAAAATACCTGCTCCACATTATCAAGTTCCGAGCAATGACACGGAGCATTATGAAATCGGGCCTTACGCAATCCAAATCGTAACGTGTTTGTGGTATAGAGAGCTTTGAGAAGATGACCTCTGAGTCTGTCTGCAGCAAATGCAAACAAACATTTTATAAATCTTTCTGAAGCTTCATACTCCACAGGAAAAATGCAAAGACAAAAAAAATTGTTAAAGGCTCAACTTCGAACCGGTTATCTAGTTTATCCATTCTCAAGACCCACCTTAAGATACATTAATGCGAGAGCGATTATCGCTCCAGGTGCAGTGATATTAACATTTGGAGTGCTTCCGTCTGTTACCTGAGACAGAAAAAAGGATAACAACATAATTATAATTCAGCAAGAGATTCAAACACAGGTTTATGCACAACACAAGCTTCACAAAGGAATATATGAAGAACAGAAGAGCAGGGATACCTGTGCAGCACTTCGGAGATCTTCATTTGATGGTGCAAGGAGAGATCTTTCCTGTAGGGAATTAAAGGAGTTGTTCAGTATAACAAACAGACTATGCTAAGAAATCCAGTGTGACATGATTCAGTTCCTATCAACAAAGGAAATGAACTAAGAGTGGGATACAGTTAAGGTGAAGTCTAAAGATTAACCTCTTTTGCTCCCAGATACTGGAGTAAGCGATTGACAAAGGAGTCCAAAGAACCTAGCGCATCACCTCCACGGCCTGGAGGCAAAAAGAGTAGAGTTAACTTAAACAGAAAAATAATTAAGTGGCCAAAAACCAAAAAGGCATACCAAGAGCAACAAGACCAAGTGAGAATCCTGCAGATACAGCATAACCCTCCCTTTCAAGTACATTGTCCCCTGCACTTCTGCGGCCAATTTCACCCTGATAACATGTACGAAGTGGGATCTCAAAGATAAGGGACGATCCACCGGATTGTAAAGGACTAAATTGCAAATTAAAGATATGCATCAAAGATTGTACAGGTATGAATGGATCCACAACCAAACTACACGATAGATTCTAACTATAAGTGTGTTTAAAACACGAACCTCACATGTAATAATGCTGTATCAATGAAAATGAGACAGAAAGAAGGCTATATCAAATTTAAACCATAAGTGAGGAAAAAAAAAACACGCACGAGACATTACCAGAAGTAATTGCATTGTCTGCAGGTGTGCCGATCCTTCAAATAGAATGCCAACGGAGACTAAAGCTGCAGACTGGAGAATAGTAGAAGACAGTACGTTATGAAAAAATGTCACTAGTTGCAATACTCCTACATTCAAGAAGTAAAATGAACAATCCAAAGATGCCAGTAAGGCGTTGCATATTGGCACATATGTTAACATAAGGCGCAAATAAAATATCAAGTCAAGAAAACTTTAGAAAATGCCAGAACTAACGATAACAGAATCATCAAATAAAGAAACAAAAAAAAAATTGAAATAACGTGATGTGAATATGTATCTATCTTTACTTTTAGCATATGTAAGTGAATTACATAGCAAATGCTTGTCAAAAAACTTCCAGCTTGTAGAAAACTCAAATTATTTCAATAAATGAAACATCACATCAATCTGTACCTGCAGAAGCGTAGGTATCTCAAACTCAGCATATGAAGCTTGGTATCGAGCAGGAACATGGAAAAAGAGAGCCTGTTATACAAAGCAAAATAAGTTCTTAGGAGAGTTACAGAGCTAGAATAAATGTTTTATTAAGATGCTAGTAAGAAAATATTAGCATCTATCGATGCATAAATGAGATTTAATATTTTGATTATTTTCAGAAACGTTGATCATCCACAATTTTATGTAATCTGGATTTTAAACTAATAAGAAAGCTTATGTATGCCAAAGTATATTCATATGAAAGATTATGGATATCCTAAAAGGGTTTTTGGTTGACAAGCTATAGCAAAAGTACTTAGAGGCAAAAAAAAAGTACTTAGAGGGTCATGATCCAAATAGTCAAGAATATAAAGCAACTGAACCTCTACCTTTGCAATATCAGGTTGCATCGTTCTTCTGTATGAAGCTGCCAGACCAAGCATCAAACCTACCGTGGTGCTCTCATGGTCCTAAAAGACCAAGGATGGAAGCAGTTAAGGCCATGAATAAATTTGTGTATGAACTTATTAAACGGAAAAAAGCACACTAAGTATAAGAGAACAGAAAGTTATTTCATCTTTCTATTTGTGATGATAAAGGTCACGACCACAAATATCAAATGAGGCAGACATGGAAAAATAATCTCTGCTCATTAGAGAAGTCCAATGTTGCATTCATTATATCATATCTCCTCGAAGCCACATGTGGTCACAACTACAGATGACATGTGCTAATCCCAGAGATGTAAACCGGTAAAACTTGTAATAACTTCAACCAAAAGCCAGAGTACCTTGATGCTTTACTCAGCAGAGTATTAGGCCTCAATTAGCACGTCTTAAGTAATTATTAACCAATAGGAAGGGAAATAAATAACTCAATGGAAAGCGGAGCCAGAAACAAACCTGAGTTAAATATTGGTATATGTCACTAAGGTTTAACACATGCAAATATCCCTGTAATCCCAGCCCAAACAGAAGTCCAGCATGAACAGCATTTGGCTCTCCAGGTTTATTGTATTTAATCCACGTTCTGGACACCTTTCCCTACACCAAAATGTAAGAAGAAACATAGCTGGATTAATTGCGCTGAGATAAAGGAAGGGAACTTGCTGCATGATAACACATACATTTTGATAGTCAAAAATACTAAAAACAGACACAAAACGCCTAAAATACAGAACACAAACCTGAAGCGGCGCCAGTCGTAACCCAGCAGCAACAGCATTATGAAACTCTGGCCAGGTCTTAAGTTCTTGGATATTTCTGATGTTTGGATCTATATTAACCTGTAAAGGAAACATGCAACCTAAACTATTAGATTGGCTAAAGTAGTTATGAATCAGAAATTGAATTCTGGAGAAAGCCATAGTGTAGGAAAAATTGCTTTACTTTAGTTATATCTTTTTAATTTATTTATATCTTGAAATTGCTGTGTCATGCAAATTCTAACTTCCGTCTAAACAGTAATAAGATAAGCCATTCGCAAAAAATATTATTTCATGTGAACTAGAGCACATAGCATGTTTCTATACGTAATAGTCCTCGTACTTAAATCATAACAATTTTACTTACCACGGCATTTTGTTGGGCAGGCAGCCGACCAGCCAAAACAAGCTTTGGAACAGTAAACGCCTGCAAAATTCAAGAGAGAATGTAAGTCTTGAAGGAGTCATTACAAGTAATAAAAACCAAGTATAGCTTTCGTTAGATAAAACTTTGCCTCAGTTAAAAGCGTGTGTATTGTTGATAATGTGAATGCTCCACGTCCGAGGGGAAGCACAGCAGTCCTCTGCGCTATACGCCAAAGCTGGTCCTGCACAAATGGAAAAATAAAGTAACGGTGAATAATAAAGAGAGTTGTAGAGACCATGAAGATCTAAAATAGCGGAAACTAAACCACTGGCTTCTTCCATGTCAAGAAAACAGGTGCAGCTGCATCTTACTTCGGTTTCTAAATAGTAATTAGCATTGATTAAATTTAATTATAAAAAATGATCTGAAAGCATACCAATGGAACATAAACTATAACATTCTGTCTCTAATATATTTTTTGTAGCACCAAAGAGTTTAAAATAAGAAAAAATAATTAAACATAATAAAAATAAATATACCATGTAGTGATTTTATTGGAGTAATAACTTCTCTTATTTCCTATCCTGACTTTGCAATTTGCATTTAGTAGTAGTTACAGATTTAGAAAGTAACAATAGAAATGAACACCCATTGATTTATACCTGTTGCTGCTCCTGATCAGATATAGTAGGGTTAGCAGACGTTTGAATTACCACAGGTCGTGCTGAGCACAAAAGACGTCGAACCTAACATGCGAAGGAAAAACAAAAGATAAAGAGAACATCAAGAGAAAGAATATTAGTCGATAGTTGAATCAAGTGCTGAATACCCAACCAGCAGTGCCTAACAGATGAGGAATAGTGACACAAAATGAAACTTTGTAATCGTCCATTAAAATCATTAATACAGAAAACAAAAGTATCAAGAAATTTCCAATGCAAAAGACATCAAATCAAACTAGCAAACGCAGGAGCACGTCAACGTCTTATCTTATGATATGATAATAAACTTAATCCACAGATGTACAACCAACAAGCGCCAGACATGACAAGGTATAGAGTATACTACAAGTAAGTAATTGTGAAACATTTTAAAGCAACGCAAGCCTAGCCACTAGCCACAAAACAATTCCGAGCATTACACACTGTGACCACTACGCTAGCAGATTAATAGTTTCCAAATGTGGGTGTAGATATTACCTCATTCAGTCGTAAATCTCGGCCATACCGTAACTGCGTATAGGAGTTGAAGATATGCTCCATTCCATCTATCACAGAACCATCCACAGAATTTGTATCCTCAATCTTAGCGTTTTCCAAGCCAATTGACTCAGATAAAGAGGATGGAACAATTACTGGATGCAAATGCAGCATGTAGGGTATGGACATGGATATTAAACTCGTATTTGACTGCATCTCAAATTCCTTAGATGAGCTCAAATTTCTGAAGACGGATTGTGCCATATCTTCTCGACCAAGAAGCACATAAGCAATTGCTGGCCAGTCAGCTGGAGGAGATTCTCGACAGCTATCCAGTGCCTAACAAATACAGACAAAATATTATGCAAAAGATAGAACAAGTAGGCGAGAGGAAATAACAAAATAACATACTAAAGAAACGAGAACAAAAAATCAGCACATTGATCAAAAAGTTATCAACAATCCAGCATTTCCACCTGCAAATTCCTCTCATCCAGAAGTATCTAAATATTCCAACTTACATGTCTCAAAGGGAGAGATACACCGGAAGGTAGCAAATCCAGTTGGTGAAGCCCAAATCTCTCTCCAGCCATAGCTAAGATAGCAAGTTCCTCGTTACTGGAATATGATCCGGGGGCAATATTACAGGGGACACCTGACGAAAGTTTCTTTCCTACTGGCTTATCACCAAATAACACACTGTAGAAGGAAACAATTTTCCTTGCCCAGCTCACAATGGAGCACCCATCTTTACGGATCAAATCTGGGAGGTCATCAAGGTTTGTGGATAAACATCCACGTCTTAAACAGTTCTCAAGCCATCTGAATATATTTGGAGGTTTTCTGCTCGAAGAAAGGGTTGTGCACGCCCCAGTAATTTTGGAAAGACGAGGAAAATCACGTATGTAGTGATCTATGTAACACTTCTCACCCAGAAACTTGGAAATATTGCACAATAAAACAGCTAGCTGATGCAAATCCCTGCACAAAGATGTCAAAAGTTTAAAAGGGCAAATCATATATATATATATATATATATATATATATATATATATTAAATTTTAACTCTAGTTCTGATCTTTAAAACTTCAGTTTTCTTTGAGGAGCCAGTGTGCTTACTGTTTTCGTAGATTATCCATCTTCAAACTCTCATATACTGCATGAAGACAATCTAAACTCTGGACCATTAATTCAAATGAGTTGTCTGGTCTTTCTCCACTACCAGTCTTAGTACAAAATGGGACAATTTCTTCCCGATCCAGGGGATTGATTGAAGTTATACCACTCTGAAACTTAGAGTAGGTCTTATGAAACTTGCTGCTGAGAAGAAATTCCCAAGAGGACTCTGATGATGTTTTGACTTGCTTCAAATGCACAACAGTAGGTTTTTGACAGATCCCCAGAAAAATGTTGCACAACGCTTCCCATTCAAAATGAATACTGCAACCCTTCTCGTCAGAATAACAACATCCCCAAAGAAGAGAGAGAAACAACTTGTACAAATCGGATCGTAATCCCTCAGCCATGGCTGCTATGCAATCGTTTGCAAGTGAAGATGAAGGGTTACCAGTTAAAGCACACCGAAAGATCTACAAGAGCATAATATAAACAGTAGATTAAAATAGAAGACAACTTGAACAACCAAATAAACAAGTAGCGAAGTACGGAACGGTAAACCAGCTGCAACAATCACGTGATTTGAGTTTATAAGGATAGAGCAACTATGGTAGTTAAGAAAACTAGTTATTTTGAATTTCAAAGGATTGACAGCTGTGTGACAAACCTGTGAATGATTTACTGACAGATTGATACATCCTAACACAGCATCAGACAACCCTGTGATCTTCAGATCCCGTGAACCTGAATCTGTTTTTGCAGACTCACCAGAAACAAGACTTTCCCCCAACCAAGAAGGCAGTACATACCTACAAAGGCATTGTTTTCCTGACTACAAATCAATTAAACATGGGTTATAAGTGTGCTATTTAACAAAGGAAACAATATGGTACATATCAAGAACCTACATAAAGAAAGAGGTCATTTTCTGGAGATAAAACAATGATATCCAAATGCGGAAGCAGTCCTATTTTCACACTGCAAGGAAACGGAAAAAAGCATTGGTCAAACACTCAATATGACAACAGAAACAGTGCAATTTACAGTGACAGAGAGGCAAAGAAAAATGTGGATAGGAATTTACTGAGAACGTGTCACAACAACAGGTGCAGCAGCAATTGCAGAGACACTCCAGCTTATGTCAGGCTTAACGTCAAACATAATTTCATTATTGATCTCAACAGTTTGGAGTCCCACCGATAACAGCTTCTTTTGTTCTAGAATCAGAAAGCAAATTACTGGGACTGCATCATCAGTTGCCAAAAAGACCTGCGATAAATTGAGGTACTTGTGAAAAGACAATAAAAAGAGTAAAGACTTCAGTAACAGAACCCACAGGTCTTTTCCCCATTCAAAGTCAACAAACAGCAACGAATTTACAAAAGTACAGTATTTTCATCTATTTGCAAGAAAACACATCTCACAATAGGAACTCGAAAATACAAAGGAAAAAATTAGATTGGTAGCACAAGCAGTCAAGGCCGAGGGGCTTACTGATCTTAAGTAGCAAGAGATTTAGCTGTGGCCCCAAAGCCCGAATCTACTCAAATAACAAATCATTCTAAAGAACAGAGAAGACCATATATTTTGGAGAGTGGATGCCCACGCAAACGTGCTTTACGAAGGTGATGTCTTAGAATGTCTAGAGAACAAGAATAATGAGCAAGCTATCCTATCCAAGATAACTACGAGGTCTAAGATTGTGCATTCAGAGAGCATCTCTTAGGTAGAGGTTCCCAAAACATTTACGAGAAAAAAAATTAAAGTCTTAGATTCAGTTAGCAGCAGAGCAGAGCGATGAAAATTCACCACACTTTAGAAAAAGAGATCCTAAAGGACCAAAACCTTGTCCAGCAGCCTATCATAAATACATAAACAATTTTCTTCAAAAAGATACTCCTTAGATGCATTCATAGTCACCTTAGATGCAGCTTTCTTAGCACCTTTGGCTTGCCATATTCTGCGAAAAGATACTCGCTTCGGGATAACAGTATCAGGAACAACTCTGCTTGAACATGTCGCAGAAGCTTCAAGACTAGACTCTATAAATTCGACTGCCCACACAGAATGTTGCATCTTGCCTGAAAACCCGAGACAGAGTACTTTGATGAAAATTAACAAGAGCATGTGGCACGTTCAAGCCTGAATGGAGAAGAGAATGACAAACCTTTGTTATACGAGGTCAAAAGAGGAAAAAGGTCACTTGACCAAATGGTTCTTTCATCGTAGTCCTTCATTATGTTCAACTTTCCCCTCTCTTCTAGATAGATTGGCTGGAAAGTTAGTTAAATTAGTCACCAGATAAAACATATAACAAAAAACAAGACTGGCGTGAAGTAGAAATAAAGTAGACAAGAAAAATCTAGATGTATGAGATAATTTACCCCAGGTTCCTCTAATGGATCTCTCAGAATCAAATGGGAAGACATGTCTCTTTTGCTAGTAAGGTCATGCGCGACTGTGGAATGGAAGTTCTGAGGAGAAATATTCCCAACTCCTTTTCTTTGTCGCATCATCTCACGAGAACCAAGAGCAGGGCTAGCAGAAGAAAATGGAATATTCGAGGATGGATACACCTCAGCAGCTTGCTGAAGAAGTAGACCAAACGGTAGAGGCCATATTGATATGACAGTACGTGGAAGTGGAACAGATACAACTTCGCCTGTCGCTCACAAATGCCAAAGATAATTAAAAAAAAAAGAAAAAAAAGTAAATACCTCAGCAAAGGAGAAAAATAGCATGTATACAAATATAGCCAATACGTAAGATATGGATCGTTGCTTTGTTAGAAGCAAAGCCATATAAGGATCCGATCCATCTAGCCACACATACCTGACGTGTTGTATACAGTTACACAACCAATTTGTAAGACGCAGAGAAAAGCTTCTCCTCCTCGACCCAGGTGACTCCAGCATGCCTATAGCATAAAGAAAGCTACGAGTTAAAACGATCACTACCGCGCATCAACATTGGAGACAGAGAGTCATGCAAACTACCTTGATGATGGGAGAAGACAAGGTAAACCTCTTGAGCACTCGTGAGCCGCTTGTCCAGATTATACTATCATCAAATAAAAAATCATCTTCGTCAGGAACATACACAATCAAAAAGTCAGCAAGATAGGTTACATCAAATACACAGTGAAATTAGCTTCTACCTAAGCATAATCCTACGCACATTACTATAATAAAGAGACATACTTTGAAGAAAATGATGAATTGTATACACAGACACTTAAATACTGTATGATGATACCCTTCTTACCGGTTGTCTCGGATGAAGAGCTCATGCTCTCTCTGCCGAGAGAACTTAGCTTCATTGTCATCAGCATCGTCTCGCTGACCAGTGAGATCAGGATCGAACAGAAAATACTGGTATGAATCGGCAACACTATCGTCTGGAGGATTCGCGTCGGTAGCTTCAGCGATTAGACCGAAAGGTTTGAACTTTCCGAGGACGGTAAGTGGGCGAACCCCTGGAGACATTTTTTCTTCTCCGAATAGCTTTGCGAATTGAGATTGAAGAAGTTGAATTGCACTATCCCGCTCTTTCCCCCTTAGTCTCCGAGCTTAAAACCCTAGTCTTCAGACGAGTTCCGACAATACGCGAGAGATCAAAGCAATCACGGGAGGTAACTTAGGAAAACGCATAGAAAGTCGGAAGCTTTCGCCCCGGTGGAAGCGAAGGAGAGATGCTCTCTGAGGAATTTAATCAAACACCTTCTGTGCAGGACACTGCAAAAGCAAATCTCGAACGAAAAAAAAAAAGAAAAGAAGTGAAATCGAAGGCCCAATTTGAAATCAATTTTCCCGCCTTTTTATCTTTGACCATAGGGTCAACAACTGGGCCCAGTGAGACAATTGTCTGCGTAAATATGCATAGACAGAGGTTTATTTATGTAAAAATAAATAATTACCCAAATCTGGTTTAAGTTGGTCCGGTGAATTCGATACTTCAATCACGGCAAGTTCGGTTTAATTGGGCCGGTTCTTCATCCGGTTACATTTAAATTTATTTCGGTCGAAGGAGGTGATATAAATAAAGCTTTCTTGGAACACAAGAGAGAGCTTAGACGCCGTATAAAAACCCTAACATTAAAGAAAGCTTGATTGATTAGCCTCCGTCTCTACAATACTACTAACTTGACATCGTCAATGGTGGATTTTGCGCCTGAGGAGTACATCAACCATTGGAGAATCGAGAAGTTCGATCCGGCATGGAATCCAACCGGTATGCTCGAAGTCAGCTCCTTCTCCCGACGCTATCCTCACTACAGAGAGACGTATCTTCAGGCGTGTTGGCAGAGTGTCCAATCCGCTCTCAAGGAGTACGGAGTCGCCTGCAATCTCAACCCAGTCGAAGGTTCTATGACTGTTTCGACGACCAAGAAGACAAGAGATCCGTACATCATCGTCAAAGCTAGGGATTTGCTTAGGCTTCTGTCCAGGAGTGTCCCTGCTCCTCAGGTATCGAGCTGGTGCTGCTTCTCTTTAATTTTCTGTCTGTTAAAATTTTATAATGCTTGTACATTGATTTTTTTTACAGGCAATCAAGATTCTGGAAGATGACATGAGTTATGATATCATCAATATCCGAAAATGGGTTCGTAAAATGGTATATACTTTCAATCTCACTTTGTGTATGTATCTGACAATGCCAATGAATGAGTCCTATCTAATATAAGGGACTATATTTGCAAGAAAGATTTGTTAGAAGAAGGCAGCGGCTTATGGGTCCTGGTTTTTCTACATTGAAGGTATATGTTGTTTCTAAGCCTTATGATTTTGATTACTGGTAGATGTTTAAAGATAGTCTTTAGTGATGCTTTGTGTATATAATACTATTGTAAATTGTTATGCAAACTCTTGCTTCTAAGTCTAATTGATTCTGGCTACTTGCAGGCACTGGAAACATTAACCAACTGTTACATTTTAGTTCAGGTAACAGTGTGCATCTCTTTTGCAAACGTTTTATTCTTTGGTTTGATATTTTGCTTGGGGTTTGTTTGTATGCATCTAACAGGGAAATACAGTAGCCGCAATGGGTTCTTTTAAAGCTCTCAAAAAACTCAGAAGGATTGTGGGATACATAAATAGTACTAGTTGGGATCCTTTGGCAATTATAAATGCTGAATATAATCGGTGAGAACTCTTTGTTGTTGTTTTACCTTGCAAATATATTTTTGTCTTACAAAACTGGTTATAGTCTTTTTGACATATGGCTAATCATGATTATACATAAATTAAACTGAGTAAGGTCGATACAAACGAGTCTCACAAGATCCCCATCACAATATTACTCAACACGTAACTCATCTCACAAAACAATTGACACACCATGAAAAAGGGAAGAACCAACTCAATTGTTGAGATGAGGTGAAGAGTTGAGAAAGAAGGAGGGCAAGATTATCTTTTAACTTTAAAAACCCTAATGTCTCTACCTCTATATATATTGTAATCACTTTCATTATCTAATCTAAGTGAATTCTAGTCTCTTATTCTCTCTATTGTTCATCATGGTTCTTCATTAAATCTCATCCTAAATCTTTCTAATCTTTCTAAATCTCTCTTAATCTTTTATAATCTCTCAATACCAATCTATTCTCTCTAAAATCACATGGTATCAGAGCCTGGTTGGCTTTGGTATTGAGATCTAGTTGTGTTCTTCAGCTCATTTCAAGATCTAGAAGTGTTCTTGAGGTGTTCTTGGTGATGGAAGATAACAACAACAACTACAAGGTGGTGACAGTTCCGGTTGCTCTCAAGGGAGGAAGCAACTATTTGCTGTGGTCTAGGCTGGTGAAAACAGCCATTGGGAGGCTAGGGCTCGAGAGTCACATCACAGATGAGACTAGGAAAAGCCAGTAGCCAAAGAAGATGAAGATCCAAAGGAAAAGGAGCAAGCTTTAGCGGGTACAAGAGATGGGTGAAAGATGACTTGATGGTGCTCTCTATTCTTCAAGGCTCACTTGAAATCCCTCTCCTGGATGCTTACAGCTATTGCACAACTCCTAAGCACCTTTGGGAAGTGCTTGCAAAGACTTATGGTAACAAATCTAACCTAAGTCGTGTGTTTGAGTTGAAAGGAGCTATCAATGCCCTTGTGCAAGATGGTGAAGGGTTCACCACACATCTAGCAAAGTTTAGAGCTTTGTGGAATGAGCTTGAAGGCTTAAGACCCAACACTGATGATCCGGAAATCCTTGCTGAGAGAAGGAGCAAGACCAAGTGTTTGGGCTGATGATGACCTTGATCCACCTTACAAGGATGTGATTTCTCACATTTTGAGATCACCAACCTTACCTTCCATGGAGGATGTATGCGCACAGCTACAAAAGGAGGAAGGGTCCATTGGTCTCTTTGGAGGGAAGAAAGATCTTTCAATGGCTCACATGGTGGAGGAGATACTAGCTAACAAAGCTATGTATAGAAGTGGAAACAAGAAGTATGGTGAGAGGTTTGAAGGAGAGTGTGATCACTGCAAGAAGATAGGCCATAAGAAGCACCAGTGTTGGATCCTACATCCACACCTCAAGCCACCAAAGTTCAACAAGGATAGAGAAGCAAAGGCTCACCTTTCTGCTGGTACAAGTGGAGCTGGTCCATCCGGAGCTAGTTCTAATGTGCAAGTGGGTGAAAGTGAAGGTAGAGCCATGACATCTCATCACTTGGGTGGAAAGAACCTGGACAATGAAGCCATAAGGAGATCAGACATTGAATCCCTCATCAAAGCTCTCAAGGAGTCTGGTAACAAACTTGGAAACACTCTTGGTATCTCTTATAGTGCACATACTCTATCTAGTACTCCGGATAGGTTGCTAGAATTGAGTAAGAACACTTATAGTGATGATAAGACTAAGAATGTGCCTGATAGGTTGCTAGAAGTCATAGAAAAATGCGAAATGGAATTGATTATCCTAGAACTCATATTGCTCAAAACATGATAAAACCTTTGATTGTTGATTCTGGTGCATCTCATCATATGATAAGTGATAAGAGTCTCATTGAAAATATTGAACCTGCTCAAGGAAATGTTGTAATTGCGAATGGATCTAGAATTCCTATTAAAGGTGTTGGTAAACTGAAACTGTTTGATAAGGATTCTAGAGCTTTACATGCCTGATTTTACTTCAAATCTCTTATCAGTAAAAGGTGCACTAATGATCTTCAATGCAATGTTATTTTCACTCATAACCAAGTCATGTTTCAGGATATTGAGAGCAGTAAGCTTATTGGGCAAGGAGTTACAAAAGGAGATCTTTATTTGCTTGAAGACAATTCCATCTCTAGTTCTAGTTACTCTTTCAATTCTGTTTCTTCCTCTAATAATGATGCATTGTGGCATGCTAGACTAGGTCACCCTCATCTTAGAGCTTTAAGTTTAATGTTACCAGGTGTTATGTTTAAAATAGTGAATGTGAAGCATGTATTTTGGGAAAACAATGTAAGACTGTCTTTGAAAGATCTGCTACTATCTATGAGAATTGCTTTGATTTAGTTCACTCTGATGTTTGGACCTCTCCATGTTTATCTAGGGAAGGATATAGATATTATGTAACTTTCATAGATGAAAAATCAAAATACACCTGGTTAACTCTCATTAAAACTAAAGATAGGGTGCTTGATGCTTTTAAAAACTTTCAAAGCTATGTAACTAACCAAGATAATGCCAAGATCAAGACTTTCAGGTCAGATAATGGTGGGGAGTACATAGGCCATTCTTTCAAGGAGCATCTTGCAAGACATGGAATTTTGCATCAAACTAGCTGTCCTTACACACCTCAGCAGAATGGTGTTGCTGAGAGGAAGAACAGATATCTCATGGAAGCAGCAAGAGCTCTTATGTTCCAAACAAGTGTACCAAAGAGATATTGGGGTGATGCTGTTCTAGCGGCCTGCTACCTAATCAACAGGACACCAACCAAGATCCTCAAGGATCAATCACCATTTGAAGTCCTTAACAAGGTCAAGCCTATCTTAGACCACTTGAGAGTGTTTGGTTGCGTGTGCTATATTCTGGTACCAAAGGAGATGAGAAACAAGCTTGAAGCAAGAAGCACTAAAGCTATGTTCATTGGATATTCTGCTGAACAAAAGGGTTACAAATGCTTCGATCCAGATGCAAGAAGAGTTCTTATATCAAGAGATGTCAAGTTTATAGAAGAGAAAGGTTACTATGAAGGGAAAAATTGGGCAGAACTTGAAGATTTGGCAAGACCATCTGATAGAGCTACTAGCCTAAGGAGAGTAATGGAAGGACTTGGTTTCAACATGTCCCCGGATCCTACACCTACTTATGAAGCTGAAGAACCAACCCATCTCGATCATGGGGGTAATGAACCTGAACCTGAAGCTGGAGGTCAAGGAGATCAAGGATCAGGTGCACATGATCAAGATGGAGATGTAGAAGAGAGTCATGAACCTGAAGAAGAAGAAGGTCAGGCTCCAAGAGAAGAAGAGCAAGAGGAGGTGCAATCAGAACCAGTTCAAGCACCAGTTCTAAGGAGGAGTACAAGGCAAAGGTTTCCTTCTAACTGGGTAAACACGAAAGTGTATTACAATGCCCAAGCTGTGGAGCATCCTACCCAAGCTGTGTGTTCCTTTGAGTTTCCAGAAGAGCATAAGTGCTTCATGATGAGCCTAGATGAAAGTTATGTACCAAGAAGCTATGAAGAAGCTATGTTGGTACAAGAATGGAGAGATTCTGTTGCGGCTGAAGCGGATGCTATGATAAAGAATGACACATGGTATGAGAGTGAATTGCCTAAAGGGAAGAAGGCAGTCACTAGTAGATGGATCTTCACTATCAAGTATCTTCCAAATGGAAAGATAGATAGGCGAAAGACCAGATTGGTGGCAAGAGGATTCACTCAAACTTGGGGAGAGGATTATGTTGATACCTTTGCACCAGTAGCCAAGCTTCATACTATCAGAATTGTGCTATCACTTGCTGTGAATCTTGAGTGGGAGTTATGGCAAATGGATGTAAAGAATGCTTTTCTACAAGGAGAGCTAGAAGATGAAGTCTACATGCTCCCTCCTCCTGGTCTTGAGCATTTGGTAAAGAAAGGAAATGTGTTGAGACTAAAGAAGGCAATCTATGGTCTCAAACAATCTCCTAGAGCTTGGTACCACAAGTTAAGCACAACATTGAATGGAAGAGGCTTTAAGAAGTGCGAACTGGATCATACCCTCTTCACTCTCACCACAAGCTCAGGTATCATTGCTATCCTTGTGTATGTGGATGATATAATCATCACTGGCAGTGATAAAGATGGTATCAAAGCTACCAAGGACTTTCTCAAAAGTGTGTTTGAGATTAAAGACTTGGGAGAAATGAAATACTTTCTTGGAATTGAGTTGTGTAGATCCAAGGAAGGTTTGTTCATTTCTCAAAGGAAATATACACTTGATCTTTTGAAAGATGCAGGTGTTTATGGAGGCAAGACAGCCAAGATGCCTATGGAGGATGGATACAAGGTTCCACGTGAGGGGGAGATAGAAGAAGGCAAGGCTTTCCATGATCCTAAGCTGTATAGGAAGCTGGTGGGAAGCTGATTTACTTGACTATCACAAGGCCAGACATATGCTTTGCTGTGAATCAAGTAAGTCAGCACATGCAAGCTCCAAAGGAACATCATTGGCATGGTGGAGAGAGTTCTTCATTACTTGAATGGTTCAAGTGGTCTTGGTGTATGGATGGGGAGCAATGCAAGCACTGAAGTGGTAGGCTACTGTGATGCGGATTGGGCTGGAGATAGAGCTGATAGAAAGTCTACAACTGGTTATTGTACATTCATTGGAGGCAACTTGGTGACATGGAAAAGCAAGAAGCAGAAAGTGGTCTCATGTTCTAGTGCGGAGGCAGAGTATAGAGCTATGCTCAAGCTTACTAATGAGCTGGTGTGGATCAAAGGGATCTTAAAGCATTTGGAGGTTGAGCAAGCTACACCAATGACAATACACTGTGATAACCAGGCAGCTATACACATTGCTACAAACTCTGTGTTTCATGAGAGGACAAAGCACATTGAGGTGGATTGCCATAAGGTGAGGCAGATGATAGTCTTGGGAGTGATCTTGCCATGCTACACGAGAAGTGAGGACCAGTTGGCTGATGTATTCACCAAGGCAGCTAGGCAGAAGACAATGGAGTCCATACACATTCGGCTTGGGCTCATTGATATTACTCATAGCAGGAGCTGATCCCCTTAGTCATGGGGTCTTTACTCTTTTTCCCTCGTCAAGGTTTTGTCCCAACGGGTTTTCCTTGGTGAGGTTTTTAATGAGGAAGATCTCATGACTTTTCAAGCTTGACTTGTTTCACATGGTCAAGCTTGAGGGGGAGTGTTGAGATGAGGTGAAGAGTTGAGAAAGAAGGAGGGCAAGATTGTCTTTTAACTTTAAAAACCCTAATGTCTCTACCTCTATATATATTGTAATCACTTTCATTATCTAATCTAAGTGAATTCTAGTCTCTTATTCTCTCTATTGTTCATCATGGTTCTTCATTAAATCTCATCCTAAATCTTTCTAATCTTTCTAAATCTCTCTTAATCTTTTATAATCTCTCAATACCAATCTATTCTCTCTAAAATCACATCAATAACATCATATAAGATAGTATATATTATGAATGATCTTTCAACACCAAAACACGAATCAGTAAGTAGGCGGTGGTGCAGTCGCGGAGCAATGGTCAGGACGGAAAGCCAATGGACCAGCGGCGTAAACCACAGCCTCATAGTTGGTCCACTTGAGCCTCTTCTCTTCGTACCGGAGCGTCGCACCGTCGAGAGCGTTGTTAATGTTGGAGAAGAGGTTGCAATCCTCGCGAGGAGAAGAGACGAGCTTGACACGGCAAGCGTGGAGAGGATGGTCTAAGAAATGCGGAGTCATCTTAAATCCTTTGAGCTCACCGTAGAAGTGGCCGTAAGAATCGGTTTGAAGGACTTTGTAGAAGCTCACATGCTGCCTGTGGTTCTTGCAGATGATGCTGATCTTGGCTCCGGCTAGGGCTTCTGCACCGGCCAAGGACCATGATCCGTACTTGTCGCAGGATTGACAGTACACCATTCCTTCCACCGCCGCTTCCACGGTTTTCACGGCGGGATATACGGTGGTTGGAGGAGGAGGAGTAGGAGGAGAGTAGCCGTTGGCAAAAGTCGTCGCTGCAATGAGGATGACGAGAACGGAGAAGGGCAAGGCTCGTGGGTCCATTGTTTCTTGTTTATTGGAATAGGTTACTTGTCCTCTGTTTCTTGTGATTCAGGGCAGAGAAAAAGTACGTATATATAGAACAAAGGTGTTTTTTTAATTATATTAGTGCAATAAATATGTTAAACCGGCATTTGTCATTGACAAATTGTATTAGACGTGAGTGCGACTAATAAAGGAGATTACATGTCTTGTATGAAAAATGGAGGCAATGCGGCTTATTACGTGACTGCCATCACCTTTGTCAACTGTGTATATATTAAAGTATCGTTTTGCCTAACGACCTCATGAAAATAAACCGGGAAAGATATTTGAATATATAAACAAGAACAAACAAAAAATCTTATAAAATGAATTACCTATGTTTCGGATGAAGGTAGGATGATGATGATGTATGAAGTTACTACTAACCAATAACTAAAGGGCCAAACAGAGCAAATTATTGAAATCCTAGAGACTATTTCAGAAACGCCGTTATATATATATTATTTTTTTGTCAACGACGCCGTTATAGTTTTAAAAGTCTGCTTAAATATGAAAAACAAAACAACTGAAGAACCTTGTATCTCAAGCAATCAAGCTTTACATATTGGGTCCTCTTGCAATGAGAATGTCCCCATAAGGCTGTGTAGACTTCATCTCGACCGTTAAAAACATCCACCTTATCAAATATCTTGACCGTTGTTTAGTTGAGAAAAAAGGGAAATAGAAAAAAAAAAAAAGAAACTTTGTAAAACATCACGACGGTTAATGTCGTTGAAGAAGGGGAGGGAAAGTCTGAGATTACAAAGCGAGACAGGGAGGCCTTTTGCAAAATGTCAAAAAAGGTTTGTTTTCTTCTTCTAATGAGATTAAAAGTCATCGGCTCCAGTAAGTTTAGCAAAATCATCTTCTTTAATTGAACCTTTCTTCAGTTTCTTAAGTAACCGATAATCTCGAGCCATTTCTTCTTCATCTTCCGCTGTTTGGATGGTTTGTCTCTGTTTCCCTGTTAGCTTCCTTTTGTTAGAATCTGTCGTTGCATCAACCGCCTTTTTCGAGTGTTTCTTGCCTTTGTCTTTTTTCTCTTGTTGCCGTTTCTCTTTCCTTGCTTGCATGTTCTGCTTCCTTTGCTTCTCCCTAGATTTGTCCCTGCGTTTATTCCAAAAAAATAAATAAAGACAATCCAGACTTAGCACTCTCAGAGAATACACTAGACCTAAGGACTAAGGGGCGACAAGAACTTCAGACAACAAAAAATTGTTCCCCTGAGACCTAAACCTTTGGCTGTTTCTGTCAAGAATTGCAAAACAGTTTGCATATCACAAGAGTGTGCAGGGGGGTTCTGTAGAAAACACATACTTGAACTTGATGTCTTCGAACTTGATGTCTGTAACGGGTGTGAAACCCTCACTGGAAAGTCTGTGTTGTTTGACTTCAGACATTGAAGGAAGATACAAGAGTCCATATCCCATTGCTAACTTTCCTATTTCTAGGCTTTTCCATCTGTAAGTTATTCAAAAACGAGAAACGTTTGAGAGAGAGAGAGAGAGAGAATATACGAAAACAGAAAAAACTAATGAGCATCTATGAACCTGAAAATGTAAGAGCAGTGATGCTCCTTATAACCACGGACAAAGGAAACAAATGCCTTTAGTCCCTTCTCCAACACTGCCCTGTCCTTCATGGCTAGTGAACGTATCTGAATACAATATAGCAATTACTAAAACACTGTGACCTACAGAGACCGAGAGAGATAAAGAGAGATACATGGGGGTTTTCTTACTGTCGGGATGACATCAGATGCTTCCTCAGAGCATTGCTTCTCTTCACAAGGGACCCCTCTTCTGCGCATAAACTCTACATAGTCTTCTTCCTACACACATACGCAAGTGAAATTTTCAGCTTCTCTTGCTCTGCAATGTAACAAGAGAAAACAAAAAAAGTTGCTCAAAGCTAAACCTCTGGAAGTAAAATAATTATGGCCCTTCCTTCTTTTCCCAATCTTGCAGTCCTGCCAACCCTATGGTTGAACATATTTGGGTCTTGTGGGGGATCATACTGCACAAACATAACAAATCCTAAACCTGTGAGAGGCCTATACACTGCAACAAAACAATGGAAATAAACATGATTCAATCTACCTGAACTACGTAATCAATGCCTGGAATATCAAGTCCACGTGCAGCGACATCAGTGCACAATAGGACAGCGCTTGATGCCTCAGTAAAAGAAGCTAATGCCTTTTCTCTTGCACTCTAGCGTGTAAATTATATATTCCATCAAAAACCTTTAATGATTATATGGAAAATTAAAAAAAATATATATAACGGTAGCTTACCTGCTTCATATCCCCATGGATAGGAATTAAATATATGGACTTCAGGGCAGGGATTTGCGAAAGCACGAGTCCCCAGTAATCAACAGAAGCACAGGTCATAAAGTATCTGCATAGATGCTTAATCTATCAATAAGAATGCTTCATTGCAACAGTCTATGTGGAATTGTTTCAAACTTACACTATAAGCTTTTTCTTTTGATTCTCGACGAGGAGATCCACTAGTTGTGAAGACTTCTTATCTGCTTCGCATACTAAATACTGCAGACACAGGAGAGGTAAACAGCTAAGAAATGCATAAAGAAGAAAAAGTAAAGACGATTTATCATCTTCCACAACTCTTTAGTAATAATAGTAACGTATAGTGACATTATACCTCAAGGTGCAGACCAGAAGGTACTTTAGAGTTCGTCAAGTGCTGTGAAGATTCCGACTTCGACTCAGCTCGAACTTCAACTCTCACAGGATTCCTAAGCCCAGCCTTGGCCAGCTCTTCAACACCTTCTGTTTGTGTAGCTGAAAAGAGACCAGTCCTGCGCTGCTTTGGCAAGCGGGATATAATGCTGTTCACCTGCTTCTGGAACCCCATCTCCAAAAGCCTATCTGCCTCATCTAAGATAAGAATCTACATACGCAAAAAGAATCACCCGGTTATCAAACTAGAGATTTCAACTTGTTTATAACATCCATCTTATACAAAACTACCTCAAGATTTCTGAAATCGAGGATCTCCATTCGTTCCATTATGTCAGAGAGCCTTCCAGGAGTGCCAATCAAGAGATTGCATCCTCCTTCTTCTATAGTGTTCATGTCTGATTTCACCTCTCGGCCTCCGACAAGCAGCACAGAGTTCACATTTGGCAATGTCGAAACAAAGGGTAGTGCCACGTTATATATCTGCGTTGATAGCTCTCTCGTTGGCGATATAATCACCCCCATAACCTGTAGTTCCATCGCAAGAATATGCATCAAAACTAAAGCTCTATATAACTACAAACTCTTAAAAGAGGTATAAACCATGATTCTAAAAATTGGTCTAAGTGCAGCCATAAGCCCCCGCTTAGGGGTAAATGGGTCTAAAATCCGAATTATACGATTCAAATCGGTTTTAAATCAATCTACATCAGTTAAATTAAGCAATAATATTAGAGTACAAATCCAGAAATTTGTCTATTTTATATCTAATTATTTTGATAATTCATCAAAGCAATCATAATTTTTAAAGCCAGAAGGTAAAATATTTTTTTAATACAAAATGCAAAATTTATAAAAATCGAATAATCTGCCTAGCTAGTCCTCTTCAAAATGCTCCTATTTACCGCCTATAGATTTTTTACAGAGGTTTATAAAGCAATAAACTTCCCATTACTGCAATGCTCTAAAGAAATGAGCTTTAAATGGCTTTCACAGTTCCAAAAAAAAAAGAAAAAAAAAAGTGGCAACTTTGAGATTACTGGGCAACAAGTTAAAATACCTGGTGAGGCTTGGGAGGATAAGAGGTGGAACGACGGAGAATCTCTATGAGGGGTAGGACGAAAGCTAGGGTTTTTCCAGAACCGGTGGCAGCGTCGACGGCGACATCCTTGTGGCGGCAGAGCAAAGGGATCGTCGCGGCCTGAACCGGAGTGCAGAACTCGAAACCGGACCGGTCAAGGGCATCGATGATATCTTCGGAGAGCGGAGGTTCGAGGTCCGAGAAACGCGTCTCCGTTAACGCTTTGTTTGTGTTCGACGACAACTCCATGACGGCCGCCGCTTACGTCTCTGACTCCTCCCCGCTTCCAAGTGACCTACGGTTGGTTTATAAAGCGAAGACAAAACGCAGCGTTTGATCTGTTCGGTTTGGTTTTGTGTTGGATTCGGCCGAGCCGAAATTAAAATACTGAACCGGTTACGAACTCGGTTGTTTTTGGGACGGTTTCTTCAAATATATATATATATATATATATATATATATATATATATATATATATATATGTTTTGTTAAGCTTCAAGGTTAAATTTTACGAATATTTTGTATATATTCGATGGAGTAACGCGTAGTACACAGTAAGTTGTTCTGTATATAAATATAACTTTGGTTGAAGGATAATAAAAATTTGCATAATCAATTAAACCAAGAATTCTTATCGTATTATACTATTCGGTTCGCTATTTTACCAGACATGTAACTTTGGCCTTTTTAAACTTTGCATAGCAAAGATTCATAATATATAGTAAATTATAGAATAGGGGATGGTCTTCTCAATGTTACTATATCTTTTTGAAAACTATGTCTTTTTGAATACTAGTTGCATAGCCTCCGCGGGATGGTCTTCTCAATGTTACTATATCTTTTTGAAAACTATGTCTTTTTGAATACTAGTTGCATAGCCCCCGCGCAGGCGCGGACCCGGTGACATTATTGATGTATCAGGTAATTTTGTGTATGTGATTTTATCCATTGATTATGCCTTTGAATATTTACCGAATGTTGTTTGATGATTATACCAAGAATAGTAAGGAATGAGACAATGAATTTTGAGTTTGAAACATGAAATTATTATCTATTATTACCTTGTTTCGGTTCATAAATTACTTTCCCGACACATTGGACAACTTATATTTGTACGTAGCTAATGATTAATGCAAAGACAATGAAATTTATGGCTGCAGGTGAGTGTCGAAATATTGGTTACATTGGTGTAATTCTCAAAGCAGATGGCATATATGGTTTTCCTCTTTGGTTGTCGGGTTACTTCTAGGTCCATGATGATTAGATCAACGTCAAGTCTTGCGGTTGCATTTAGATTGTAGTCTCTAATGGCGAGAGTAACTTGAATATGTTGGGATATAATATTATGGTTTTCCCTCATTAAATTCATCACATATTGGTTAGTCTCCTCAATAAGGAATGTAGAGTCGGGATGATGAATGTCATGATATGATAACATGAAATCTAATGATTCAGCGACTAAGTCATTGTAATAACCTTGATTGTCAAAAATTGATGGTACCTGGAAATCGATGACCGATTGTTGTGTGTTTGGTCTTTGTATATAGACCTGGAGTAATTGTCTAGGATTTGCTCATGTTGATGTTGTTTGGTGTGAGAGTCAATGGGTAAGAAGTGAATTGTTATTCATGTTTGTGTTTGGTTGTGAAAGCTTATCACATTGTAGATATGTTTATAGATTGTTAGGAATTGATGTTATTTTGCCTATTTATTTTACGTTTGCTTATATAGTGTATTTATTATGATGTTGAATATTGAAATTAATGTTTTAGTATTTAATTACGGTGATTTATTGAATTATTCTAGTTATGAAGACTAATTTTTTCTTTGTTTGTTATGATATTTAAAATGGTCAAATAAGAAGAATTGTAAATTTTTCTCATAACATCAATCTTCAATAAAAAATATTAATATTTTTTAATTTGCATAAAATGTTGACCTTCACAATTGCTTAATGTATAGTTTTACTTTCAAATTTATCGAAGAAATATCTTGAATACAAAATGAGGATTCTATTCATATTGTTATATAAATATTTATTTTAGTGGTTTATTTGAGCTGTGGATTTTTTGTTGTCTTTCTAATTATTTGAATTGTTGATCATAAAATTGAAACTGTTTCCCTAATATTTTATTGTAAAGTTTAGTAATCGTGGGTTTAAAACGTTGGGCTCAAATTACAATGGGCCTTTTCTAAGCTAATGTATTGGAAAAAATAAAAGTATGATCTTTATTGTTTATTCCGTCTTGGAGAGCTTCACATCTGCGATTATTTTCCTAATATGCATAAGTGTGTGAGTTTGAGGGCTAGCGGGTTATGAACAGAGTTTCATCTCAATATTTGCTAGAGTTATTGTAGTGTGAGTTTTGCGTTTTCGGTCGATCATTGTTTTTCAAGTTTTTTTATTGTTATGGGGTTAGAGTTATGATGATGAACTGTATAGGCATTGTTCTCCCTTTATGAAGGACTAAACTGTGTTAGTAATGTGATAGATATAGTTTGTAGTGTTGCTTACTGTGTCACTGAGAATTATTGTTTGTTTGTCTTTTTTATTTGTTTCTTATATTGTTGAGAGTACATAAATTAAATTAAAGTTGTTGAGAGTACCTTTGTTTCTGGATTTTTTCTCCAGATTAATTGTGTACATTGTATGTATTAAGTAATAATTTTATTATCTTTATTATGTTTGTTATATTTTTTTATTTTATTTATAAACTTGTTGCTTTTGAACCTTTAAAACAAATACATGAAAACTTGTAGAAATAACTATAAAATGAGTGATAATTCTGAGTGTTTGGACCTTAATGGATTTTCAACAAATTTATGTATTTCTCATAAGAAGACAATAGCATTGGTATTTTGACATTGAACATGTAAGCTATTTTCACAAGACAAGAGGAGTGAGCAGGTGGAGATGTTGTTGTCTCATTTGTGTTTGTCTGGATTTTCTCTTGTATCTCTTGGTGTGCATGTGTTTGTTTCTCTTTAATTTGATGGGTAATTTGTAAACAAAAATCGTTGTTTGTTATATTTATCAGAGTTCATAATTTACTCAGCTTTTTTCGTTTAGGTGATTTCACTGATATTGGTTGTCTTCTTTGTCTTTTTCATAAGCATCTACGAAAGTATGTTTATAATTTGTTAAATAACTGGTTGTGTAGTTTTTGCTAAAAAAAACTGGTTGTGTAGTTTGTATTTGTTTACCTGACTCGATTGTATGTCGTTGAGTTTTAGTTATATTTGGTTTAAAGTTATTTGTAAAATTAGACAAATAAGGTGATCATTAATGATTCGTCATTTTTTTGGACTCTAGTTTTTGGATTCTAGTTTTTGTTGTTTTGATTATTTGGGTTGTTGTGGTTTCTTTTAATCTGTAAAATAAAGGTTTGTGTGAAATTAGTTTGATAAGTAAGGGAGATAAATAGACGACCATAGATCTTGAGTAGGAAATATTTCTGATCATTGACGTTAGTACAATATAGACAGTAATTGTGTGTTGATTTTTTCTGACTGATCATAGAGGATACGGATAATGACTCGAGTTGTTTCTTTTGTGAGGTCCAAGCTCTGGACAGAACGGATTTTCCCAACCACATGTGAGTTTAAATATCATTTATAATATCGAAACATAATATAAACCCGTATGTAATACGATAATATACATGGAAGTTTGAGGGTTGTGTTTGCAATCATTTGGAGATTGTCGAACAACCTAATTATGACTGGAGATTGATCTCAGGAGCACTCATGATGACTTCATCAATAATGGTTGATGCAATGAGGAATTGATGATCAGTTATTTTGTACATATTTGAGCACCTAGCAATCTCAAAACGATCGATTTTCACGAACCGGCTTTCAAAGATGGCATGTAATGATTAGCACATCCGGCGGAAATAAATCCATGAATCACAAAATCTGCAAATAATATTATTCAACAAAGAATCAGGAAATCAATTAAAAATAATTTATGTTAAATAAATGTGATAGATCAAATATTAACTTACCGTAAACTCACTGTCTTTCTTAAATTTCAAGGAATCCCAAAAGCGGAGGAGGCCAACGACAATGCTCTGACTACTACGACCAATAAGGAGAAATTCGAAGGTTGAGTGACAAACGCCGGTGACGCTGGTTTGAGAAACTGGAGAGGCGGAGAGAGACATTTTCTAGAAGATGGTTAAAGCTAAGAATAATAAATGATTTATGTGGAGATGCAAATTGGGTTCATCAAAGATGAGAATCATATATATATAGGGTTCACAGAGGAGCTACAAAACATAAATATTTATGATCAAGCGATTTAAGATGGGGAGATGAATAGTTCACCGGTAAAAAAAAATTACGAACAGACAAATGGCGCAATAACTCAGTCCGATACAATGATGAAAAGAATTCTAACTCATGTTAAACAACGACGATTTACAATATGAGAAAACTATAATTGTTACAAACTTAAGCTATTTCTTAATATAACGTGATGGAGCTCTTTTAAAAATTAATCCCATAATACATTTGCAGGCCCGCCCTTAGAGAAAACCCAATAAATAATGACTTCCAACTTTCATAAATATATATTAGTTTCGACCATCAATGTAAAAATTATTGATTAGTTCAGTGGTATAAATGGTGGATGATGTATCTTAGTAACCTGAGTTCAAACCATGGATTGACACTTTTTAACACTTTTTAAAAGTGGGTCCCACAAAAACGCTGACGTGTCGCCTCAGGAGTGACTCAACTGCCCTATTATATTATAGACTAGGTGACCGGCCCGCACCCTGTGCGGGCATAAACAGATTCAGATTATGATACAAAGTTTTAGCAGTAACGGATTTTATATCATAAGACCACCGTCTTTGGGAGAAAGCATCAGGCACAGAAAAATGTTGGTACTCGATATTTACTAAGAGTCTAGATGGAACAAAGTAACTTCAGTATCAAGAGGTAGTTGTTCCGGTATGCATAATTGCAACGTCCCAAAATAATTTTCCTGTTTAAGAAGATACTTTCATTCAAAATATGGAATTAATATTGTATAGTTTTAGAAGTGGGGTTATCACTAATTAGAATTGTATTGTATATGTGTTGTAATTCTTTATTTTGGGGGTAAATTATAATGATTATGTTTTATTTTTATCAAAAGTTTATGTAGAATTATTAAAAGAAAATATAATAAAAATGAAAGTATTATCCATAAATTATATCAAGTATGAAGTACTTGTCTCGATAATGAAAACAACTTCCATTGTAAACCTGCAAAAAAAATGTATTTGATTTTGTAAGCAAGTGGACATGTTACATAATTTGAAAGATTTATTCTTTTCTAGATTATTGAAGAGAAAAATATTAAAGTAACATACCATGATCGAATAGTCGGAAACACTGATTGCCAATTTAATTGTAATCGATCTTCATACTCATCCCTACCCATCTGGCAAATTCAAAAAAAAAAAACAATTGTAACTGTTTATATATTTTTTAAAAATTATTGGAAAATGTAGATAACAATTAGGTACCTTGTCTACGGAATATTCTGGAAAATTTGTTTGTAGACAACATTCAATGTTTTTGTCTCCGGCTTCCTTTCTTTACCGTTATTAGGATTTTTAATCCAGATCTCGACTTAACTCTTGAAAGTGCAACGTAGAGCTGACCATGAGAGAACACTGGCCTAGGCAGAAACAAACCAACACTTTCTAGTGTTTGACCTTGACTTTTGTTGATAGTCATCGCGAAAGCTAATGTAACCGGAAACTGTCTTCGACGCATTCTGAAGGAAAACTTTGTGTCAGGTGGTGTTACAAACATTCTAGGAATCCAAACCTTCTCTCCAGCAATATTGTTTCCGGTTATAATTCTACCTTCTATCACATGGGGAAGTAGCTGAGTAACAATTAGCCTAGTACCATTGCATAATCCATCTGCAACATCCATGTTACGGAGACACATAATAGGAGCACCAACCTTCAGCTTCAAATTATGTCTAGGCAGTCCAGCCACTTTAACACTGTTCAAAAACTCTGCAGGATATACAACATTTTCTTCTACGTCAACATCGGATGGAATAATATGTCGAGCTAAGGTAAACCTTCTCTTCACCTGAAAGCATATGTAAATCCTTTTCTTTAGTGACATGTAAAAAGTTACTGGAATATAAGAGTAAACACAAAAACCTGTTACCTGGCAACTGCGAAAGCATGTAATCATTTATTTTATCCACTTCATCATTTGTGGGAGTGAGAATAGCTCGATGTCTATACAAATCCTTATCTCCGAGGTCTGAAAAGCTTGTCCATAAACCTCCTTTGCCATAGTCTCAATAGGATCTTCTCCACTGTTTTTTATCAGCAAATCAGAAGGGATGTCAATCTCAACTTGACCGTCGTTAGGCAAATTTATTTTTCCATCTCCAACATCCAAAATCCATTGTGAGAAAGATTGAAGCTCTTTTGCGGCATCATCAGTAAGACCAGCGAGCAATCTCATGTTTTTTGTTAGCTTCAAAACTTTGCAGTGCTCCCAAAGATATGACGAATTCAGAGCTGCCAAAACAGTCTCTGCTCTACCACCTCCGGTATAACCGGTAAAATCTGTCTGAAGTCTCCACGAAAACAACAACTTTACCACCAAAAGTTTGTCTTCAGAACATCTTATAATATCACACATAGAACGATCCAGCGTCTCAAACAATGTCTGCTCATCATAGGCGCCTCATCCCATACAATTAACTTGGCCGCTTTAACCAATTCTGCACGATCCGATCCTGGCTCCATTTTCTTGCAAGTACTGAACTCGTCGCATCAATCGAATACCAAATCTGGAATGTGCGGTTCTACCTCCTTCCAACAATAATGCAGCAATTCCACTGGATCGTTATTTAGAACAATCATACGTCTAGATCGGATCACCGATGAGAGTGCTCTGTGTACAAAGGTTTTTCCTGTGCCTCCATAACCATAAAGAAAGAACACTCCACCGCTATCATTTAAAACTGCATCCAGAATCTGGTTGTATACCCCTCTTTGCTCATCTGTTATCATCTCCATAAGTCTTTCATTTTCCTTTAGCTGATCTTCAACAACATATTTAAGCTCATCATCTATAAGGCGATTGCCCTCGTAAGAGCCAAAATCTTCTGGCTTTGGCATGAGGGGCCATTTCTTCAGGCTACGACCATTGCTGAGCAAATGATTTTCTATCTCAGTAAGAGCAATGTTTTTGATCTGCTCTATAGTCAAGTTCATATCTGCAGGAATGATAAATTTAATAAGTAGAAGAGAGAAAGTTTTTTAAATAAAAAGTTTAATAAGACAAAACGCTGACCAGGTCGTCCAGTTTCTCGCCGTTTCTTGTAAAGAATATCGTCGGTAAAATACTCCCAAGTAGCTTCCCACACGACATGAGGCTGAGATATAGTTTTGGATACCAACATTCTCAAAAGCTTCCTGGCATACGTGGCAGAACTATTATCACTGCAATCTTTGATAGCTTCTATAAATTCCTTGTCATCGTCCATCAATCCCAACGATAGCAAGCATCTTCGTATGTATCATATAAAACACCATTAACTGTTTTTATATCCTCGTATGATGTCGGCCCTCTTACCCAATTTAGCAATACTCTTAAGAAATATAGCTCATCAAGTGATGGATGAATATGCGCAATCCTCCCTATCGCAAAGCCTCGTTTCCGTGGTACCCATTCTCTGGTACCTGATTTCCAAACAAATTTTGTTGGAAATTCGGCATATGTCAACTCTCTTGCCTCTGGATATTTTTGTTTGCTATGAACCAGGCCAAAACATGGATTGATTGACAGTTTTTTTGAGAATATTCTCAATAGGTTCATCTTCATCAAAAACACCAGCTCCTGATTCGAAGATGAAATCCAAGTTTCTCCACGAAGTAGTACGAAAATGTGTAGGAAAAGCAAGAATCCGCCACGACGACTCGCATGCAGTAATATATCTAATTAACAAATACGAAAACATATATTAGAAAGGACGATCGATACCTTAAAATATGAAAGACAGTAAAACTATATTTTTCATAATATTTTAATAGTATTATATAAAACAAGGCCCATAAATTATCATTTATGATATTATATAGTTGGAAAAGCGTATACATATCCTTAATATTTTACTAATATTCATAGATTATTGTATTATTTTCGTTTGATGCACACATAGCATAGCATACAAATTATTTTCTTAGCTATCTATTATTAATACAATTGAAATAAAATAATTATTTTAAAAATATACGATAAAGAATTTAGTAATTTGTAGACAGTAAAACGAATTGCTTTAAATAAAATAATACCTGCAGTAGTAATATGTTTTGATTTCATCAATGACGCCATCTTCATCTTCTTTATCCATTGCAGCTGAAGCGTAATCAGGTCCCTTATGGATATATTTGAAAAGATACTTAACAGCTCTTGTTTGGACGCACCACTCGACATTCATATGGGCGATATCGAGCATAAGGTCTCTATTGTATGGTACAACATATCCATTGTCTAATCTGATACCATTTTTCTCAACGAACCTACCATCAATACGACGCATGTAAGATGGAAATCCAGTGGCGTCAATCGATGTATTGATGTTGAGAGGTTTCGGAAACATCTTAGAACATTTCCCGTTAACCATACATACATTATCCTTCTTTGCTGCACCGCAAGGACCATGCATCATACAATCACCAACGATTTCATACAGGTCCGGATCTACAGTCTTGTCTGGTATCTCAGCGGAAATAATCTTATCTATATCATCGGCTGTTGGAAACTTAGCTCCTTTTTCCATGAAGACGAGAATATGAGCGTGTGGCATTCCTCTTTTCTGAAACTCAATCGTGTACATTACTGACAAAATGAAATAAAAAAGGAATTAGAAATTTTAACAAAAAAAATACTATCTAAAGTAGTTCTTACCAACAGATAACAATTAATATAAGCATCACTTGAGAACATGTGCAATGAGATTTACCTACAGCAACAGGGCCAAACAAGGAGCCGTCCTTTTTTGTCAACCAGCCGATAAGATTATCGAGTTTCATCTTGAAAACTCTACACAAAATTTCTGGTCTGTCTTCTGTGGTCAGGTAATATTTTTTCAGATACCTTGTAACTTCAGGCCATTTTGGATTGCACGTAAAAGTGATGAAAATATCTGGAAATCCATGGTACTTGCACAGAGCCATGGCATCATAGTAGTTCTGCTTCATATATCTTTTTCCTCCAGTGAAAGTTGCTGGAATGAAAATTCGGCTTCCTTGCTGAGCCATCTTAGCTCCACCTCTTGCAGCTGCTTTCTGGATTGCATCGTAACTATCTGACCGGAGCTTTTTCTGATTCATCCACAAGTAACGCAGTCTACTGGATTCTATCATTGTGTAGGCGTCCACAAGAAACTGATGAAACAATCTGCCTGATCTCGTAATTGTAGGTGCTTCACCTCTTCTCTAAAATACGAAATGCAAAGTATTCACGCATAGTTATATTCTTGCGTTTTCTCGCATTACTGTCTTCAAAACCAATAGGAATATTTAATCGAAAGCCATCCTCACCATAAGGAAACAATAGTGGATATTGCAGAGGCAAATCGCGGATGTAATTCACTTATCCTTTGCAACTTTCCACTTGTACTCTAGAACAATATCTCGAGGTTCCATATTTAAAACAAAATCCCAGGTATCAAAGCAGCCACTTCATTTGCAGTCGGAAGATTATGGGTCCGTCCATCAGATTGTCGACTCTCAATCAACCTCATCCTATAACCTGTAGATCCTTCCACGTCGAATCTGTCTCTTGCATACCTAAAAGCCTTAACATGAGGGTTACACTGATCTAACATATTCTTCAGAAGAAGAACAAGTGGTTCTCTTAGTTTCTTAGCAGCATCTCTGTCAGACTGGAACAAATTTTTCATTCAAAGAAAATAAAATTCACAAAACATAAGGCATACTGCAGTCTGAACAATATATAGTATGAACACATTAAGTTAAAAAGTCATGAAAAATACCCGGCATAAGCATCAAGTCTATTTCTGATTTCATTTAAAGTATCAATGATATACAGCTGGGAAAATTTTGGAGCTTTTCGGCTCGGGACTATATCACCAATACGATGATAGTTCTCACGGACATTCAAACACAAATGGTCCACGACCATTGTTAATAGAATGATCAATCTTGCCCCAAGAGATGTGAAAGAGAACATCATATTGTAAGCTCATATAAACTCTCGAAAATGTTTGCTTAACTCGTCTCCTTTGCATAACAAAGTCATTAACTCCATTGGAGGATTCGCGAGCCGAGGAAGCACAACTTTACCACTTTTACAACACATTGTGAAGACAGGATTGTTACTACGACGGCGTTTTCCAATTCTTTCACCATACCACATATATGATTGACAATGCTTACAATTCCAAACTGGATAACCTGTTTAAGAACATATCTTCATTAAAAATTAGTTTATTTCAATTTTGTAGGAGAAGTAAGTTAAGAAATTTTAAAATTATTAAAAATTTTAAAAATTATTAACATGTGCAATGAGATATGGTTACGAATAAAACAATATTTTAATTTGACACCAAGGTGATTACCATTTTTGTATCCGATGATAATAGGCGTGTAACTGTGTGATTCGTTTGTTGTGGGATATGTTGTGGTGATGGGGTTATCAAAGACTCCCCAGCAGGATAGTTAGTGTAAGTTTGATTCTCGTCATCTTCATTTTCAGTTTTAGAGTCACTCTCCATTTCATATCGATTATTGTAAGCTGCATGAAAAATTGTATGACATAGTCAAATACATATGATCCATGAATATAATTTTCTGTCTCATGTATATAGATGGAAAATACATTTTACCTTCAGGATGGTTCTCGACGATGAACCTTGGTGGAGGAACGAATTGATTTGTTTCTGTTTGCTGGAATGGTCTTTGAATAGCTGAAAAATATTAATTTATACATATAAATAAAAGTCTACCGCCGAGGAGCTGACATACAAAGATAAACATTTAGAGCTAAAAATTTCTAATAACTCGTATGATATAAATATTTAACTTTAGTGAGTCATAATATTACTACAATTGAAACAGTGGATAAAAATACCTTCAGGATTTGCATCTGTTACAAACAATCTTGGAAGAGTCTGATTTGATTGTCCTGTCATGTTGGAACCTTGCCTTGCTGTTAATATTTGCTTAAGTTTAGTCGCACTTTATTGAATAGCAGCATAGAATAGCTATACGGAACAAAGTCATAAGAACCGTTGTTACCTTTCGTTTGTCTTGTCTTTGAATTCACCGATGGAGGTGATCCAAGAGTCTTTCGTTTCCTGGCTGAAATGGTGGTACTTCGTTGAATACCTTCTTGGCTACCAATTCTACCTAAGAAGATTACAATAGAATTTTTCTATGATTCACTTGTTATTGCGCGAAAGCCTAATTATTAGTCTTTACTATTTGTATACGATTTATAATACAAAGCGATATGTATATAAAATGCAGTTATTACTAACCTATTCTATTAATCGCAGGGTGCGGGGCGTTTCCAGAACCACTCAAATTTGCACTGCTAGGGGAAGATTGAGTTTCAGTATGGGTGCCTGCAGACATAAGTAAAATTAAAAGATAAATAAGCAAGCTAATTGTGAAAAAGGGTTCTTCCAGTAATTCTCCCTAAATTCTTTAATCTGTTAATTGTAATGAAACTTTTACTCGAATTTGGTACAAGTGATGGCTTTGTTGGCTTGAAAATCCTTGTAACTGTGGAATGTAATGAACATAAAATAGTCAGTTCAGATATTATTGTCAAAAGATTAATAAGAATCAACATGGGAAAATTTCAAGCTCTAAGGAGACTTACCTCTATTTGAGGTAGTAAGCCCTATTGTTCTTCTGTTATCCAGATCTCCTTTCTTGCAACTCTTGCTCTCGTGTCATATCTTTCAAACTATCAAAACACAACTTAATGGGACAGTATGTGTCGATGAATTTTCAAAGAAGTTTGACGGATTAGACTCTGATGGGCGTGGAATAATGGGTCGAAATACTTGATTCGTAACATTCTCTAAGGGCACCCTAAAAGGATTTTGGATACTTGGTGAAGGTGAAACATCTGTGATAGATGACTTTTGTGTTATGTTCCTCACAACCATATTCTCTTTGTCATTAGTAGCTGCAATAACATATTAAAGAATACATTAACCCATATCATTAGAACGTAATTCTATCATTCATTGTTTTCAATACAACGAACCCCCACAAATATATTAGATATTTTGTTTATTTTCAGTAGAACATACCCTGTCTGGCTTTCTTATGTGATTTATTCCCATTGTCTATGGGTGGATTGATTCTCTTCATGATTCCAAATCCTTGAGAAAGCTTGGGTTTTCAGTAAGATAAAACACTATCGGCAACTTGAATCGTATGTAATTAGAAATCGGATTGAATAAACTCTCGTATCTTTTATTGAAGATAGAAGAAAATCGAAGAAATCAATTTAAATTATATGTACAATACTTAAAGATTTATAAAATTTCCTTATCAAAGTGTTGCCTATTCTAGAATCTATTACTTGCAAGAAGATATGAAATCATATTTTGGAAAACTTCAATTATGACAATATAATTCTTACTATAATCTTTTACATTGTTTTGATGCTGATTATCAATTTCTTACCATCTCCTTTTCTTATTAAGGATTGACCACTCTCATAAAATTAATAATACTCGAAATAATACGTTACTATATGCTCTATATTGGAAACCGCTTTATGACAATATAATTCTTACGATCTTCTTTTACATTGTTTATTTAATGATTATGATTTTTGTAAGATTGTTTTATAATGTAAATATAATAGAGGGGGTAAATATAGGTTCACTAAAAGTATTCAATATTTACGATAAGCGAAATAATTAAAACTGTGTAAAATTCCAATTGTAGCAATCTGTTTAAAGGCTTTCATAATTTAAAAAGAAACAAATGAAAGGAATTATTTGGCGTTTTCAACTATAAAACCAAAAACAGAGACACTGGGAAAATAAAGAAAATTTAAGAAAACATAAACAAATCATATCTTAAGCTCATCCACTTTTACATGCATCATGAACTTCAACTTTCTCTCTTTCTGTTGGCGACATGGGCAGCTCATACAAATTCCTCTTCCGAGTCATAATCATTAAAAATCACAACATGTGCCTGCATAAAATGTTGCACTTTGTTTAGAATATATCTAATGCATATTTTTAAGATTGAGTTATTTTTATAAGATAAATATTACATGTGGATGAAAGTGTTGAATCATTTCTGCATCGTCAACCAGGTAATCAACTACATATGTTGAATTTCGTTCTTTCAGACCATCAGATCTGATAGTGATCCAAAATAAAACTTGCCTCCCAATTAAATCTGTTAGAGATTGAGGTAAAAATATGGATTTTCCTGTAAAAAAAAATAAAATTATGGTTCACAAATCAATATAATTGTATGATCTATTCGATATCCCTATATTAGAAATGAAGGAAATACCTCAGCAGCCTCTTGGACTAACTCAAAAGCAGGTCTCCTCATGAGTTTCTGAGCAGCATTGTTGAAAAGCAAAAACTTGGATTTTGCTTTTGATTCATCAGATACCCGTAAAACCAAGTAGTAACTAAATAATTCAAAATTGTAATTAGTTTCAGAACATATAATTACATGAGATTATAAAGGTAGCAAGATTGATGAATGTTAAACTTTATTATACCAGTGAATAACATGTTCAACATCCTTCTTGCATGCCATGCAATTGTATCGAGGATTCAACTCAACATGGTTGTCAATAGCATCAAAACCATCTCCTTTGCTTACCACTTTTCTATTGCATAAATTGCAGGCAATGTAGTACCAAGATTTTTCCAAATCAACAGCCTCAATTGTTGCAACAACCACGTCTGTCCAGCCTATTATTGATTTATTTCAATGATAACAATAAATATGTAGTGATATCATTTTATTTTACTTAAAACAATAATTCTAAATGCTTGGCGGTTCAGTGAGGAGAAAATATTTACCGATTTTTCTTCAATAATTTCAGAAATTGTTTTCTTCATCCTTTCCATTGCTTCAAAATACTGTGTATTAATACATGACAAAACCACAACTTAATCGATTATCATAACATAAAGGAAATAGATATAAACCACACAGATATAGAGTGGAGATTGTAACCTCTTTGGCGATTTAATGGATATAGAATGACTGCATATAAAGTGTATTTATAAGAGGAAGCTGAGAAACCTAGGTACTATAAAATATACCTTGGATTGAGTGGAAAGGAAAGACTATATACACTTGTTTGAGCATGCCAAAATTATAAATCCTACGACTAAGGACATGAGTAGTTGTCAAGTAATTGAATATATTCTATAATCTTTTATTAAGAAAGCAATAAGGAATGTCGTCATTTATTTGAATGAAAAGATCCGTGCAAAAGAGACCAGCCGCAAGCTTCTAAAAAGGCAAGTAAATCTTTTAGTATTAAGGAAAATGAGTAGTGGTCAAGTAGTAAGGATTTAAGTCTTGATATTCTTTAGGTTTACAATATATTCAAATTTATAAGATTAAGAAAATGAGTGCTGGTCAAGTAATATATTCTTCATTTTTATCGGCATAGACATGAATTTATTGTCAACCAATAATATAACATTGTGGTTTTACTTATCTTTTTGCATTACTATCTTAACAATTTACGTAGGATTTAGTGTTCATATTCTTTAGGTTTATAGGATTGAAATAGGGCTTACCTACTTTAGGCATAAGTCTGGTGGGTTCAATATATTCACGGACTAACCGAATCCAAAATATGAATATAACATATGACAATGTTTTTATTAAAAGTTAAAGTAAAAGATTAACTTTGATGTTTTGTTAATACTTATAATCAGTTTTATAATAATGATATATATAAAACCATTTGCACCATGTTTGAGTAAAACTTGTTTAACAAAACCAGAAAATATGATCCGAAACAGAAAACCATAATATCGAACAACATTAAACGTTTTTAACTTCATGATATTAAGAAACGGAAGCGGTTACTCAAACATCTGTGGCTCCTTCAACCTGTACCAATCGATGTAGGGAATCTTCACATCAGATGCCTTGGCCTCTGCAAGAACAAGTTCAGATTCAAGCTTCTCTTTCAATTCGGTCAGTGCAGTGTCTTTGAAGAGTTCTTCAAACAGTTCCAGTTTGCCTTGTATACGCGACACTTGACGCTCCTCATCATGTTTCTTGATCATGGCATCATGAAGTTGCTTGCACATCCAGAGCTTGGCTTGGTAATGCTTCTTGGTCGCCTCCGTTCCTTGTTGAATGCTTCTTCTAAAGAAATACCAAAATCCTCATGCATGGGAGACTTGAGTCTAAGATTCCTGTTGAAAGCCATTGCGAGATCTTGGTCTGGATTTATATTGAAAGAGTATTGGTTAGAACACATAAAGTATTTAACCGAAAGTAATTGTTTAATGGAAAACAATATGCAATTGGTTACATAATATCTCAAAAATTCTGAAACACTATCATATATCCAAAGAAACAAATATATTGCTAGATTTATAAACTTGGGGTTTTAAAAAAAATAACCTTATGATGGATAGATAAAAAGTCATCGAACCACAGGAATTACTCACACCTAACTTCCTTTTGGTTGACGTTTTCTATCCAAAATTATTATAACCCTAAGATGATTATGAACATGGGGTTCTGTAAAAAAATCCTTATGAAGGATAGAAAAACTATTTACTCAAGATTAAATTGATAAGAAAATAAACAGAAAACCGATAAGATCTACATGCAATATATTGAAAAGGAAGGTACGATTCGTTCATATATATTCGCTTTCTCAGATCTTGATAAAGTGGGAAACAAAATATAAAAAAGATCGATCTACATACAATATCTTAAAAAAGGAAAACCAAAATTTACAATAAATTTTCTTACCGAAAGTTGAAGAGACTCGATTTGAGAAGAAGATTTTGATAGGTTTTGGAAACAATGGTTCACATACAGTTTATTATATAGGGAAACTGTAGAAAGTGGTGTCTTTTCAAATTACTTATCGAAATAATTTGCAAATATGTTTTAAATAATAATTAACTGCTTACAATTGTGACCGGTCACCTAGTACAAAATAAACTAATTGCATTACGTAAATTAATAGTTTAACTAACCGGCAAGAATAGATTTACCTATAGTTTTATACATTTATTTTCCTAACTTCCGGTTAATGTTGAAGCAAGATAGTAAAATATATAAATTTATTCAAATATATAAATAAATAAGATCATTATAAATATGATCCAAATCTACAAATATATATTACAGAGAATAATTTAAGTTAATTAAGAATGCAAATGTAAGACAAAGCCATAGAAATAAAATTTGAAAATGAAATAAAAATCCAAAAACAATTGTACTTATGTTAATTAAGAATGCAAATGTAACACAAAGCCATAAAATAGTAAATAAAAGTATTTTAAAATAACATCGAGATCAGTCACCTTGATTTTTTCAAATCCTTAAATTTCGGTTCCATGTCTTAGCTTTTGGATCCCAAACAAAATAGCTGATGACTTGCCGATGTGCCGATTTGAGATTGGAACAATCAGAATTGAGATTGTTAATGTCCATCCAATCCATCCACTTTTGTAGACGTGGATCGTGTGTAAATGTCGTCACCTTGTGATATTGATGCCACACATTTTCTTCAATGGTTTGCTTGTTCTCGTTGTTTTGGATCTCTGAGAAGTTTTAAGGATAATATTTAGTAATTGGAAGTATAATAAAAAGTGTAATATGAAACTTCGAAGGAATAGTTTATAAAAAGACTTACGCAAAGGTACAACGATGACCAAGTTTCATCTTGATCCCATGTGAATAATTCCTGGATGAAGAAAAAGAATTTGGTCACAAATAAAACTGGCCTTGGACTAAGATAGATCTCGAGAGATAAGAATACCTTCTTAGGAAATGACCATAGATATTTCACGGCTCCATGGTACCGGATGCAGGTATCAATTAAAATACACTAATTGATATCTTGTTTCTTTACAAACCAAACATCTTTGCATATTTATAGAGTTCCATTTACAAACTAAATTTAGGGTTGTAGGTTATATGATATTGGGCTTTAGAATCGGTAAGTATATTATTGAAACTTTGAAAACATATTTTGTTTCTTTGGGCCCCAAAGTCACATGGACGATTGTAGGGCATTTTTAAAACTGTGCAATATCAAAATATATATTTGAATGAAATACATGTAAACTCACAGGATTAATTTTACAGTCATCAATTTGATTTATAGCTCAACCTACATATTATACTCGATAAAGGACTTCACACTAACGCGTGCTTTCTAGAATCTCTTCCCTTGTCATGGTATCCAGTAAACACGTCCAGATTGAGTTGGTGGAGCTAAAGTTGACATGTTATTTTCCGAAAAATAAAATAATGAATAATTTCAACGTTGACATGTTATCTTGCCACAAATAGATGTTTATAAAATAAATTAAAAACCAAAACACAAAGGTACTTTAAATCAAGGTATGAAATGACAATAAGATTCCAAAAGTGCGACAAAGCCATAACATTTTAGTTTAAAAGTAAGTATAACATAAATATTCGAGATCACTCGCCCTTGATTTTCTTCTGGGATGGTTTTTTGCTGACGGAGTGTTGATCCTCAAGGTTGATGTCAAGATCTTCTTGGCTTTTCTTTTAGACATGGAGTCATTGAAAATCACCAGAACCAGAGGAAATATCATCCGAGTTCTGCAACATTAGGACCTGCAACAGCAAGAGTTGGACTCAATAGCATGATTAAAAACACTTATCTTAACTAAGTGCTATTATTTTATTGTTTTAATACCGATTTAGGAGGCAAAGCAGCAAATTCCTCAATCATTTCACGGTCTTCAGTAGCCAATCGAACGACATACTGAGAGGTCTTTCCCTTGATGTTATCAGCATCAACAGAAATCTCAAAAAGGAATCTCTTGCCACAAAGATCGCTAACCGCTTCAGGTAAGATGTCTGGATCTTCATCCTACGATCATATTTACTCGGTTATATAAAAATAACTATATTCTACATTTATTAGACAATATTGATTCATCAAAACTACCTCATCATAGAGTTCAGCGGCAGGATGGCGACAATAAGTTGAGCATTGGTGTCAAACAAAGAAACTTTGCCTCACCTGAGTCGTCCTTAACATTGGCAATTAATTTGAATCTGGATACATGCGATAAAATGGCACTTATATCTTCGTTACTCTCGTTCAATGTCACAATAAACTTTCAAAAAATACATTTAATAACATGCTATCTCATCGACCAAAGAAAACATTACCTGAAATTACATGAATGTGTTCCTTATCGCATGTAGTGCAAAAGAACAAGGGACGGTTATCAGCATCAACATTGGTTGTTGGCATGACTTTTTGTTGTGGTATTTGCAGCTTAGATATTGCCACCCACGATCAGCATCTATGCTTTCAATAGTGACAAGAGTGACAAAAGTACCAACCTTACAAAATACAAATATGTCAAGTCAAGTTAATAAGAATGATTCAATTACTTGGTATAAATAATTATTCTCAGCTGGTTTAGTATATATACCAGTTCACTATCAATGATCTCTCTTATGGTTAGCCTCTCATTAGTCACAAAAAACCTAGCACGAACAGATGTAGCACTACCAACAGACCATTGGCTACTATCGTTGTTTGTAAGAGCAAGTGAATCATTAGGAAGACTGCACATAAAAGTAAGCGATAAGACAACCACGTTTGACTATGCTTATCGAATGAAAATACAATAAGATCTAGCTGTGAGTAGGTGTCACACTGGAGACTTACCTTGCTTTAAAATCATCAATTAAATCCAGTGCTGGGTTGAGCATAATATGGGTTGAGTTATACCCGCTAGATATGGAGTAAGCACCTACAATAGCACGAGGTTATTAATAAGTTTATGAGATAAACCATTTAAACAAATATAGGTGCAAGAACTATACCTTTCCACTCTTTAATAGCACAGAACCTGATAAGACAAATAATCATTGTCGACATGTTTAACATACTGTAATCGATACTTGTTTAGCATAACAGCCCCAAAGAGTACACATCAACTTGACATCACTGTATATAATATAAAGTTAGGTTAATGAATAGATTATTCAAAGCTCAGCTCATAGATTAAGTGTAAACGATTTTGTATTTAAACTTACTGTTGGTCACGTAACTCAATCAATAGCCTGAGATTATCTTTTCCTTTTATGACTTTGTTTTCAAGAGATCAAAGTTAACTATTTGGCCAATAACATCTACATAATAAAGTTAAGGTGAAATTAAAATCCCAGTTAAATCGTTGCGTACGGAAAAATAAACAGAAACTTAAGTAATCGTATGAATTGACTAACCAACCAAACGAGTGTTATCAAGCTTTCCATCAATAATATCACTGTAATTCACAAGATACTTCTCTGGAACTTCACTTAGGAAGTCATCCGCTGGTCCAACAAAAGTAGTTTGAAAGAATCCAATTTTGTAGGGATGTGGTCCGATAATCACCCATAGCATCGCAGTTTGAACAACTGGATGACTTTCGATCGCCCTCTGTTAGTTTCCCTTCAAATTTATTTATGAGCTGTTCACCAACTTGAGCATGAATTCTTGTACCCTAGACAATGATGAAATGAAGATACTTATATAGTTGGATTGAGAATAAAAGAAAAAACACAACAATCTAAATGACAAATCAAGTAATGTACTTACTTCTTTATCGGCAAAAACCATTTCGATGGTGTTTCCGGAATCTCTGTTGTAGTTTCTCCATAAACGAACAATCCTAACCTCAATACGCCATGTATCTTTACACGGTCTCAATTGCCTGATAAAAGAAACTCGATTTTGGTAGCTTGAACCATTGCCATGGAGTATTTAGATATCTTCTATATCAGTAAATTGTATTGTATTGTATAATATCTTAGGGTATAAATTGCGTTTATATATTGTCGAGAATTCCTTATGTTTGAAGTCCGCATATATTTTTGCATTTAATTGCCGATGTCTTGCAAGTTTTGAATTAGAATATAAGGAAAGTGATTAATAATCTTTTCCAATTTAAAAGATTAGAATAAGGTTGTTTCAATACTAATTTTTGCATTTAATTGTCGATGTCTTGCGCAAGTTTTTGAATTAGAATATAAGGAAAGTGATTAATAATCTTTTTCCAATTTAAAAAGATTAGAATAAGGTTGTTTCAATACAATTTCCACAATTAAGACATTTGCAAGGAATAAGGCATCTTTATATTAAACGAATCATAAAAATAAATGTTATTTCCTATTCTTGTCTTTGAATTTAATTTGATTCTGATATATATTCTCATAATGAGTATTTATTATTTCAAAATCTTCTTTAACTATTTTGCATGCAACTAATTGATTCACCTTATTTAAATTTAATTATAGTCAATAAATCTTCGTAATCATTGCAGAAGTTGAAATGATTAGTTTCGAATATGATTTCATAGGTAGATAACATATAACCTAAATATATTTTGATATTTTTACCTTCCTTTCAATCATTTCACATAAAGATTTTGTCATTTCAAAAGTATAATCATTACAAATATAACTAATTCAAGAACTTGTGTAAGTGAATATTCAATAAGATAATTATGATTCGCTTTGTTAACCTTCATTTAATCAACCATAAATTAGTGACTTAGTCAAATATATGGTTAGGATACTTCCATCAATCTATAAACCAATTTAAACCTAACCATCATTTTAAACTAATTTGATATGATACATTTAGTATCATTTATATTTAGTTATAAATTATTGTGTTCGATGTTACTCCATTTTAAACTAACTAATGATATTCAAGGCTATAAACAAATTTAAACCTAACCACATATATTTTGTGGGATTGATACTATAGAGCAATATCTTGACAAACCAAACTTGATTAAACATAAATAGTTAAGTTCAAAAGCAACCATAATTATACATAAACCGAGATTAGATCCAAACTTAAACACATAATTTTAAAAAGCAACCATAAACCGAGATTAAGATATAACTTAAACCGAGATTTTAGAAGAGAGATCAATCCCACAACCAAGCTTCACCCAGCTTGGCCCAATCGGGAGATGGCACTTTCACCTCAGCCAACCTCTCATTTGCAATGTTCAGCTCAATTCTAAGTCTCTCCTTCTCATTCACGGATCATACACCTTCTCAAGTTTCTCAAGTATCTCAAGCTTGGCTTCGAGTCTTTCAACCTCGACCTCCTCCACATGCCTAGCCTTAACAGCTTCATAACGCGCCTTGTAAAGTCGAAGGAGAGCACGGTAATGATCAGTCGTCTCCCTTTTGGCTTCATCGTAACCATCTTTGAATTTTGTTGCCGATTCATCAACCACCGGCTCCTTCATCTTCAGATCTTTGGAACTTGCCATGGAGTATTGATTCTGCATGTTTGAAGATTTTAAACATTTAGTATCATTTAAAATGGATCAATAGATATATAAAACACACCCACATGTTTATTACATCTAAACAAATGGAATCAAGAATACAATCACAATAAATTCTCATAATAATCTAAAATTAAATTCGTATATAAAAAAAATTAAAATGGTTTTTGTCTATTAAAATTCCAAACTCACATACTAACAAAATCTCTAACTAAAGTAAGATAGTAATGGAATTTTAAACTAAAAAGACAATATTCCACCCTTGATAGATATACAATTTTAAACTTTAAAAGGTGAAATCTCTACATGCAAATCTCATCTAAACTATGAACTATGAACATTAAACTAAAAGATAATATAACAATTCTAAACTATGAACATCAATGTAATGATCAACATGCAAATCTCATCTAAAACGTGATTCCATTCCTACAATATGAATATTAACCGATTAAAAATGAGAGAGAAGAGAAATATGAACAAGTTACTCAAAGGAGTCTTCGAGAGAGTTTAGAGAAGTTGAAAGGTATTAGGTTTTCGCAAAGGGTGGAATGAGAATATATATAGGTAAAAAATTTCCTTTATTTATTATTGTATTCATATGTTTTAATATGTATAATCATTACAATCTAGATAACATACAAACTAAATACTATTTGCTAAATTTTAATTTATTTCTATTAAGTCTAATTTCGTATTGTTAAATCAGAATCATGATTACAAACATTTCAAGACTAATAACTTTATAAATAAATGGGGATTTATAAATAAATAATTATAATCTATTAATTATTTTATTTACTATTTATTTCAATCAATACAATTTCGTATTGTCATATCAAAATCATCATTACAAACATAGAAATACTAATCTTGTATCCTTTTCTTATAAATGGGGGATTTATAAATAAATCATTATAATCTATTAATTATTTTATTTACTATTTATTTCAATCAATACAATTTCGTATTGTCATATCAAAATCATCATGGCATGCAAGAAAGACTAATCTTGTATTCTTTAATAAATAACTTGCTTCAGTAATGTAGTTTTAAATAAGGTAAGACATTTAATACGAATTATTATATTTCATAGATTTAAAAATTAATTAGATATGATTAAAGAAAGTTGGAACTTGTGATAAGGTAAGATCACAAATCTTGTTCGATTGTATCTAAATAATTATTACTATTTATTTCAATCAATACAAATTCGTATTGTCATATCAAAATCATTATTACAAATCATAATTACAAACATACAAAGACTAAACTTGTATTGTCATATCAATAACTTGCAAGTAATGTAGTTTTAAATAAGGTAAGACTTTTAATGAATAATTATATTTCATAGATTTATTAAAATAGATTAAAGAAAGTTACAACTTGGGATAATGTAAGATCACATATTAGCAACGATTGTATTTAAATAATTTTTAATTGAATGCATAAGTAGTTGAAAAACATACATATATAATATGTTTTTAACTACTCTTGTAATATTATATATGTTAAAAGTATTATTTAGTAATACTTAAATTCTGAAATAGTTTCTATCTATGTTTTAACTACTCTTGTAATATTATATATGTTAAAACTATTATATTCGGTTCATATGAAATTTTATATGTGGAATTTTGGTGGCTAATTCTGATTTAACATTTGTTTGTAAAATATATGTGAATAGTTTATATAAGTAGTTGAAAACATAATTATATTTTATATACAAATATAATTTTAAAGTATTATTTAGTAATACTTAAATTCTGAAATAGTTTGTATCTGTTTTTAACTACTCTTGTAATATTATATGTGTTAAAACTATTATTTAGTAACATATGAAATTTGATATGTGGAATTTTGGTGGCTAATTCTGATTTAACATTTGTTTGTAAAATGTATGTGAATAGTTTATATAAGTAGTTGAAAAACATAATTATATTTTATATACAAATATAATTTAACTATAATATTGAGAGTGTTTGGAAGTCTAAATTAAGTGGTTCTAGGTTAACTCTAACATTGAGAGTGTTTGGAAGTCTAAATTAAGTGGTTCTAGGTTAACACTTCCCAGCCGATTTTTAAAATAAATCAAAAAGAAATTAGCAAAAATCAACCAATAGAATTAAGAGAATTAATTTGAGAGTGTCCTCTATGAGTGCCACATAAGCAGAAATCACTAAAGTGACTTCTTTTAATGTATAGGGGGATTCCATGCTAAAGGGGATTATTCTTAATTGAAGTATATTATTCCTTGGTGAAGGGGATTTCATATAGATGGTTACATTGTTACTATACCTATAATAATGGGAAAAACTTTCTAAAATTATTTAAAGCAAAAAAAAAAATCTTTCTAAAACTCATATATATTATTTGAGAATGAAGTTGGTGGATATACTGTGTGTCAATTTGGTAAGTATACATAAATCATACATTTGACCCATAAATGAATGTTATTGCATGCCTATAAAAACAGAATATCCCAAGGTTCATCAGAATTCCAAAGAATCTATATATATAAAGGGGACTTGTGCTGGCTTCTCAGCTCTCCACGTCGTGCAGGAAAGATGGGCTTTTCCTGACACGTGTCGGGTCTTTGTGGTCTGCGTCTCATTCATGCGGTATCTTATCTTCTCGCGCATCGTGGATTAGGTAATGCGCGTGTGGATTAGTTAATGCGCGTGCTTTGTCCTTCATCTACGGTCCTCCTTATTTGGGCTTCTGTCCTTTACAATCTCAACCCAATACAAGAAACTCTCCTATTATTAATTTTTGCAAACACAATTAGGGTTACTCTTCGTCTTCTCCAATGCTATCTGTTTTCTACGCAGCCTCTTCCCTGACTAAAAAAAATTACAGAGAGCGAACCATTTCTTCGCCACGGTTACGTCTCTGAAATCCTTAACTCAGACATTTATTGTTGAGTTCCCCACTTTAATCCACTCTTTATGCATCATGATTTTGATCTACCTCTTCCTTTTCTCTGTAACCTCCTGCCAATCATCTATAAATATCGGCCCTCATTTTCGTACATACCACATCTCAAACGATTTACTCAAAGGATTTCATAGCAGCAACATATTCAGATGGCGAATTCATACACTTTGCTTGCCAATTTGAGAGCAGGCCGATGCTCTGATACTGCTGAGGTCCGCTTGCTGAGGTTCTGGGAGGCCAGGAACATCAACAGAGGAGGGGAGCTGATGAGTCTTGAGATGTTGCTCATCGATGAGGCTGTGAGTGGTTTTTTCCAGATTTATTTACTTTGCAATTTTTTTCCCCTCTTTTCAATTGTTCTTATTTGACGATTGATTCGATTTATTTTTATCACTTCTATCAAAAAGATTAGATCTTCTGACATTCGGCTCTATCTGTTTTTTCTTGATTTTTTCTTTTTCAATTTTATTTTCCCGATGATGAAATCGATTTGAAGATTAATTCGATTTTTTTCCCTTCCATCAAAGAGATTTGATCTTTTTACAATTTTTTCCCTTTTGCAATTGTTCTTATTTGAAGATTGCTTCGATTTATTTTTATCACTTCTATCAAAAAGATTTGATCTTTTGACATGAGGGTGTATGTGTTTTTTCAAGATTTAATACAAAATAGTCTTGGATTCTTGGGGTTTCACTAACGTGTTTGAAGTGAGTTGTGAAGGTGAAAGAACAAGTTGTAGAAGGGACGATGCGCCATCTGACCTTAGAGATATTGATCCCGTGAAGAATGAAGCTATACGTAGCAAAAGTGTAGGTGCTGAACTTCAAACAGTTCAAGAGTTCAATCCTGCCGGTAATGATGCCCCTCGCATTCCTCCTTCCTATCTTGGCTGCAAAAAAAGAGTATGACTAGATATATGTATGTATAAATTTCAAAAAAAAATTTTGATCTGCTCGGTTGATTTTGCAGAATGATAACTGCAGTTTCATGGATACCAAAAGGGGCTCCAAAGGTGATGCCTGATGATGCTGAGCCTCATTCTAAGGAAAAGATTAATGAGCTGTCAAGAATGGCACCTTCAAGAAAAGGTGAATTCTTTTGCATTTCCTGTCTCTACTATACGTTTTCTATAAATCACCCTTTGATTTGTGGTTACATGGATAGCATATGCTATCTGAGTGACATAGACGAAAACGGCAATGGGATGGAGCGTGAAATACATAATGGTGAATTGTTGCTCATGCCAAGGCTGTAGTCAAATCTTTTGGAAAACCATGTTTCAAAATCACGTACAATTCTAAACACTGTAAATTGATCCATCTGATTGTCATTGTTCTCTCATTTATCACAGCCAACTGAGTTTGATTGTTCTCTGCACAAGCAGGCTGATCGGGATTCAAAATGATGACAGATGGTGTTATATTTCATGGTAAAAGTTCTCCAAGAAGCTATAGCAAGGGGTATCCTCCTTCTCATGCATCGCATGTGATGATTCCAACGTTGTCATCAGGTTACAAACATATTACTGAACTTCTTCTCTAATTTCTTTTTTACTAAATTCACCAAAGGGAAGTAGATGAGAGGAAACTTTCTTTTCTTTACAGGTTTCTGCTGATCAAAAGAGAGATTGGCAATGTTCTTGGAGAGGCTTGATCAGTCTAGAGATATAACCAGAGAGATTAGAAAAACCATGATGGAGGCAGAAGATCTTGGTGTCTCAGCTCTTCACGATCTTAGCCGGCACCGACAAACTCTCCTTCACTCGCATAGCAAGGTATGGTACCAGACATCACATCAATCAGACGCATTTTCTGTCTCAATAATTTGCCTAAATTAGATGCATCTGACAGAAATTACTCTATTCGGACTATGGTATGAAAACCATAAAGATAAAGACTATTTACTCACCCTTTACTCATTAGGTGCAAGTGCATGACCATATACCTTTTGTATGTGATTGCAGCTTCATGGTGTGGATGAGGACGAGGTTTTCAAGGATATCTCTTTGCCCCTTTGTCGTTCTTGGTGTGATTTCCCACACTGCTACGTAAGTGTATATGGTCCTCCTCATTTGTATCACAATAGTATCACTCTTTGTGTGCCCAGAAAGAAACTTTCTGTGTGCGTAATTACTTTTTACTGGTACTGATTCAGTTTCATCTTTTGTGTGTCAGTCAATAACAGTTGTAGAGAGAAAGCATCAGCAATAGCAGACGCAGACACAATTTTCTGAACATAAAACAATCAATAGAAACAACAAAGTGAATGGGCCACAGCATCAGAAGCATAAGCAACATTAGTGGTTGCTAAAAGACCTGAGTCTGGTGGTCAACAAGGCTATGTTTACCATTACAACTTTGGGATCTCTCAAGCCCTTCAAAGGAAATCGCTCGGATGATCAAACAAAAACTCGTGAAGACTGAGCATAGTAGTCTCTCTGGTGCTGTCCCTGATTTTGATGGTAGGAAGAACATTTACAGCCCTGTGGAGTTTCAAGAAGATAGGCTTGAGTTGTTTGCTTACCTCCTATCTCATCCTGCAATACTCTGATCTAGTGTGTGACTTGTGTTAGAAGCTACCTCAGAAGATGATTGATAAACTGTTTAGGGTTTACCTACTTTGGTGATAGAGTTCCCTGTTATTGTGGCCCATCCTCCGGTTTCTTTTCTGATATTGGTACTTTGGTTTATTTATGTACTTTAAAAGCATCTTTTAAGTTGGAGAAAAGTAAAAACTGAAGCTTATCTTCAGATTTATGTTTTTATAACAGTTTAATAAACAATTAAATTAGTAATTTACTAATTTAAGACATACGAGTTTCTTTATGGTCTAGCGTAATGATTTAGGCTGTCGTAACATGTTTATTTGCTGTACTTCTTTACTGGGCTAATCACTCTACTAACGTAGCCAGTTGATATGAACTCTCAGTTTTTTTTCTAACTGCAGTTGGCAAAGAAAACAGGAACTAATCATTGCATCTTACTCTCTCAACAGGTTCTTTGAAGCAGGAAACAAACATAGGAGGTTAGGAAATCACATTACTACCCAGTCTACCCTCATTGTAACTAAAATGTTTATGCCAAAACAGTATAAACCGATTTGTTCCTGTTCAACCTGCGACAGCCATTGTTGTACCCAGTCGACAAATAAGAGGCCACCCGATTTAAACTTTATTACAAATTCATTCACAATATTTCCTTTTCAAGTTTCATCAAACCAAGATCAACGAAAAAACAAAAGAGTGAATCTAACATGTTTTTCTCTTTTAATCACTAAACTCAGTTAACTAAAATTAACAAGATATTGATGCAAAACCATAACCCAAAAAAAGAAAAACAATAGGATGAGAACAAAATATAAAAAAAAAATAAAAATAAAACGGATTTTTAAAAAGGTTATCTCATTAGTTCCAAAAAGCCTTGAACATAAATCTAATATTGATAGTAAAATAAAAGTTATATAATATGAAAACGCATAAGAGCAATAATAACAATATATGACTTAAAATAAAATAAGTAGATGGCAAAATCTACACCGCCAAAAGAAAAAACATTATCGTTACTCCAGTAAAACAATCTCAACAATCATATTAGGAAATTTTAGATAATCACCCCGAGAGTTAAACTGAATAATAGCAATAACGGAAATGATTCAAAAGGAATATAATGAAATGATTCAAAATAAAAACAAATTTTAACAAAATACTTAGCGAACCCCTCTCCAGCGCTACTTTATCCGACTTACCAACTACGATTTGCAAAATACCAAAAACACACACTTTCAAAATTTTTGTTATCCTGGGAAATTAGTCCATTCAGATCAGATCAATGCTGGACTATGATTAAAATTCATTTATGGGATTCAAAAATTATTTTGAAGACAAAAAAATTTAACCAATACCTCTACAATGAAGCTCTACATCCATGACAATGACAAAACATGCGAGGATTGTTAATATTTTAAGAGGATGAACGAATTTATTATCTTCATTCTAACAAGATAATCACAAAACAAATACATATATTTACATATTTTATTTTGGAACATCAATCTAATTTATGTTTTAAGTTCAACTACATTTACTTTGGTCTAAATATTAGCTATTTATTCTATTTTTGTTGAATCGATCAGTGAAAATCCGTATGTTATTCCTCGAAAATCTTAGCAACTTCAAAACAAAGTAATACACTATTGTTATTAACCACTATCAAATGGATAAAAAACCAGTGTTAAACTCATTAGAGAATAAAATATACGAACCCGGCGCGTAGCGCCGGAATACCACTAGTTATTAAAAGAAGTTGAAGTTTCGCGCCTGCTAGATGGGGCATCTTCAAGGAAGACAGAGAAAACCAGTTTGCTACGGGAAAGAGTACCAACTGTGGAGAGAGCCTTCTCGCCATCATATGCAACGTACTTGGATCCCCAGATTGAATGATAGGTCTGCTGAACCTTGTCAATAATCTTCCTGCAGATACCTTTAGCTTCCACTGGACGTCCATCTTCATAGGTAATGGCAACCTGTATCCAACGACCAAAGAGACAAAAACTTCATACCAAGCATTATGAAAAGGGATAAGCACAAAGAAAAAGTGATACAAATACATTGGGAGAGAGCAGAAGCATACGCAGTATTAAAAGAAGGTGCATTTTTCATAGCTGAAGTTCACTTTGAAGTGATTGGTAAAAAGGGATAAGCCTCCAAGCGTGAAACAAAATGTCACAAACTAACTCCATTTCAAGCAAAGGCTTCTTACCTTTATCCCTACTCCTAGAGAGCTAAGGAACTCCTCAGTCCCCGTGGTTTCAGGGACGTAAAGAGTAAAGCAACCAGTATATATGTGCTTTAAAAGCGCATGTATTTGTTTGAGCGATTTGTTGTATAAAGTTATTATATGTTTTGATTAGTTAGAAAATTTTAGAATCTTTGTTAAGATGTATGGTATTCAGAGAATGGTGAGATGTAAAAATAATATTTTTTTTGGTTTATTGTAAATAATTTATAGAATTTTATTTGTTTATGTTGCTTTGGCCAAAGCATGTGCATTTTGTTGTTGATCATTTCTTGAAAAAATTGTTATTTGCGGCTATTAGTAGCTAATGTAATTCAAGTTGGCAATAGGCCAACCACATACGTCTGTTTTTTAAGGTGTAATATATACGATTTCACTAATCTAGTTTAGATTATATTCCACGCTTCATCATCTATTGGCATGGTCTGATTTGAGCCAAGTGAAACATTGATATTAACCTCCAAATTGTTTTACAAGTTATATATATGAACATAAATACATAAATCGGAGGTTTTCTCTCGGATTTGAGTGTTTGTATTTTTAACAAAGAAATCCATACAAATACATTCAAATACATTATAAAATCAAATCTATTAATAAATCTGTATGATTGAATAACATTGATTTGAATTAGAATTTATAAATCTTTTCACTACTATTCTTAGTAAATGTTTATGACATCCGAGATCTCACATCCGACTATGGCTATTCATATACAATTGTTTTCATCTTAAACACCCTTTATATATTGGTGAATTATCTTCATAAAATGGTCTAAAATGGTTTAAAATGAATGAAAATTAACAAATTCTGAGAGAGAATAACACAAAATTATGAAAGAGAATAACAACTTTTCAAAATAGTTAAAATGATGTGTTATTGGTTTATATATTTTGATTGATTTAGAAATCCAGATAGTATTTATAAATCAAAGTAAAATATACAGATTTTCAAATGCTATCGGATTAGTATTTACAAATTCAGAGGTTTTCCCTCGGATTTGAGTCTTTGTATTTACAAAGAAATCCATACAAATTCATTCAAATCAATTATAAAATCAAATCTATTAATAAATCCGTAATGATTGAATAATATTGATTTGAATTAGAATTTATAAACATCAAACCAATAACACATGATTTTAATATGGATTTTGAAATCATAAAACCAACAATTTTGAAATATTAATTTTTTTCTTTTTTACTAGGATTTATAAATACTATATGGATTTCTAAATCAATCAAAATATATAAACCAATAACACCTCCAGCGATCACTTCTTAAGACCTTCAAAGCTAGAAAGATCACTTTCAAGAATCAAACTAACAAACTCCATGGTGTTATTTGACCGCTTATCCAGAGAAATCATCTCTTTTTACCACAAGTCAAATGACATTTAAGTTCAGAATCAGAATTTTGATATGAATAAAGAAGTAAGGCATGGTTCATTAATTCAAAATAAGTGAAGAATTAGCTCAGACCTGAAACATCTTGAAATTGAATACTGATCTTTTGAAATTGAACCAGAATCCATCTCTAAGATCATTATCTGGCGATCTTGGAAGAGAACCGTATATGAACTTTAACTTGAACTTGAAATTCTATCTAGGATTTTCTCCAAAAAGCTTGTCTTCAACAAATGAAATGCATTCATAATCAATGAATATGTATTCATCATAGAAATGCAACAAAATCCAGCTCACAAAAACCTGGAAAATCAGTGATCAACTCTTCACATTCAAAAAAACAGAAAAATTATTCAAACAAAGAAGGATCAACTCCGATCCAAGAAAACACGATCAAATCTTATCTAAATTTGCACAAATGCGAATCAGAAACGGAAAAAAACGCAAAACAAACTCCGTCGGTGGAGACACACAGCGAAATGATCCAAAGTCTTAACAACATTTTGACAACATGAACCCAACATTTTTATTCAAGCACAACTCACACAACAACATTTAGAAAAAAATAAACTAAAACACTTATAAAACAAAGACACCTCACACACGCACACACCAATTCACAACATAAAAGTACTTAGCAGAAAACACCACTAGATAACACAAACAAACACCAGACACCCATATTCTAATAGAGATTTTGTCCTCCATTTATCATCAACGACCTAACATCATCCTGAGGATCATTGGAATCCCAAGCCCAAGCATGACATCCTTCATTCTTGATGACTTTATTCCTCTTTTTGGGATAAGCCAGCATCACATCTAAACTATGGTTTGTGTAAAACTTTTTGGGGTAAATCAGTATCACATCACCCTTCACTCTCGTCTCTAGTATCTCCGCGATCTCCGCCATAACCAACGCTGCACCATTGACGTTTCGAAACCGTTGTCTCAAGATCAACAAAAACATCTGTCGTGGTCTCTGTGCTCTTCAGTAAGTTCTGCATCTATATAAGGCCGTAAATGAATCCGTCTTAGAGAACTTCTGGACAGCAGCTTCTTGAGAATGTCATCTATGTTTTTCATAAGACAAGGGAAAACGGCATACTGTACTTTTGGCATTAGCTAGGAATCACTTCAAAAAAGTGTTTTGAATCACTTATATTAAATATTTATATCATATATAATTTGATATTAATAAACTTTACATCATTTATGAAAATGATTCTGAAAATAGTGATGCAAATAATTTTCATCAGGTTTAAAAAAGTTATATGCAAATATTTGTTTTTTTGTGTCATTTGCCAAAATTGATGTTAACTTTTGCATCATTTAATATATATTGATGTTAAGATTTACAATATTTCTTATAACTGATGTTAAATAATTGTTTCAGTTATACGTAATCGATGCTAAGTTAAATAACATAATTTTTATAAAATTAATTAACTAAGAACAATTAGTTTGCTAAATAGTTTTCTTTATTAATATTTTCATAACTAATTATATTATTTGTCACAATTGTTTTTCTAATATATATTATGTGATCTTGATAAACAGACTAAATTTTTTTAATTTCTTGATAATATATTTATTAATACGTTTAGAATACACTTATTTACAAATAAAAACACACAAAAATTATATATCAAACACGATCAATATAGACTTCAATCATCATTCTGCTTTAGTTCCATGTTTCTTCATTTCACCTTTCAACAATTTTGATGCTGAGTCTCTTCCCTTTGTAATTGCTTGGGGTAGTTGCTCATGATAGGAAATCTTTTGAATACTTTTGTCCTACAAAATTTAAAGCAAAACAGAAAAAAAAAAATCAAAAGCCATGTAAATAGTTAGAAACTCTTAACATTCCTGCGAGATATTCACTTAAAAAACTTCTAACAGAGGTTGCTCTTCTAATCCATCGACATGCTCTAACGCCTATCAAATTTAAACTAAGGAATATCAAAGCCCCAGTGCGAACAGATTTCTGAATTTCTTATTATTGCCTAGCAAGGAACTGACACAGAACGAAAGAAGCAATTTAAGACACTTCAATACGAGCCAATAATAAAAACCTACAAAATTTCTGAGATCAAAAACCAACATTTCACTGGGTTATGTTTAGATCCGACCCTAACTATATCCATCATGTGAAATATGCCACTAAGAGAATGAAGGAGTGGATCAAATTGTACCATTTGCAGTCATCTTAGTTAATATTTTGCATTAGAAACCATGATAATCAGAAATGTGTTGAAATACATTAACGCCCATGTTAGGAATTTGGGAAACAAGGATCATCACGTAGCTCATAATCATAAATATTGGCCATTACAATCCACTGACGCGCACTAACGCCCATCAAGTTTCACACACACTAAGGCCTATCAAAAGCTCTACTATGAACAAATTCCTGAGCTTCTTGTCTGGCTCACAAGAAAGACTATTGACAGAGCGAACGAGAAACAGTGGGAGTGTAGTAAGTTCAATATTCTCTGTTACAGCATTTATTATTATACGAAACATCATCTTTCTATATACAGTTCCCTTTTGTGAGATTCTCTATATGACTAAAAACTATATAGAGTCTCAACAGTCACGATGGGAGTAAGGCAAATAACAAAATACACGTACATCCCATTGTCTCACTTGTGCAGATCCGAGAAACTCAGATCAAAGAACTCGTTTCCATCCAGTGCCTCTAGCTCAAGAGCCGGCAATCCGTAACCAGAGTCAAGGCCTTGAGTTCGCTGCTTCTCGGTTTGAGACAACTCACCTGCGACATTGTCCAACGGGTACGAGACCTGGTCCAAGCCTGTAAAAACATCGCCACTCAAGTTGCCTAGGAGCTCAGAAACATCAAACATCTCCGATGGGTCCCACTGAGTCTGATCCAGATCCTCTGGCCACCCATAATCTGCAACAGACAGTGAATCTGGCTGTTTCTGAGATGTTTCTACAAAAGTATCTTGCTTCTTCTGTTTCTCTTTCTCCTCCAGAACTTCGCTCCAGTACTTCTGTTCAAACTCACTCAGCCAGTCTGTGCTCGAAGCATCTACCTTAACCTCATTCTTCATCTCTTCCACGCTATTCTCCAACGGATTAGCTTCACCCAAGAAAGGCTCAGATTCACAATAAGCATCCTCTGTTTTCACGTGAACACGCCCTGAAGTCCCAGCCGTGCACACCTCAGACTGGCTCGAACCACCACTCGTGACATCAGACACAGACTTCCGAGGGAAATTAAGCCTCGCCAACGGACCATACATGACCCTAGCCGCCTCGTCATAAGCAGAAGCAGCTTCTTCAGCCGTAGGGAAGGTCCCAAGCCATAGCCTACTACCTCGGTTCGGCTCTCTGATCTCAGCAACCCATTTCCCCCAGATCCTCTGCCTAACTCCCCTGTAACTACACTGACCATTCTCAGGTCCTCCTTTGCCTTTCATACAACCTTTCTTGGATCCTTTCGCAGGTACTTTCCGTTTCTTGGGGGACGCTTCTTCTATGTTCTCATTGTACTCTTTCCATACCTGAAGCCTCTCAGCCACAGTAGTACCGTCACGTCTAGTTCTCGACTTCCTCTTCCTCGATGTATCGAGCTGAGTACCATTAACGTCTCCGCTATGATCATAAACTGCCATGTTCTTCCCAGAAGCAACACAATCTACAATAAAAAGGAAAACTTTTATATCAAAACCCAAATTAATATTATAAATTGAGCTTCCTAATAATCCAATTTTGAAGCGAGACCAAAAGCTACAAAACAGAGTACGAAGAACCCTAGAATCACCAATTAACCACAAAGACGAGCCTTTTAAGAGATCAAATTAGTGGAAATCGAAGAAATTAATCAAATATTTGGAAATTAACCAGAAATATACATACCTATTGGGGGTAGAGAACTCAGAATCAGGGGTTTATGATCGAAATCAAATCTGTTTCTTTTGCGGAGATAATCGAATCGATTTCTTATTTGGTCGTTCAGTGTGCTTGTGGGAATCTCTATCCTTTTCGCGTCTTGTACTCTGGTGATATCTCTTTTGTCTCTCGTTTTGGGTCAGAAAGCTTTCTATCAGAAATCAAAAATATCTAACGACGAGAAGGATCGATGAGTATTTATAGACTTCTCTGGATAGTTCAGATACTTATTTTATTTATCTGCGCAGTAACGTTGACGTGTCGTTATTTAATTCGATGGTCTTCTCTTGTTGACGAGTGGCGCGAATCTTCTCGAACCACCAGAAACGCGCTGTTGATACGGGAAAGTAAACAAATTTTTATTTAAAAGAGTTATAGATAAGATCACAAGAACAAGAACTGCTTTAATTTAATATTAAAAATAAATTTATAAAATTTTATTTTTTAAAAAAAATAATTAAAATACTGACTCGTAATATTTGGCAAGTGACAGCAGATCATGGTTCATCTGTTGTCTTCTTCGGTTAGACCATCAACAATGATTTCAACACCTTTCCACTTTCAACATCCTCATTTTATTCTTTTACATTTCATATGATCTTCTGTTTCTTCCACCTCATTTATTCAACACACACTTCAATTTAAACCTCTACAATAGTTTGTTTTAAAAAATTCAACACCCTACCCAACAACTTTTTATTTATATTATTTGTTTTTCTTACAGTATAATAATTACATATTAATAATTAACTTAAAATTAATATAACATAATTTTAATAATATTTATTTTGAATGATTGTACTTAGCTTACTTTTAAATAATACCAAAAATATTAATAAAATAATTAAAATTAAGAACATATTTATTTTTTAAGTAAGATATTTACCTCAATTTTAATAAAACAATTAAATATTGATTTCTCTTGAAGTATTTTCTCTTACTACAAAATGCATGATTTTCCACAATTTTTTCGGCGTTTTCTAAATCGGTGTACGATATATCTCTCTTCAAGTTCACACTATTTTTTGTACATTTCGATATCAAAAGGAAATTTTGATGGATCCATTCATATTTTTTGTAAGATGAAATTTGTGTTATTGGTACATGTATTGGAAAATGAGTTTCTATCTATAAAAAAACTTAGGGACTCCTTCTTTCTCGGCATTCTCCTTGCCACTTTTATCAAAGGCATGTCAAATTTCAGAGTAAGCTCTTGTATTTTTAATAGTTTTTTAAGTGCTGATTTTAACTGCATTATTTTATTCTTTAACAAAAGTGCTGGTTTTTATAATTGCATATGGGCTATCAAAAAGTCACTAAAACATTAAATTTTTGGCAAGAATTAAAATATTAAAATTTACAAGAGACGTGTCAAATGGCAGAGCTCAAACTTGGGTGGCTAAGTATCGACCAGATCAAGAGGATCATAATCATATAATAATATGGTTGTAAGGAGTAGCAGCCAGCCATAGCATTTGCATGTGAGTCGTGTGTCGTTTCGATACCGTGGCCACTTCATCAGCTACGTGTCTCCAACGCCATTGATGATGTCATTCTACGCAATTGCCTACGCACTCCAACTTCCAAGCCCATCGCTCTTACCAAGTCCCATTCTGTTTTCCAGTTGCACATGACCAATCTCAGCTATTAACAAAAGTGGCCTATTAATATTTTGGTGGGGTTTGTTGAAACGAATAAATAAAATTTGTAATCCTGTTAAAATCAACAAAGCCAATGAATCTCAGGTATTGCGTCTTTTAAGACTCGAAGCATATTTAACAAGGTGCTCAATAATCAAAATTCTTTTCATGATTTTGAATTTCTCAAAGCTACAACAATTGGTAAAAAACAGATATTACGAACTATGACAGATATTGAACACTTAGAGACATTTAACAACGCAAACGGCAGCATGACTATCTCCCACAAATACATTTAATCCAAAACAATACAAAAATTTGAATATTCTTGTAAAAGGAGCAAGTGACTTTCACTCTCGGGTCTGGATAATGAATGATGATACTAGCACACAGGTAGGTCATGGGGAGCAGCTTCAAGAGTTTCCAACTTCCCAACACCGTTTTCGACCAAAAACGCCATACCAAGGCCCCACTTGATATGAACATCTAAGTGACAATGCATCAACCAGACTCCTGTTTCATTAGCCACCAAAAGAAAACATTTATTTTCCTAAATCAAGATGTGACAGTTATTACTACATTAAGTCCAATAATCGATAAGTTTTGGTAATAACCTGGATTATCCGCCACGAATCTGATAACAGCCCATCCATTAACAGGAACAGCCACAGTGTTCCTAAGTGGAGGATCAACTAGGTTAAACTTAGAACTATCTTTCTTGGGATTAAAGTTACCAAACCCTTCTGCGACGATGTAGAAATCGTAACCGTGAAGATGAATAGGATGATTCTCCGACGTAACAATGTTCGTGTCCTGTAAAACAATCTGGACTCTCGATCCATACTTGAGTTTATACAGCTTAGTACCCTTAACCGGTTGAAACAGAGCCCGGCTTATGTTATTTCCGGTATAATCGAACTTAACCGGTGGTTTAGCTGGAAAATCCGTCGTGAAAACGCCAGGAATCCCTTTGGAATGTGCTTGCAAGAGTGAGAAATTCGACGGTAGAACAAACGAAACGTTGTTCATGGAGGCGGTAAACCGGGTCCCGTTTAAGCCTTGACACCGGTTTTTATGAAAATTCTTGGGACATTTATCGAGACCTAAACCGATGGTGAAGAACAAATTTTCGTCGATTGTTTTCGGTACGACGACGTTTCGAAGAGATTTGAATTTTCTAGAGAATGACGTCACGGTTTTCGTGTGGTTGAAGGCAGGCAAAGGCGGCATGATTGGTGGAGAAGTGGTTGTCGTTTTACTGTATTGGAGAATGGCTGTAGTTGTGGTGTTATCAAACGGTGCGTTTTGGGCGCTTTGGTAAGCTCTTGCTGCTATGTAGTAGCGTTTGGGCGGTTGGTTGGCTGTTAGAAGTACGTCGGTGGTTTGACCCGGGCCTAACATAAGGACCTTTGTGGTGAATGGTTTGAGGTAGGAAGCGTCGGCTCCGACCACCGTGAGTTTGTGGTTAGCCACCGTGAAAAATAGCGGTTGGTTTAATGCTGCGTTGATCACTCGTAACAGACTTGTTTCACCTGAGTTTACTGGTACTACAACAGTTCCTGCATTTTAAAAAGTTTAAATGTATGTTATCATTTCAAATTGTTAGCTATGGTATATTGTATAGTTTTTGCTTTTTACCTTTGCTCGAGCAATTATAGAGATCACCGGGTTGGCCATTGATGGTATAAGCATCGGATACATTCGGAGCAGCTCCGGTTCGTGTCGCTTGGTTTATTACATTAACCGGATTTGCATTCCACCACTCCCCTGATTTAAAAAAAAAAAAAGTTGCCATTAAACTCTAGAAATTAAGATTATATTTGGTTGGCAAATTCGAAAATATGAGAAATTGTTGATTGTGTATGGGAAACTTTTGGTATGGTGCGGTATATACCAAGCACGAGGGCGGTTTGGCGATCCGGTTTAGGAAATGGAAAAGAGGAGCCAGGGGCTGGGTGGATGATGAGTGCACCGTAGACGGTGGCTCGGAGCCACGAGCTATGAGCGTGCCACCACAGTGTCCCGACTTGGCCTTGGATAGTGAAACGGTAGGTGTAGCTCTTTCCGGGTCGGATTGGGCATTGGGTCACGAATTCAGGACCATCTGCCCATCCAGTTCTCATTTGCCTCACACCATGCCTGTTTGCAAAAAAAAAAATTATTACAACTACTTTCATACCCTTTCATAAAGAATTATTTAGATTTTTTTTAAAAAGTTTCATTTGTGGTATTTTGTAATCTGTTATAGATTTTTTTTTTAATTGTCAATGTATATATGTACCAATGGATGGTGATATTGTAACGGGCACGGTTATGGACTTTGACTTCAAGTGTGTCACCGTCATTGACTTCTAGTGTTGGTCCCGGAAACATTCCGTTGACGGTGATAGCGTTACGGGTCCTGCACAGCCTCTTCACTGGCGTCTCTTGTATCTTCATCATTGCATATGCACACACACACACAAGTAAGCAAAGACAATTAGTTACTAAAGAAACAATTACGTACGTATTAATCAATATGGACATGCAGTTTTTATTGTATATTATTGAGGACGTACGACGAAGTTATGGTGTTGAACTTTAGCGACAATCGATGAAGCGAAGAGAAGGGAACAAAAGAACAGCCAGAAAGAGAAAGTGTGAAAGGTCGTCATCGTGTGTTTGAAACTTTGAGCTATTGTTGTTTTTTAAGATAAAGTTTTGTAAGGTGATTAAGAAATAAGATGAGAGGAGGATTTGAGTGATTTTGAGAGAGGGAAAGATGATTTTTATACTGTGATTACATGTGAGTTATTGTAAATTTATGTGGAGTTTGGAAGAATTAGGTTACTAATTATTCAAAAGAAAACTAAAATTACTGGTCACCAACATATTTAAGTGTCTATATCAGTTCGTTGGCTATGTTTTTTTGCTTCCTTTCACACTTTTCATCGAAAACCATGGCATTTTTTTATCAAGCGTAACAGTGTATTTAGACAAAATATGTTAGTTGACGTAGGATTAGATTAAACACCTAACAAATATATTTCAAGTACCAAATAAATATCTGGATGTTAGATAAAAATGATACTAGCTATTACCAAAAAATAGTTGATATTTGCAAAAAAAAAATGCTGGTAGATCATGGAGACAATTGATTTGATGAATATTTTATATAACGAAGAATCATGTTCTGCAAACTTTGTATTCCGCGCAATAGTTTTTAAACTTGTAAAATGTTTAACTTATTATATGTCGCCCTCTTTGAAATTGAGAAGAGAAATTGAGACATTGAAAGGGAGCAGATTAGTTGCACCCAACACTTAGCATAATTTCAACGAAGTGTAGTTGAATTGAACTCAAGTCATTTCATATCATGTCTAGTGTGCTCGTGCCTCAAGTTTTCTTACTTAATTTATAAGTTTCTTTGTCTTAGCAAACCAACCGATTATTAATCATTACCAAGGTAACATATAATATATGCATTACTTTATTTTATACAACACGTATAATCATTTAGCTTTATATTCATTGGTAGTCCTAACTCCAGAATAATATAGATAATCGCTAAATTGTTGGAAGAATGTATCAAACTAATTAACAAAATTTAATCTTGATACAAATCTATGTTCATAATTTCAATTTTTTTTAAAGATAGATTATGGTCGTTAAATTTGTAACTCAAATTCAATATTTAGGTACATATGTTGATTTGTTCACAGATGAAGAGACATATTAGTCTACTATCTCATGATTTCCTTTGTTTTAATATGACCAAACATTTCATATATGGACTTTAAAAGTGTAACATTCAAACAATAACTAACTGCCAATAATAAAGTCACCTTTTCTCTTGCAGTAATTCAACTCTTTCATTATTATGCACTAGTTGCATAGCCTCCGCGCAGGCGCGGAGCCGGTGACATTGTTGATGTATCGGGTAATTTTGTGTATGTGATTTTATCCATTGATTATGCCCTTGAATATTTACCGAATGTTGTTTGATGATTATACCAAGAATAGTAAGGAATGAGACAATGAATTTTGAGTTTGAAACATGAAATTATTATTTATTATTACCTTGTTTTGGTTCATAAATTACTTTCCCGACACATTGGGCAACTTATATTTTTACGTAGCCAATTATTAATGCAAAGACAATGAAATTTATGGCCGCAGGTGAGTGTTGAAATATTGGTTACATTGGTGTAATTCTCAAAGCAGATGGTGCATATATGGTTTTCCTCTTCAGTTGTCGGGTTACTTAGGTCCATGATGATTAGATCAACGTCAAGTCTTGCGGTTGCATTTAGATTGTAGTCTCTAATGGCGAGAGTAACTTGAAGATGTTGAGATATAATATTATAGTTTTCCTCATTAAATTCATCACATATTGGTTAGTCTCCTCAATAAGGAATGTAGAGTCGGGATGATGAATGTCATGATATGATAACATGAAATCTAATGATTCAGCGACTGAGTCATTGTAATAACCGTGATTGTCAAAAATTGATGGTACCTGGAAATCGATGACCGATTGTTGTGTGTTTGGTCTTTGTATATAGACCTGGAGTAATTGTCTAGGATTTGCTCCTGTTGATGTTGTTTGATGTGAGAGTCGATGGGTAAGAAGTGAATTGTTATTCACGTTTGTGTTTGGTTGTGAAAGTTTATCACATTGTAGATATGCTTATAGATTGTTAGGAATTGATGTTATTTTTGCCTATTTATTTTTACGTTTGTTTATATAGTGTATTTATTATGATGTTGAATATTGAAATTAATGTTTTAGTATTTAATTACGGTGATTTATTGAATTCTTCTTGTTATGAAGACTAATTTTCTCTTTGTTTGTTATGATATTTAAAATGGTCAAATAAGAACATCAATCTTCCATAAAATATTAATATTTTTCATTTGCATAAAATGTTGACCTTCACAATTGCTTAATGTATAGCTTTACTTTCAAATTTATCGAAGAAATATCTTGAATACAAAATGAGGATTCTATTCATATTGTTATATAAATATTTATTTTAGTGGTTTATTTGAGCTGTGGAGTTTTTGTTGTCTTTCTAATTATTTGAATTGTTGATCATAAAATTGAAACTGTTTCCCTAATATTTTATTGTAAAGTTTAGTAATCGTGGGTTTAAAACGTTGAGCTCAAATTACAATGAGCCTTTTCTGAACTGTTGTATTGGAAAAAATAAAAGTATGATCTTTATTGTTTATTCCGTCTTGGAGAGCATCACATCTGCGATTATTTTCCTAATATGCATAAGTGTGTGAGTTTGGAGGCATGGCCGGTTATGAACAGAGTTTCATCTCAATATTTGCTAGAGTTATTGTAGTGTGAGTTTTGCGTTTTCGGTCGATCATTGTTTTTCAAGTTTTTTTATTGTTATAGGGTTAGAGTTATGATGATGAACTGTATAGGCATTGTTCTCCCTTTATGAAGCACTAAACTGTGTTAGTAATGTGATAGATATAGTTTGTAGTGTTGCTTCGTGTCACTGAGAATTATTGTTTGTTTGTCTTTTTATTTGTTTCTTATCTTGTTGAGAGTACATAAATTAAACTAAAGTTGTTGAGAGTACCTTTGTTTCTGAATTTTTTTCCAGATTAATTGTGTACATTGTATGTATTAAGTAATAATTTTATTATCTTTATTATGTTTGTTATATTTTTATTTTATCTATAAACTTGTTACTTTTACAGAATCTTTAAAACAAATACATGAAGGCTTGTAGAAATAACTATAAAATGAGTGATAATTCTGAGTGTTTGGACCTTAATGGATCTTCAACAAATTTATGTATTTCTCATAAGAAGACAATAGCATTGGTATTTTGACATTGAACATGTAAGTTATTTTCACAAGACAAGAGGAGTGAGCAGGTGGAGATGTTGTTGTCGCATTTGTGTCTGTCTCGATTTTCTCTTGTATCTCTTTGTGTGCATGTGTTTGTTTCTCTTTAATTTGATGGGTAATATGTAAACAAAAATCGTTGTTTGTTATATTTATCAGAGTTCATAATTTACTCAGCTTTTTTCGTTTAGGTGATTTCACTGATCTTGGTTGTCTTCTTTGTCTTCTTCATAAGCATCTGCGAAAGTATGTTTATAATTTGTTAAATAAGTGGTTGTGTAGTTTTTGCTCAAAAAAAAACTGGTTTTGTAGTTTGTATTTGTTTACCTGACTCGATTGTATGTCGTGAGTTTTAATTAATGTGCTTGGTTTGGTATATTTGGTTTAAAGTTATTTGTAAAATTAGACAAACAAGGTGATCATTAATGATTCGTCATTTTTTTGGACTCTAGGTTTTGGATTCTAGTTATTGGTTTTTTGATTATTTGGGTTGTTGTGGTTTCTTTTAAGCTGTAAAGTAAAAGTTTGTGTGAAATTAGTTTGATAAGTAAAGGAGATAAATAGACGACCACAGATCTTGGGTAGGAAATATTTCAGATCATTGACGTTGGTACAATATAGACAGTAATTGTGTGTTGATTTTTTCTGACTGGTCATAGAGGATACGGATAATGACTCGAGTTGTTTCTTTTGTGAGGTCCAAGCTCTGGACAGAATGGATTTTTCCAACCACATGTGAGTTTAAATATCATTATAACATCGAAACATAATATAAACCCGTATGTAATATGATAATATACATTGAAGTTTGAGGTTTGTATTTGCAATCATTTGGAGATTGTCGAACAGCCTAATCATGACTGGAGATTGATCTCAGAAGCACTCGTGATGACTTCATCAATAATGGTTGATGCAATGAGGAATTGATGATCAGTTATTTTGTACATATTTGAGCACCTTGCAATCTCAAAACGATCGATTTTCACGAACCGGCTTTCAAAGATGGCATGTAATGATTAGCACATCCGGCTGGAATAAATCCATGAATCACAAAATCTGCAAATAATATTATTCAACAAAGAATCATAAAATCAATTAAAAATAATTTATGTTAAATAAATGTGATAGATCAAATATTAACTTACCATAAACTCACTGTCTTTCTTAAATTTAAAGGAATCCCAAAAGCGGAGGAGACCAACGACAATGCTCTGACTACTACGACCAATAAGGAGAAACTCGAAGGTTGAGTGATAGACGCCGGTGACGCTGGTTTGAGAAACTGGAGAGGCGGAGAGAGACATTTTCTAGAAGATGGTTAAAGCTAAGAAGAATAAATGATTTATGTGGAGATGCAAATTGGGTTCATCAAAGATGAGAATCATATATATATATATATATATATATAGGGTTTCAGAGGGCTACAAAACAGAAATATTTATGATCAAGCGATTTAAGATGGGGAGATGAATAGTTCACCGGTAAAAAAAAATTACGAACAGACAAACGGCGCAACTCTATAACTCAGTCCGATACAATGATGAAAAGAATTCTAACTCATGTTAAACAACGACGATTTACAATATGAGAAAACTATAATTGTTGCAAACTTAAGCTATTTCTTAATATAACGTGATGAAGCTCTTTTAAAAATTAATCCCATAATACATTTGCAGGCCCGCCCTTAGAGAAAGCCCAAGAAATAATGACTTCCAACCTTCATAAATATATATTAGTTTCGACCATCAATGTACAAATTATTGATTAGTTCAGTGGTATAAATGGTGGATGTTGTTTCTTTGTAACCTGGGTTCAAACCATGGATTGACATTTTTTAACACTTTTTAAAAGTGGGCCCCACAAAAACGCTGATGTGTCGCCTCAGGAGTGACTCAACTGCCCCATTATATTATAGACTAGGGCAAACCCGCCCTACGGGCGGGCGGGGGTGAGTAAATGAAATAATGTAGGTTTTTATTATTTTCAGTGATGGGCTACATCTAGGTGATATCTAGAGAATGTGGACTAATGTTAATGTGTGTTAAGAGATGATGAGGTTCTGTTTTTTACTTTGCCATTGGCCGAATGTACTATATATTAACATTTGGATGTGGCAGAGTCAGAGAAAATGGGAGAATTTTAGTAATTATGAAAATAGAAATAGAGTAGAGATATGAGAAGACGAAGTTACATAATTTGCATTAAGAGGAACAAAGTAGATTGAGGTCGGGGTAAATGTATCTTTATTCGGTGACACCCAAAAGTCTATGGAAAATTGTGAAGTTGAGCTGAACGAATTCTCTGTCTTACTGCTAAGCTTAGGCCTGAATAAAATCACCAAATTTTTAGATTTTTTTTAGGTTTATTACACCAAAGTTATTAGCACAATAATAATGCATGATGCCAAAAAGACAAAATAATAGCTTTAACTGATGTTAGTGTTGCAGTTTTTGTATCAATAGTAATCAAGCTCTCCCATCTGAGAGCGTGAAGTTATTTCGTTGGAAAAAAACTAACATTACATTGGGTTTTAAAATGATGATACGAAGTAGCCATAGATAACTGTGTAAGATCATAAAAAAAAAACTGTGTAAGATCATTGTTGACTTCATTCGTTAACGAAGCCTAGTTTTTAAAATATCTAGAATATGACAAACAAAACGTGAGTGGAATAAGTAGAAAGACGTTTTTATTTATGGAAGAAGAAGCGAAAATGGTTCATATCATTAAACTTGATGGAGAAAACAAACATAAAGAAATCACAAATTAATTTGATGGAAAAAAATATAACGTCAATGATGGTTCAGAAAAATAATAGGGTCTTCAGTTCCATCACTTGAGCAACTACTCCGTTCATGCTTTAAAGAGTGCGTTTCCTGCTGCTGGAACCAGTTGTTCCTTTGCATTGCTTCCGCTAGAAGTGGGCTGCTCAGCAGCGGCTGTTGCATCCGATGCACCGGGGTCGTTTGAGAGATTGCAATCACCTCCGGTGATCTGGTCAGTAGCTGTTTTATCACCATCTGAGCAGTTGCAGGAGCTACATGTGGCAGAAGGCACATCACCTCCAGGATAGTTGTGCCCTTCCTGTTTATAATAAAAAAAAATGTTAAGCTTCATGTCAATAAAGAGGTGTGCAAAGTATGAACTGGATTTGGGCTGTATAAACATCAAATCTTCCTATAGAGAGACAATGGTGGCAACAGTAAAGGTCTTATGTTCAGGGCAGAAATTGAACTCAGTTAGCTTAATCCTGGTATGTGAATATTTTCCCCAACCATACGGAATGACTTAGTTGGTCAAGATATCCTCCAGACCCTACATTGGAGACCTGAAAATAGGCGGGGGAGTCTCCCCTGAACAAGGAGTCAAGCGTTACTAACGTGTAAACAATGACCTGCATCCAATAAATTGAAGAAACTGGAAGAGAATATGATTAGGAAAAATCATTAGAGTGAATACAGTAGGTGACTGTTGCAGGAGTTATACAACAGCTCACCTTTCAAAACTTTAAAACATTACAAAAGATGCAGATTGGTGACTTACTGAGACCAAGAAATGTCAAGGTAAGCTTAGTGATTGAATCTATGATATGCGTCACCCTCTTGCAGTAGAGATGATGACCTGTTACACAGGTTTTCAAGATATTAACATAAAGCTTATGTAACAGATAGTTTAGGAGTTTTTCTTACACATAGAAAGTTTCTTATGTCACTGGAACTAAGAGATCAATCTGCTTCGGTTTCACTCGTTTCACAAAATCTGAGCAGCAGCACAAACAACTGCCAGCCTTCAAATCGGAGAAAAACACTATAAGTATACTAAGAGAGATATAGAAGATGGTTTTGAGAGGAGGAAAACATACCTTTCTATATCCTCAGATACACCGCCTCTCAGAAGATAACCCAAATATTGAAGTAGAGATAGTGGCTTTAGGAGTTAAGAACATGTTTAATATGAGGTTAAACATTAAAATCTCTCTCAGTCATAGATACAGAGCAGTTATGCTGGTTGTTGACCCCGAACAATCCAAGATCTGAACTTACAATCCAAGATCTGAACTTTCTATGTTATAACAGAAACAATAGTTAGAATCTACAGAGAATTCTAGCAAAATTCAGAACTCGATATCCAAACCAGTCAATCAGATACTAAGTATTTCAATATTTAATGTGAAAGATTATGTATCAGTCCGATTTGAATCAGCGAAATTTATACGGCATAAGAAGCAGAAGCAGAATCAGAGAAGAGAGAGTGACCATGGTGAGCAAGATGAATCTGACATTAACCGAGATCCGACGCAGAGATTCCTCACTAACACTCGTTTCACATAACCTTTTCCCCCTCCATTGTTGGTTGACCGTAGCAGAGCTTGCTGTAGAGGACGATGAACCCTGGAAACAAACGTGGACAGTCGTGAAGAAGGCGAAGGTCGGGAATGGAAAGAAAGGAAGAAGACAGAACCTCAGGTCGAAGATTCACAAAGCAATTCTCACGTGTATTGAAGATATCGAAACTCCATAGCTCAGAGATCGAAGAAGAAGACTGTTCGTTTAATTGTGGAATGAGAACACCAAACCCTAAAAGATCTTGCGGCTGTCTCGTTATCAGGCTGAATCACTGAGTATAAAAAAAAGCATAACTGAAACGCAGAGTATAAGAGCACATAAATGAAACGCACCGTATCAGTAATGTCTGGACACGTGTCAGCAGGATAGAGCGTGAATTTGTGAGCTGGATGGTGACGTGTCACAATATGGAGAGAATCAACTGAACTTTATATATATAGATTTTAACAAATATTCATCACGATCAACTTTTTTTGTTTTTGTTTTGGCATACATTCACGATAAACTTCTATGCTACGTTATTCCTTCGTGTCGTTATTTTCCCATTTGCCATTTTCCTTAGCAGAACAAAAGACTTTACATGAAATTTGTGAAATAGTTGGTGTGACACTGACATTTTTGGTTGGGCACTGAGAATCAGTTCTCAGATGAAATAACATTCTGATAGAGACTAACCAGTATTTTACTAACACGTTCTGAATTACATAACCAGACTGGTTTACCGAACCAATTTTGAAGTTTAAATACCTGACGTCAAATTCAGATCCAATATATATATCAACACTAGAGTCGGCCCGCCTACGGGCGAGATATATTTTACTTGTGATTTAGATTATTATTTTCTGTACGATTTTATGGAGAAAAGAATGTTTTTGGTTTACATTTGCAAGAGATGTATAAGATAATGATTTTTATCCTTTAGAAAATTTTATGTGAAGAGAAATTATATGTCATAAAATATATTTTGATTATTTGCAATAGTTGTTTCTATTCTAAAGAGTTGTGACATTATTATGTTGTATAGGCTTCAAATGGTCTTCGTGTTGTTTTCTTTTATAAAAATTTGATTTTGTATTTAGTGTGCTATTTGTGGTTTGTAACATTTAGGTTCAGTAGGATTGGGTTGTGGGTAATTTTTTTGTGTATGTTATAAAAGTAAGTATCCTTTATTTTGAAATCATAATTCTTTGACATATTATTAGAGTGGAAATGGTTATTATTTGAGGTTGTATTATTTTATTAAAAGTATAATGTTAAATTAAATGAGAAAAAGGTATTAATACAAAGCTAATCAAAATAAAAACACATTAAAATGGAAAGCAAGAAAATAATGTAATAATGTACAACTGAATAATTAAACCATTATAGTTAAAAATTAATTTATATTTGGCAAACAAAATGAAATAATATTAGTAAATAAATCATATTATCCAAATAAAATTTATGTGAGAAGAAAAGAATCAATTATCTATATATATATTCTTCCAATGGTGATGATTCTCAATATAAGAGTACCCGCATTAGTAAAACCGGGGGGTCGAATTCCTAGGGTAGGTTTTCTTTTTAATTTTTAATTTTTTTGTAACATTTAAAATATAAAAAAATATAAAAAAACAATTGCGGGCCGCCACGTGTCAGTGGGATCCGCGAATAGTAGTGAAACGGGTTCATACGGAAGCACTCGCATGCGACGGGTTCATAAATTAAATGGGGTCCGCGAATATTATAATATTTTTTTTTTTGGAATTTGTAAGAGATTTGGATATGAACCCCTAATGGGGATGCTCTAATATGATATATATTTTTCCGATTGGAAAGTTAGCTAACCGTCTAGCTGGGTGTTTTTTTTACTTTAATAGTATAAAATGTTTTCACGTTTAAAGTTGTCGTGATTTTTTTTTTAATTCATGAAGTTGTCGTGATATTAAATTAAATTGAAATCTTTATACTGAATTTAAATATGTTATTGCCAACAGGCTTGGGCGTAGATTCTCTGATCCATAGCAATCATGGTTCTTACTTGCTGCGGAGAGCTATTGATTTATGCAGCAATGAATTTGTATTCTTAAGGCATGCTTTATAATAGTTCAACACCCAAAATATTCTATTGAAATAAGTTTTTGTTCCAATGAGACCTTGTATATTCTGTCGTTGTATTGTAATATTCATTGTTAAGGAAAATGTATTTTTCTTACATCTTCTTCCTCCACTCTCAGTGTATATTGTAAACATGACTCTAGAATCGAAAAATTAAATTATTCTCTGTTATCCCCATATTCTTTTCATGGCATATCTGTTGTTACAAAACTATTGAGTTCATAGTCTATTCAAAACCATGAAGAATGTACACATACAAAGTTAATTAGTTAAAAGAAGATAGACAAATTAAACTCACCCTTATATTAATTAAAGGGGTCAGGAGATATTAGATTTAGACAAACAAATAAAACTTTATATTATTCAAGACATAAGCATAAACATAAATCTATGACATAAACACAAATCATTTCCTTAAAACTACAAAAGTTCAGAAAAACCTATTATTTGAGCATCTTACTTACTGAGGAAACATTGACAGCACCGGTTTCATTGTCAAACTCTGCACACATATAAACATGTGCATCAAATTTAGAACGTCTCTGCCGCCGCCGCTACCATCAGCTCTTGTCCATGTCTGATGTAGTAGCCAAATTATTAGGCTGAGAATGCATAGAACTCCCTGGAAGAAGATCAAAATCCAGTGAAGGACCACTCGTGGACAGATCCAACGGTGAGATGTGCATTGGGAGTAGTGTTGAGAAGTGGGAGGAGATTGGTCTTCCCATGTACTTTGATGCAACTGTTGACATTCTTTCAAGCTGTGCAATAAAGATCAGATTTAGAAATGAGGAGGGGGCTTGAATGATTAAACCATAATCAATAAACAAAATCTCGTCTCTAAGATGTGCATTTTCAATCCAGAGCTTATGCTAATTGAAGTAAGGATCTTCACTAATGGGAGGACCTCCACAGTTAGGGCATATAGCATGCTTGAGTGCTTCTCTAATGGCTATGTTCTCGCATCGAATCTTGTCGTTCTCTGCCTTTAGTGCATTGTTATCTGCTTTCTCATGTTGCGCCTACAGAAATGGTATCAACATATCTTATTCAGACAACATTTTAAACACACAAAAGAAAGAGAGATTAAGACACATAACCTTAAGCTGAGTTCTTCTGTTCTGAAACCAGAACTTGATTTGTCTTGGAGCCAAACCCAATTCTCTGCTAAGTTGGTTCCTCTTCTTATCATCTGGATGAGGACACTCCTTGAAACTTCTGCAAAAGATTCAAACCACTATAAGACCACGTTGTCACAACTGAAACAAAAAAAAAAGACATTTAAAAAAAAACATAGAACGATCATTCTTATGTGGTGTTTCTTATCAGTCCCTAGGCTCGGTGGCTGCGGCTTATTGTGCATTAGCTACTTCCTAAGGAGTCTTGCCATTGGTCACAGGTGGCACCAAAGAGTCAAACTTGTCTGATATCCCCAACACAATCTCAATCGGCGTAAAACATAATGTAAAAATAAAATGTCAAAATGATACACAAAGGGGAAGATGATGCTAAAGTAGTGAAACTTGCCTTTGCTTTCTGTACAATCTTTCCTTTGGTCTCATCCTTCATTCCCACAGTGGATGTCAACACTTCTAAACAATATAAAAAAAACAGACTTGAATTAGATTGAAAGCTTTTCTATCATCATGAAAAAAAGAACTTACTCTTCTCTGTAGCCAATCCAGTGTTCTTCAAGATCTCAGAGATTGTTACCACCGTCGTTATTGTTGTGTGCAAATTAAAACAGTTAAAAGTAAAATACACAAAGAAGAGAGAGACCAGTCCATGCCTTTTCGATAAGATTTTAAGTTATAATGAAAATGTGGTATATACCCATTCAGAGTGGAGAGCTCAACCTCATTGTGTTGCTGAATGTACCTCTGCATCATATGCAATGCATATCACACAAAATTGATTCAGAAACCTTTTCAAATTGCTCTATTTGGAATATAAACAAACACCTTGGTGAACATATAAAGGCTAGCGATCGTTCATAAATCAAAACTAAATCAACCAAGCCGATCTCACGCTTCAACAAACAAAATATAAGAAGTAGATGCTCATAAAACCTAGATCCGGTGTGAAATTTTTGTTCCGATCAAACAGATTTTAAAATACCTTGGCGAGAGATTAAGGTAGAAGAACAATGTTTTCTTCGTGTTGGAGACTTGAATCCTGTTCTTCTTGTGAATCTCCGTCTTTGCCGGCGAGAGGATGATGTTTACCTCCGGAGATGTGATAGGTGCGGAGCCCATGTTGCTATTTCCATCGCCATCTTCTTCTTCGATCACTCTCAGTTTCTTTCTGCGTAAACTTTCTCTTCTCTTCTCTTCTCTCTTGTTGGTAGGAGAAAAAGTTAAATCGAGAATCAAAACCCAGAACTTATCATTTATGATTATCACACAGATTTCAGCATACAGGATTAAATATTTGACTTTGGCAAATTACATTCAAGTGATATGCGAAAACTCCAATGAAAGAATACATAGAAGAGAAGATATGCCTTTTATTCGAACATCACAATTGAAGGATTCGTAGTGGGTTAACGAATTCCGATGATTAATGACGAACAATCACCGTTATGACAACCGTTACAGCAATGGATCGTCGCGTCCGCCGATCGTAGAGAGAGGACGATCGAGAAGCTGTGATGAACGAATTAGAGTTTCTGCAGAGATGTGTGGTCGCCGGGCCGCGATGAGAGGAAACAGACAAAGCCCAAATAAAGCCCATACATCACGACACAAACCAAAACGCAGCGACTCATTAAAAGTGACACATGTCAGATGTAGAGTGAGCGAATTTCCAGCCTGTCGTCCTATGTGTCATAGCTCAGGAGAGAGTAAAGTGAACTTTATAATAATAGATTTCAAGACGATTTTTTTTTCAGGATTGGATACCGGGAAGATTCCACAGATCACAGTCCATGTATCTAACAATGGTAGGAATTATATTTTATTTTTTTATTTGATGGAATTTGAATACTATGTTCTTGTAAAAAACTCTATATATGTTAATATGTATATATATGCATCATCCATGCATGTATAACCAACAGAAAAACAAAAACATCACTTATCTTAAACCTTGTTAAATGCGTCACATGATATACTTCACAATGATATACTGTACTTCATAATCGTTTATGTTTTTAATTGAAAGCCTTTTTCAAAAAAAAGATATACTTCACAATGTCAAACCGATACAGCATCTCTACCGTCCACGTGGACGACCGCAACAGAAGGTCCATGAAGATAAGGCCCATTTTAAACGCCTGCGTAAATAGAAAACAAGTCATTTCCCAGTTCCAGACTTCCAGTAAAACAAATAAATATTTGATGGGACTTTACCATTCAAACGACAGCGTCTCTTAGAGGCGCTTTAAGTTAAGGCCCTTTTAAAAAAGCCTGTGTAAATAGATAACAATTCACTTAGCTTTAAAACGGCAGCCACTCTTGAAAAGTCTCCTCGGTGCTATAGAACGTTTAAAATGGGAAATCAGCCGGTGAAATTGAAGGCGGTGGTGTATGCGTTGTCGCCGTTCCAGCAGAAGGTCATGACTGGTCTATGGAAGGATCTGCCTGAGAAGATCCACCACAACACAAGGTATCTGAGAATTGGATCAGCACTATTCTCCTCCCCTCTCCCGTCATCGAAAAACAGTAAAAACTTTATAACTTAGTAATGGTAATAGGGATTGTAATTAATTTTATTTTCCTTACAAGGATGCTGCTGATGATAGATATCATATGGATATATACTTTAACAACCGGAAAAACCTATGGAAATGACAAGAAAGCTTCAGCATATGAATACAGCAAGAAAGGTTAAACCAAAGGGGCAGAGAAACTAATAAATTAAAGCAAGATTACAATCATTCAAAGGTCATGGGCAGAGAGAAACTAATAAATCAAAGCTAGATTACAAACATTCAAAAGGTCATCATTATTCTAATTTATCATCTATATTATTAAAAAGATAAGTACAAAAAAATACTCCTAAAAATTACAATTTATTTACAAAAAAAATATAGCTAAAATATTTAATTGAATCATTGTTAAAAAATCATGTTCATTCCCTTTTTCGGTGGAGGGGAGAAATACGAATCTAATATATTAAAATTAAATTATAAATATAGAATAATCCTGAGTTTTTCTAAATAGATACAATGGCATGCTACTGGCCTTAAACACAGTAGTTTACATTTTCATTAACCGATTTATTTCCTATAGCAAATAAACGATAACCCATCCCGTTCCGTACACAAGCTCCTTAATTAAATTAGACAAGCATGTACCTTAGAGCATCTCCAATGTATTATTCCATAATTTACTCCAAAATAGTGTAATTTTAAAGAAGTAGAGTTTTACTTCAATATATTACTCCATTTTTACTCCAAAAATAATATTTTTTAAAGTGTAACACCTTATATTTTTAAAAATTTACTAATTAACCCCAACTATTTCATATTTACAAAAATTTCTTAAAATATAATTTATTTGAACTAAACTTTTTTATTAAAAAATACAGAAATCATAAACATAAAATAAAAGACAATATATAAGTTGGTTCATTAATGAACATTAGAATATTTCCCCACAAATGATCAATTAATGTATTTCATAAGAAAAAATGAGTTTCTTTATTTTTGATATTCCTAAATCGAGCAAGAAAATTTTGAAATCAGACATTTCCATCGTCTGCAATTTCGATATTTGGAGGTGGATTTCCTCTTCCAAATTCAATTGGTGCATCGAGTTCACGTTCATATGGAGATTCAAAAACAAAATCATGCATGGAAAGAAGAAAACAAAGTTTTGTTTTATGATTTGAATTCCATACAAGATCCAAATGTCTGTGCGTATATTCAAACTCAGCAAGTGCAAATAATATCAAAGAGAAATGCTGATTCACACGATCAAAAAGCTCTTTCTTAGTCTTCTCTATTTGGGCAATACTTTACCGGTCTTAGCGGATCCGGAAACGATTTGCCGGATTATTAAATCATTTGTTTTATGTTATCTTTATTTTATATTATTTATGTTTTTTAATAATGTTATGCATTTTTATCTAAGATTATTAAATAATGGATTATCTTGTTTTCATATTATTGTATCATTTTAACATAAAAATATTATTTAAGTAAGAAATAAAAATATTAAAGATTTAAAGGACCATTTCATAAATATAAAAAGTTCAACTCCAAAATGGAGTAATGGGTAAGATTACTCCAAAAATGGAGTAACCCTAACCACTACTCCATTTTGGAGTTGAAAATGGAGTGGAGTTGGAGAAGATTTTACTCCAAAATGATGTTTGGAATAGAAAATGGAGTGGGGTTGGAGATGCCCTTATATACCATTAAACATGTGGTTTGTAATAGTTTTCTATTAGCTAACCCACTACAAACCAAACCAAACGAGTCATCACAATTTCTTATGCATACAAACATTTTGCATATAGATCTAATCAAGGTTTGGTCTAGTATTTTTTATAATTTATGTTACCTATAAATGAAATTTTTAACTGATTTAATGTAGCATTGGTTTAATATTTTTCCTTATAATTTTGAATTTTGATGCTCCTGTTTTACCGGAAATAACCAGGTCAAAACCATTATTAAAATATACGGGTCAAAAACTTTGATAAGAATAACTATTTTCACATTTTTATCTCTTACAAAGGTAGGAAAATACCGGATCAAAAACCATGATCAAAATATAAATATGAAATTATATTTATATAAACTGTAAAATATAAATAGTTAATTTATAATATATAAATTAATATGTCAATATATTATTTTGCTCATATTTGATATAAATAATAACCCAATGTAAATTCAATATGGTAAATATATGATAAGAAATCTAAATAATAGAATTGATAGTTCAAAAACAAAATAAAATTATTCCTCAATATAAATTATTATGTGTGGAAAAATCAAATTAAAAATTATTTTATATGGTTAAAAGTCAAAATATATCATTCTTTAATATTTACTTACAAAAAAGGAAAAAACACACACGCGGTCAATACCTAGTTGGAATTTGAATCGTTTGCATTATAACCTGGAGGCTTATGACGCACTTACCAAGTTGATAATCGACTTCTTTATGCTTGGTCTTGATGCTTGGTTAATCCAAGCACCAAATCACAGACAAATTAGAATTCTAGATCAGAAAATCACAGGCATATCACTCGCCTGCATTATTTTATTCTGATGAATGTTAGTTTCATTAAAAATGAATAGTTATTTTTGTATTTAATTGCAAGATTAACTTGTCAGCTCTTAGAGTCTTTCCTTGCCAAAAAGAGGTTGATTTAGCCCTATTCAAGCTAATAATAAGATCCAATAATACTATAATTAAAGCATCAATTCTTTTCTGCCTTTCACACTTGGTCGTAAAAAAATATGTATCTGACTCATGTGTGGTTGCTACTAATAGATAAGATTCGTAGAGAATAATGATCAACATTCTATATCAAGAAGGCCAAAAGAAATGTTGGGGTCGCATAGTTTTCCTCTACCCACCCACCCAAAGCGTTCACCATCATCTCACTGAAGGGCTGATGCAACGTATCAAAGAATATGCAGCATCTTGGTTACACAGTCAAATATTCATATCCAAAACTGTAATATAAAAACAAATAATCTCAGTGGTGTTACATAGTTTAGTTACTTTTCTTATTTTGGACAAAATAATGGAAGACAAGATATATGGTTGACTTGGTCCGGTCTGGAATTTTTTTTTTTTAATAGAGTGGAAAGCTTAATTAGGCATGTACTTTCGGCTTAGGAATCTTGAGACTTGAGATACCATACACATAGTAGAAGCCATCGAAGATAAAACTCAATCGAAACTATCATCTTAAATTTTGTGTTTGTTTTTGTTTAATTAGGAAATGACGTTTGCGTTAGTATTTCTTTTAAAAGTATATAAATAACCATTCAAATATATTAAAACTAATTTATGACTGTAAAGTTATATGTTGATATAATTTTGTTTCTTTTTTTCTTTTTACATCATATAATTTTGTCTCTTAAATAACTAATTAATTGCATAATGCGACTCAAACCTATAACTTCGTATAATCGTTTTCAAATCAACTGTGTCATTCTTTTTTTTCTGTGTCAAGATATACATCGATTAGATACATTCTTGTCATTTCGTTAGCAAACACTAGCTCTCTTTTTCAGCAGTTACTAATCTAAAAACAAAATTTACAGATCAATGTCTGCTTCAGACTTTAGTCAGAATACTCACTAAAAGAGCTAATTAGAGTAACAGTTACCTTCTTCTTGAGTAGCTTACACGATTTCTTACTAAATTATATTTTCAAGTGACGAAACTCGCTTATAAAAACCGATCGTCACTCTAAAGTTAAATTGTAAATGTGTACTACTCGAACAAAAAAGGTAAATGTTTACTGAATTCTTTAGTTCATTACGGTGATCTCTAACCCTACATATAAATTATATATTCATTTTAGTTACATCAATATATCATGTCATCATTCTTGGTGCGACTAATCAATATTCTATTGTTATTTTCTTGGCATTTTTCATATAAGTAATTGATTGTTCAAGTTTATTTGTACTAATTACTCACTATAACAACGATTTCCATTCTAGACCCAAACAAGAAGATTCATAAATTTTTCTTCACCTCGAAGCTTAACCAAATGAGGCATAATCTTATCTTATTCTTTTGAAATTGCTAGTTGACAAAAAAATATACAATGGTTATGTCTTTTCTGATCAAATTTTAAATTTATTGATCATTAGGAAAAAAATGTTTATGTATAGGTATAGCTAAATGAATGAAGGGAAGAAAAAACAAATTGAATCTTGACACTATCCCATGTGAGCACTAAACCAGAGCTGAAGTAGTCCTGCTTGTTTCGGCTTCTCATAATATCTTGTAGACAGTATCCTTTGCCTGATTGTTTTGTTAATAAGCAACATGTATAATCCAATATCTCTAACTGGAATTTGAAATAAACAAACTTTAACCGAATTAACAAAATTCTCGAGAATTCACTAAACAAAATTCCAGTATTATCTCTAGAAATTTAAAGAACGTGCTTGTAATCCTTGTTGTTTAATTAATTTGTAATCGCATTCGTTCCAAGATCTCATAATTACAAAATACAACTAATATTACGATTCAGCTAATTAAATAAACAGATATGCTTAGAGTAGCTACTTAATATTCATAAAACCCCAATATGTGCATAATGAACAAGAACGATTGCAAATTTATATATATATAAAAAAAAAGAACTAATGAATAACTCTGTAAAATAAAACAAGGTAAATTAAATATCTATCTAGCTAGAAGGAACAAAAAAAGCTCTAGAAGGCCTTTTCATGATTATTTAGGATAGTTTGATTAGCTTTTTCTTACCAAAGTTATTTATGTGAGTGTGAAAATGAGACCGAAGAAGCCAAGAAGGTATCAACTTTAAGAGTTGCTTTGTTATTAATTTGTTTCCAACTAGTTTGATTATTTATTAAACGCATATAGTAAACTGAAAAGTGACAGGCGTGCCTCCTCCCTTGTAAAGTAGAAGCCGCGTAGTGTAAAAGTATAAATCTCGTTTTCTTAATTCTTGTTTTAGAGTTAGTCTTACATCCAAATATTAAAAACATTTGATCGTTTTACGAGAAAGATCTTCACACTGAGTTAGTAAACGTTACATTATTTGTTTAGCTTAAAATCCATAAAATTTAGAAATATGGATAACAGAATGGCTGTGTGATGATTAAGAATATTTTCTACATGCACGAAAGAAACTAAACAGTGTAAGCTTGATGTAAACATGTAATATTATGTTTCTGCAAATATTAATCAAAGTAACAGAGACACTTGCTGGGAATTGAAGCAAGAAAATTTAACAAACCTAGTGATGTAATATTTTTTCCATAAATCAAATGTTTGGTCCAAAATATTAATTAAAAAGACAGGCCACTATTCTTGACAACACTCTCTAACAAACTCTTCTCTACATTTTCCATGGTATGCTGATAAAATATAGATGCACGTCTAATCCATAATATATTACTGTATAAGGCGGCTTTGATATATGATTTATTACTATGACTTCTCTAACCTAAATTAGTTATGGCATCCAAATCAACCAGACTGTTGCATAAGATAGCTAAGGCGACTTTCACAGTGTTTTTTCCACGTGCTTTGTTTTTAACTGCATGGTAGAATAATCAGTATAATTTGAAATCCCACTATGTCAATCTTATTCATTTTAGTTTACGACCATCATTTGGTAGTATTTACGGTATATACACAAGCGTAGATCACTCCCCGAGTGTATCACTTGAAAATATAATTAAAATCTGAAAGCATTTTGATAACGAAATTGATCTAGAAGAAGGAATCAGATCTCAAATGTCATGAAGAATAGCTTGGAGTGCAAATGCGAGAATCCGTAGAGATGGGGAGAAATTAATAAAGTTAATATCCGGCGATTTACCAACGTTAAGGAATCGGAACGCAAGTGAAGGGCCTCACCCTCACATCTAATGTATCCAAATCTCGAGTGAGAGCTGAGTGCACTTCGTTTTCGATTACTGCGTGTAAATATAAACCCCATCAACTGTGGAATTTATAGTCAAAATAATGATTAAATAAACTTTAGACCGTTTATACCTTTTTTTTTTGAAAGGTAGGAATCCTTAACGACCGTTTATACTTTTTGCGTTGTTGTTTGCGAAGTTTCGATCATTTATATGTACCGAAGTCACTCGAATGAAAAAAAAAATTCGAGAGAGGTCAAATCATTCCTACAATCATGCTAAAAAAACAGTGGAAATGAACAGATTTGGATTTGAAACAACAACAAAAACTAGAGATTTTGGCAAATATGCTTTCGGCCTCTGTTTCAAAGAAGACGTGTTTGCAAATAGTTACTTCTTTTGTCTGTTAGTAAAGATATGAATATCGAAAGATAGTTAAGAAAATGTTTGACCTTTCAGTCAATCACAGTGATACCAATTAAAAAAGTATATATGACTTGTCGTAATTTTTTTTTGGTAACACCCTTAATTGTTTACAAACAATCTCAACGAGAAATTTAGATGATACATAACTAACAGTTCTTTTTAAGTAGAACATGCAAATCACGATCAAGCATTAAGCACTACAATCTATTTTATTTTTTCAATCCCTGTTTTATTTGAACACCATTAGTCCCATTAATCTCTTATATCTCATCATTTTGCAAGTCAACTATATAAAGTCTTCGACTTAATTTGATGGATATACTAATTAACTGATACAAAAATATTACTGCTAGTCAGCCCTTTATCAAAAAAATAAATATATTACTGCTCAGAAGATTGGATCCTTTGTGATTCAGGTTCAAATCACCCTTGATACAAAGGACTAATTTTTATCAAAATTTATCAAGACTGATTTTGGATATAAGATCCGAAAATTCTATGGTAAAAAAAAATTACCGCTGATAAAGTTTATATTAGACTATGTACAATGGTTTTAACATTCAACATCCTCCACTTTATCTTTTAACACTGCACATCAATTTCTCTTTCTTCCATCTCATTATTTAACACACATTCAACTTTTAACCACTACAATGGTTTTTGTTTAATAAAATTCAATACCATATTTTACAAATTAATAATTTTTTTAAAAAATATCCAAATTAAATAAACTTAGTCTCTATTGATAGAGAATTTAAAATGATAAATTTTGTACTAAAATAAAAATAAATTATTTAATTTATAATAATATTATTGATTTTTAAATAACAAAGAGGATATGAAAATATCAAAAAATCTTATAAAAGTGACATGTGTCGTTAGTGGTTTCCACTTTCTTCTTATTCAACATGTTGAATCTTTTCAACGCAGTTTAATTCAAATCATCAAATTTCGTGTTTCAACAACCTCGTTATAGTGATTTCAACTGTTGAATCTTTTATTCAATACCCCCATTGTACATAGTCTTAGGCTCCGAATGGTGACTACGGTTTGAATGGTGTGGAACAAGCGGTTTAAATGCGGTGCGGTTCTAACAGTTATAAAAACATATAGATATATGATATATGTAAAGATTTTTGTTACTGTTAACTGCGATGCGGGACGAGGCGGCTGTAAACATTAAAAGCCTTAACTTCTCTCACCGACGTACATGATCACAAATTAAATACCATGCAAAATGAATACTAAACCCCCAAAACAAAATAAATAAATAAAAACTCAAAACCATACACATTATTCAACGCGTTAGTTTACCTGTCTATCACTTTAATTAGGGCATCCTTCACGTCTCTATATAAACCTCTACTCCGTTATGATTTATTCTCCAAGTACAATAATCAACTCTTAAGTCTATATCCAAGTCTTCACTACTCAAATATGGCTTCAAATATTGCCATTTTAGTTATCGTCGTTACGCTTTTATTGCAAGGTGGTGAAGCACAACTCAATACAAATTTCTACTCAACCTCTTGCCCGAATCTTCTCTCCACCGTCAAATCAGGCGTTAAATCGGCCGTTAGCAGCCAGCCTCGAATGGGTGCATCTATTCTCCGTCTCTTCTTCCACGATTGCTTCGTCAACGTAAGTTGTTTTGTTGACCTTTTCTTGTATATTCCTTGTATGCCAAGAAAAGTAGCATAATGGCTTTTTTTTAAAATGTTATTTCCTTCTAATTATAGTCATAACTTGCATGCATATAGGGATGCGACGGTTCTATTCTACTAGATGACACATCAAGCTTTACGGGAGAACAAAACGCCGGCCCTAACCGCAACTCTGCTCGTGGGTTTACTGTGATCGACAACATCAAATCAGCGGTTGAAAAGGCATGTCCCGGGGTTGTGTCGTGTGCTGATATATTAGCCATTGCAGCTAGAGACTCTGTCGTACAGGTAAGCTCCTTCTCTCTAAACATATTCTCTCTTAGTCCGGTTTCACAAATTTGATAGACTAAACCGGTCAATAACATTCGTCCTTGTTTCTTATTGAAGCTTGGAGGGCCGAGTTGGAATGTGAAAGTAGGAAGAAGAGATGCAAAAACTGCGAGTCAAGCCGCGGCGAATAGTAACATTCCAGCACCGAGTATGAGTCTGAGCCAGCTTATTAGTAGTTTCCGCGCCGTTGGACTCTCCACCAGAGATATGGTTGCTCTCTCCGGTCCGTTTCATTTCTCTTCTTACCTCTTTTTTTCATTACAATATATGCAACTTTTTGTTTCATAGGTTGATTGAGATATAAAAGAATAAAGCAACCAACGAAGGAGCTTCCTTTTAAAATAATCGTTTGATTAAGGTTGATTGCAATTTTTTTTTCCAAATCCCCTAATAATATATTGCTAAAATTCGGTGACAAGAAAGTTATTTCTCTGACTCTGATCACTGATTGTTTTCTAATTAATTATTGGGAATTTTTTTTTCATCAAACGTGTTTTAGTATTTAAAAACTATTCCTATTGATGAGAAACATCCCATATCGGAAATATAAGAATTAATCTACTACTATATAAAGGATTAGGGCCAATCCACTCATCACCAATTGGTTTTAAGTTGGAAGTCCATAATAAACTCGAATCTAACATGGTATCAGAGCGATAAAATCCTTTGACCTAATTTACTACAACTACTACTACTATACCGATGTTGGGCCCTCTGTGGATGTTATTCCCACATTGTCCACGCTTCAGACCTAGATGTCTGAGCGTGAGGGAGGGTATTGATGAGAAACATCCCACATCGGAAATATAAGAATTAATCTACTACTATATAAAGGGTTAGGGCCAATCCACTCATCACCAATTGGTTTTAAGTTGGAAGTCCATAATAAACTCGAATCTAACAATTCCTAAGGACTACTAAGTCAGGAAAAGATTCGACACAAAATAAAATAATTTAATTTGTCTTTTTGAATTTTGTGGGCTCTTTCTCGTTTCTTTTGTGTTTGTTTTTCAACACACTTTCGTTACGCACCACTTGCTTTTCTGTTTATTTGTCAAAGTTACGTAATCATATCCATTATTGTTACAAAATACCGATATAGTTATTCAATGATAGTTAATTAAGAAAAGATTAGTCAACCACTAAACAAACTATTTCTATAACCATTTTTTCAGGCGCGCACACTATTGGTCAATCCCGTTGCACGAACTTCCGAGCAAGAATCTACAATGAGACAAACATCAACGCCGCCTTCGCCACCCTACGTCAGAGATCTTGCCCTAGAGCCGCCGGCTCCGGCGACGGAAACCTAGCTCCGCTTGACATCAACTCGGCGACTTCTTTCGACAACAGCTACTTCAAGAACCTAATGGCTCAGAGAGGTCTACTCCATTCAGACCAAGTGCTCTTCAACGGCGGCTCCACCGACTCCATAGTCCGTGGTTACAGCAACAGTCCGTCGAGCTTCAACTCCGACTTCGCGGCGGCGATGATCAAGATGGGTGATATTAGCCCCTTGACTGGTAGTAGCGGTGAGATTAGGAAGGTTTGTGGGAGGACTAACTGAGTAATCTCTCCACGTGGCCTTTTATGATTGGTTTGTGATAGAATAAGACTTTAATGTTCCCCTTCAAAAATTGAAGATCCGTTTAAATGTGTGTTGTTTATTGTTTAAGTAAGTATTACGTAAAAAAAAAAGTATGTAATACGTCCACATTAATATCTAATGAAATTCGCTTGAGTATTTTTACGATATTTATTACCCTTTTCGAAGTTTTCTATAAGCGTAATCACGTGATTACGTGGCTTATTCTCATTGGTGGCTAAGGATAAAAAAATTTAGGAAGCGGGAGTGAGAGATTTACTCTGTTTTTTAATACGCGCCAATTATTGTCCCGCGCGTTAATCTGTTAAGCGCACGTTAGCATTAGTCAGAAATATTCACTAAATGACACGTAAGCGAAAGTGTTTAACCTTTAAAAAAAAGTTTCGACCTTTCTCTTGTCAGAAATTAGAAAAAATTGAAGAGCTTTTGATAAAGCGACGGCATTAATGGCGAGAATTCGTAAAAGGGTTCAAGCTGTTCGTCGTGCTGCAGATGGGAGCGCTTTTGATAAATGGTAAGTCTTTTTTTTTGGATTCATCGATTTGAGTTTTCTTAGGCTTTCATCGGTAGATTCATGATACTCTGTTTCCGCTTGGATTCCAGTGAAGAATGTGGTGTTATGATTGCGATCGCTCTGTTTGATATGCACGAGTGCGGAGAGAAAAGAAGGGAAGTGAAGAGGTTTAAGTGCATTTCGAGTGATAGTGAACCAGTTGGGAGCTTTGAAGATGAGCCTAGATCACCATTCGCCTTCTTCTTGTACTGTAACCAAAAACCTTACTCTGTTTCTGGTTACGATTGTGTTTAAAAACTTTTTAACTTTTTATTTTCTCTCTAGAGAGGATTTTAGGAAAAGCTACGATGGGAACATGTTGGATGCTAGCAAAATATGTTTCATAGTGTGGAAGAACATGTCACGGGAGGTATCTGTTTATCCGTAATCACTCAAAAAAACTTAAAAATTTTCCTCTGAAAACGTTTTTTATATGTTTGGTTTTTGTATCTTCCAGGATCAGAAACCCTTTATTGCTCGTGCTGAAGAAGTTGATTTGGCCCACAACAGGAAACTAAAAGAAGAAGCTCAAAGCATATGTAAGGTATGTAAGTTCTTGAATTGGAGGATTGCTTAGTTGACTGCTTCACTTTTTTTTTTATCTATTGTATTAAATCTGCTATGCATGCTTGAGCTAGCTTTAGAGTCAGACTAATTAGGCTTTAAGAATTCAACGAGTGAATCTTCTTGTGATATATTCTTTAGTTTTATGACTAGTCTTAAAGAGTTTTATTTTTCTTTTTTTTTTTCTAACAAGTCTTAAAGAGTTTGTGTCCTTAGAAACACTTTGCATAGTAGAAAGCTTGCTGAACACCTATAGCTGTGTGATGAACAATTTCGCAGGCAGATGATGAGGCAGATTCAAAACCAGCTGCTAAATTTGACAAGGTCTGAGTAATGTTTCTCGTTTGCATAGGCTATCTTTTGTTTCCACCTATTGCATAACCATGCTCACTATGTTCCACGAAATCTTTTGCTTACTTCCTACAGTTATGTGAGTGCTATGATCACGAAGAAGAGGACTATGATTCATCTGATCATTTTGAACATGAGTTTTGGTATTTGTTACACAAATCTCTGAACCAAATCCCTTGTTCTTGCTTCTTGTTTTCTTACTTTTTACTTTCATTGTGAAACAGGGAAGACGAAACTGTACTGAAGTACTGAGACACACATCTTAGTGGAGAGGGTTTTCGCCTGTTGTTCTGAACTAATATTTAAGAGTTTTTTTGGGGGAATTTTGTGTAAATATAGGCAAAGAGGGGCTCATCTTTTTCATTCCTCTATGACTTTAGAGCTGTTTCTCTTTTCTTTTTGTAGTGCTCTTTTTTTTTGTCACTACCAAAGAGACTTTCATTGAATTGCAAATTAACTGATTTAAGAAGCAAAACTTAATGTATTATCTGGATGTTGCAGTATATGTTGGCCTTGATCATAATTTTGCGACTAGTAGTTATATATCCAACGAAACAAGACATTCCAATAGGCTCTAATTTTGGGAAAGCTATGATATAATGAAAGTCTTTAAAAGAAACACTCAAAAGTAATGTAAAACGTAGTTTGGATGGTTGTCCCATTGTCTATCTTATGCCTTTATATATGATCCATAAAGGCTACTTATAAGAAACTGAGTCTTTGTCTTAAGCACAATCATTTACTCTTCTTGTATATATATATATCAGTTCTCTCTTGATACATAAATCTAGAATTGTCCTCCTTCAAAAGTTTGACCGAACTGCCAATCCTCAGGCACAACATCGTAGCTCACAACACTCCTACCATCGCTCGCAGTGACTTGAAAAGAGAGGCTTTGACCTCTGAGATAGGTGTTGCTTTGCCAGTTCTGTCCCCAGTTTCTGGACATGGATTGCCATTGATTAGTCTTTGAGCCTTTCAATGCTACGGCCTTGACATCACCAGCACCACCCACGTTTGTGATCAGCACGAGGTCGAAGTATGAATTTCCGTTTATCGTGAACCTTATCCCTCCAGGTTTCTCGCATGGAACCCTGTCATTATCACATGACAAAAATAGTAAGGTGTATTGCACTTGGGTGGACATATAGCAAAACTAAGTTTTACTGAAACCCATGCATTGTAGTAGTATAAGCTAACAAAACCAAATAAACTAGTTAATAAAATATAGCTATCATTTTTACATAAATATAACAAATTATTATTGTGTAATGTAGTATATTATTTAATTATTTTTAATAATTTATAAATTAAAACAAGGATAAATAATCCATGATTTCTTATTTGGTTTTAGTTTCTTTAAAACCTGGAAAATATAAACCAAAGCATAAACTGGATGGCTAGCCCCTACAATTTTGTTACTAGTGTTTCTTTACCTTCTGAATGCGACAGGAACGATCCCAGCTCGGTACTGAGCGATCTGGAGAAAGGCGGGTTCGGCCAAGTCAAAGTGCTGGAGGGGAGGATTGCACCAACCACCGTTATCGTTGGCTAAGGCATAGTTTGGAGGGCAGAAGTTTGTAGCGGAGACGATGATGGAACCAGGGAGGCACCACTGATCATCATCCTCACACCGTAGCTCAAAACAAGCCCCACACCTCTGACCGCTTTGGAACAAAGCCGTGCTCAGAGCCGCCGTTTGTAGTCCGTAGCCTTGGCTGTACAAGTTACCGTACCCACACGCACCTCCTACCAAACGTAAAATATTTTTAACGGTTATATATCCATATATATGTGATTATATGGTGAAGATGTGTGTAGCAGGGTTTGTGTTTTAAGTACCCATTGTTCCGGATGCATCAGCTCCGCCGTAGAAAGTTGCATGGCCTCTCTCCCAGCCTCCGTTGTCATCGGAGTTTATCCGCTGGAAGCAGAAGTTGAAGGTGCATAGTGAAATAACTAAAATATGGACATATTCTGTAAGATTCATGATTTTGTTAGGGGTGAGAGTAGTATGGAAGAAAATAAGCTGAGTGAAGTTTTCAATTCGTTCAAGGCTCACTTATATAGGGAGTTCACTAGTGCTTATCAGTTATCACTACTGTTAGGATCCGTTATAGATATTTAAGGAAAAATACATATTTTCACTAATGTAAAATCGAAGAAGCTGATGTAATAATGTCTTATTTTCCAGGAATTCCGTTTACAAGTTTATATGCATTATGCAAAAGTCTCACATGCAATTCTGTTTGGCGCTTAACCATCCCAAACGGATATACGGCGCGCATGGACTCTTACTTTTATACCACGTGGAAACGTCACATATGCATCTAATTATTATTGGTTTAATCATATAATGATGTTATTTTTGTTGAACTATAGCATATATTTATGTGATGCTCCCTCTATAGCACTAGACTTTTTTTTTTTTTTTTGTAAACTATAGCACTAGACTTTATTAAAACGATAGTAATCATTGATAATTAACGTTTTCTTCGTAGTTCTTACGAATAAAAACATGGGTTTGGCAAGAGTTTCATAATCATTCTTAACTTTCAAAAGTACTGCATCAAATAATGAGAAAAGGAATTGAGGTATATATACTTAGTGTTCGGTGTGTTAATGTATATAACTCATAAGTTACTTGTTGGAAATAAATAATAAGGAATAAAAAGACATTTGAGATGAGATAATCAAAAGCAGACGTAGTCAGCGTATGAAACCAAACATAGAAATATAAAAACATGACATCGTCTTCCGTTGTTTCCGGTTTCAATCAACTATCAGTTACAGCCGCCTCTGAATCGGGCTATGATGCATTGATGCCCAGTAAGGCCTGGTGCCCAAACATCTCATTCTAAATGGCTTTTTGTTTACGAAGTAGTAATTAACTAATCATGATGGTAAGAACTACGACGACATATACATTTTATAGTTCACTAAAACCCGCAAAGTCGCAACGCTGAACACCTTTTCTTAGTAAATCTTAACCCTTTACTCTTGTAAAATGATTGGACATTAATAAAAAACAATTATGAAACTCCTTTTGTTGGTGTACATGGTTTAAACATCAAAACACAACATCACAAACCGTGAGAAACAACCAGGAACCATTAATTAATTATTGTGTAAACTTTAACCAAACACGATCTCTCATAAACGGCATTGTAAGCATAAAACACACGCATATTATCCCCACCACATTCACATTCTCCACCTTCAGTTTCTCCTCTTCTTTACCTCCGTCTCAAAACCAATCATATCCAATAAATAAATAAATAAATCGATTGTTTTAGGCCTCCTCTGTTTTATATACGTCAGCACTTACGATGAAAAATTGAAAATGTATATTTTCTTTACAAATTAAATTCAACGATAACCTGAGTTTCTCTTTTTACTTGTTATTTGAATTAATGTGAATTAGAAACAATAGACGTTGTAGATATATACCTCGCAGATGCCATCTTTGGCTGAGAAATAGTAAGTGATGATTGAGTGAGCCTTGAAGTACTTAGACTGGAAGAAGCCTCAACTTTCTCGAGCTCGGTTTCTTCTTCTTCCTCGTACTTATCTTCCGCAGCCAAACGGTCTCTCCGCATTCTCTAGCTGCACTCCGTGCTGAGCTCCCTTTATTTCCTTTATCACCACTACTCTTATAACCTTCTCTAGCTCCGCTGCAAGTTGCGAACCCGAAGTTTAAGCAGTTGAACCTAAGTAAACCAACATTGTATGCCTAACCGAAATTATACTTGTCCTTTTTCCCCATCCCATTTGTATCACTAAGACAGAACAAATATAAACCAGAAACCATATGTCAAAACCAGATGAACCCTATGGAGCCATCTTGTAAAATGTCTCATAACTTATAATAACATAAATATATATCAACTTTTAAAGAAAACTGATGAGACTGAATACCTTGTCTAAGACTAATTCTCATGCTTCCGGAAGGGCCCAGCATTTTCAATACTCAAAACGTTTACACTTTATACTAATCATAAGTGAAATTTTTTTGGACAAAATGGCTATGATTTCCTAGGATCGAAGTGTACATAAATATATAGATTCTATTTTAAAACAATATAGAACTAGACGTTTTGCCGATCATTTTACAAATATGTATCACTTTATACATGATAAATATATATGTACAAATTTATATGTTTTTAAAAAGCTTAAAAACTATATGATATAAAATATTTTTGGATAATAACACATTGTATATTATTTTCTAGATAATGATTCTGATTAATATTTATATAGTTTATCTTTTTGAATGTATTATATTATTTTTTCTTAATTATACGATAAATTATATATATATGTATATCTATTTATTAAAGTTAAACACGACTTTAGTCCTTCTAACTTTTAAGGTGAGAGTTCAGAAAATTAATTCGCAAATAATAGTATAAATTCAGAAAACTTGACCTAAAATTAGTTTCATAACGTTCATTTTTTGATTAATAAACTTAACTTTGCTAAATTTTAACAAATTTTACGTAAATCTAATAAATGTATAATAGAGTTTAGGCGAATATATAAAAAATGTCTCTCCAAGAAAACAAACATTATTAAGTGGTGGTAGTGGATTAGTGATTCCCACTTGCTGGAAGAGTATCTATTAGGGACAGGTCCAACATCAGTTGATCTAATATTTTTAAATTTGGCTTAGGGCTGTTCAATATGGTAAAACCGAACCATATAGAACCGAACCAAACCGAAATAGACAATATGGTTTGGTTTTGGTATATACCATATAAACCGAATGGATATGATTTTCTAAAAATCGTAGGATTTGGATATGGTTTGGTTTATAACTGATTAAACCGAATAAACCGAACAAAACCGATTAAAAGTAAAACATGTAAATATGTATCTATTTTATAACGACACATGAAAATCTATTTGTTATATAGTTAAATTTTTGTTTATAACTATTACCATATTTTTTATAGTGATAAAGAATCCTACTTTGTAAAACACTTGAACTATAATTAAATAACAAAAAATCACAACCGAGGCTTCTTATTTTCTTAGTCTTCTTTTTATGATCTTTTTGCTTTATTTTAGTATTGACTAAATTGAAGTGAAGATTATAAATTTGATGGACAACAATTAGTGGAAATTCTTCTCAACTTTTCTCTTCTCTATAAGCGAATAGAGTTTCGTGTTCAATCGAAGAACCATGACTTTGATGAACACTAAATATGGAAGAGTGAAAAAAACTTTTCTATCATGTTTCTGTTTTGTTTCTTATTTTTGTTTTCAAAATTTCGAGTGTTTTTATTTTTTATTCATTTATTTGAACATATAATGTTTTTTAATAAATGACTGCGTTGATAACATGACTTTAAAATTCATATAATATGATCTCAAACTACATAATTATGTTATTTGGTATAAAACCGAATAAATCGAAAACCGACGGTATATAAACCGAACCGAAGTAAATATGGATTTAGAATGGTAGTTATATTTTACTAACTGAAATACCGAAAAATCGAAAAAACCGAACCGAAACCAAACCGATATCCGGATTGAACACCCCATTTTGGCTGGTTAAAAAGATCTCACGGCTTAAATCTACTAGCTAGAAAATTTGGTGAATATCTATTCGATAGCTAATATGTACTACAAATTGTACAGAAGCATGAGCTGTTGCCGAACCGCGATTGCTTTTCTTCCAGCATTTAAAGCACATTTCACTTCCACAGATTACAACACGATCTGTTTCTTGGCAACAATGCTCGACTCCACAGCATTGCTTGCGTTTATTCTAAGTTTTCTCATCGTTGCACTAACGATGAAGAAGCGTAGAGAGCCGGAGAAAAATGTGTTAATGACTTCCTACACAAGAAAACTCCTTCTCCCTCCCGGTCCAAAACCTTGGCCTTTTATCGGAAACCTACCAGAGATACTATGGAGGAAGAAACCGGTGTTCCGGTGGATACATGCCATCATGGAAGAACTCAATACCGATATTGCATGTATCCGTCTCGCCAATACTCACGTGATTTCCGTGACATCCCCGCGGATTGCACGAGAGATTCTGAAAAAGCAAGACTCCATTTTCGCCACTAGACCGCTAACTATGGGCACGGAGTACTGCAGCCGCGGGTACTTAACCATTGCTGTGGAGCCACAAGGCGAGCAGTGGAAGAAGATGAGGAGAGTGGTGGCATCTCACGTGACGAACCAGAAGAGCTTCAAATGGACGCTTGAGAAGAGAACCGAGGAGGCTGATAACCTTGTCCGTTACATCAATAACCTATGTGTCAAAAACCAAGGTAACGGTTTCGAGGTTATTGATTTAAGGCTTGCGGTGCGACAATACAGCGGTAATGTAGCTCGGAAAATGCTGTTTGGTGTAAGGCATTTTGGTAAAGGAAGTGAAGATGGTTATGGATCAGGGTTCGAAGAGATTGAACATGTTGATTCTTTGTTTACGGTCGTAACCCATATTTACGCATTTGCATTATCGGATTATGTCCCGTGGCTAAGGTTCTTAGACTTGGAAGGGCATGAGAAGGTCGTGAGTGGCGCAATGAGGAATCTAAGTAAGTATAACGATTCTTTTGTCGACCAAAGACTCAGGCAATGGCGTGATGGGAATATGAAAGAGCCTCAAGATTTTCTTGACATGTTTATATTGGCCAAAGACACCAACGGGAAGCCTGCTCTTTCGGACGAAGAGATCAAAGCACAAGTGACGGTATGTGTATTTATAGACATAGTTATACAATTAACAGTATTCAATTTTGTAACTAAAACGTTTCGGATTTTAGCCATAATCTCTTCTTTTTTTTTGTAAACTATAATCAGTTTCTTTCCACATAATAATGTATACTTGTGACGTGTTTACAAGCGCGTAGCATGTATTATATAGGATTGTAAACTCATAAATCATAGTGGAGCTTCTATAGAAATATTGTTAACAAACACAAATTAACCACAAAAAATAAAAAATATTCAGAGAAAAAAACACAATAGAGATAAATATTTATTTTAGGGTTTGATTGATATGTGAATGAATAATTTACATTCTCTTAGAATTTTATTTTATCTTAAAATTTGATTTTCGTTTTCCTTTTTAAAAATTCTTTATATATTTGATTTTTTTTACTGGTGGCACTATATTTAAGTCATTCCATAATTTAACAAGGAAGACTCTAATTTTCATTTAGCATTAGCAAAAGTTTATATTTGTTAGTTTCAAAAAAAAAAAGTTTATATATTTGTTTTGACAAAAATATATTAAGTCGATGATATCTAACTTTTGGGGGTTAATTACTTTGTTTGATTGCGAAGGAACTAATGTTAGCGACGGTGGATAATCCATCAAATGCGGCGGAGTGGGCTATGGCGGAGATGATCAACCAGCCGAGCATCATGCAAAAAGCGGTGGAGGAGATCGATAGAGTAGTTGGAAAAGACCGTTTTGTCCTCGAATCCGACATCTCAAATCTCAACTACGTCAAGGCTTGTGTGAAAGAAGCGTTCCGGTTACACCCTGTAGCGCCGTTCAACCTCCCTCACATGTCCACCGCCGATGCAGTGGTGGACGGTTACTTCATTCCCAAGGGAAGCCACGTTCTGATCAGTCGTTTGGGGGTCGGGAGAAACCCTAACGTATGGGACAAACCACACAAGTTCGACCCTGAGAGACACATGTGCAATAACAAGAGCGTGGAGCTGAGCGATCCAGATCTCAATCTAATCTCGTTTAGCGCAGGGAGAAGAGGATGCATGGGTTCAAACATTGGGTCGGCCATGACGTACATGCTGCTTGCCCGGTTGATTCAAGGGTTCACGTGGTCACCAGTGCATGGTGAGGATAAAATCGACATTTCGGAATGTAAGAGTGACCTTTTCATGGCCAAACCTTTGCACGCGATTGCAACACCTCGTCTGGCTCCACAAATATACTCAACCTAATTGAGAAAGAAAACATTAGCACAACAAATATCGTGAAAATTGGCCAAATTCGGAAACTATCAGACAACTATATTGTTACTAGCGTATTTTATAGTGTATCATATGCAAACACGTGATCATCACAAATATGTTACTAATAAGTAGATGGATTATATATCATTATCGATGGATTATATCTACTGCATTTTTCATATTTACATATTGATTTGCAATTGATGTTTTTGTTTTTTTATACACATGTTAGCGAGTAAATTCCAATTATTTTACCTCTGTAGACTTAAATATGCATTAGGAGTATCTCGACATGAGTCTATCAAGTATCAACATAAATCTTTCCCTATTTATATTAATCTAATATTATAAAATTGGGTTCTTTCTCTCCTCATTAGGACACCTAGGATTCCAGCCTGGAAATTCGCGCGTCCAGCAGCCGACACGTGTCCAGGTACTCAAAACACTTCGTTTCATTTATTCTCTGTCTGGGCTTTTTGTATCTGGGCTTTAGATTTCAGTTAAGGAGTAGACGAGACATCGTTATTTTCTATCGTGCGCCTCCTTTCCAATTCTAGGGTTCTTTGTTTTCTTCGATATCTGACTTCAACAATGGAGTTCTGAAAGATTGATATGCGCAAATTGACGTGAAGAATCTCTCTATAGTGTATCAATCACGTCGTTTAATCTTCTTTACATCTCAATCAAAACGTTTCCGAATTACAGATTCATTGCCTTCTTAACTTCATAAACCACGATCTAGCATTCAATGCAAGTTTCTCTTCTGCAAGTCGGTCTATCTATGACTATAAAAAGGTTAACCTTCTTCTCTCGAAAACCATTCTCACAATCTCTGAAAACAACTAAGTAAACTTATTCTCTAAGAAATGGCTAATTCCTCTGTTCTTATTTCTGCTTTGAAGTCTGGTCGATGTTCCTCCATAGTTGAGGTTAGGTTGCTCTGATTCTGGGAAGGCAGGACTGTCAAACGCGGTGGGTAGTTCATGTGGGTTGATATTGTCTTGCTGGATGCAAAGATGAATATGTTCTTAAACGCCCGTTAACAGTAACGTTATATTACGAGGAAGCTACTTGCTTTGGTTTTATAATAAGCTATGAGTGATTGATTGTATAATGTCTGCTATTGCTTTGCTTATAGAGATAAAGATGAGAAAGTGGCTTGAAGATAACCCATAAATCTCTTCGATACTTCGATTATCCCATGGTGGGCATGGATGAAGCGATAGCATTTACCAGAAGCTGAGCTCCTCAATTAATGGTGATTTCCATATCATGTGTACTTTGCAACCAACCATAATTTGAAGTTTTGAGTGTTTTAGTTTTAAGTGGGTTTGTCTTGCAGGTGTGCTGCAGTAGTGTTCTTCAGGGCTTCCTTCTTTTGTTCTGTCATTTTTTGGGTATTGAAATCTAAAGGTCCAGTTGAAACATGGGTTCAAGGATGTTGGCCAAGAGATTGAACATCCGGATAAACGAAGTAAAATCTAGGTAACCAACTCACATGCTCCAGCTTGCAGCTAATTTCGGATTAAGAGTGATACGTCTTGAACAACTTTTTTTTGCCGCAGGATGGACAGACGGAAATTATTTTTTACAGACATAATTCTGGATTAATTGGAATAAAAAAGAAAGAGCTTGATAGATCCCTTGACCAAGATGATTATGCATATTGTGGGTATGACAAGGTAAAATGATTATCAAAGTTTTACTATTGAGTGCATGACAAGGTAAACTTTGGATGCCGTAGACAATAGAAAGAGATGAGATTCATCATGAGTTTGAGATTCGACTCTTTTCGTTTCTTTAGTCTTATTCACAAACATGGCCAGATTTGTTTTATTAAATATAAAGATTTGGCCTTTTGGGTGGTAGTTTGCTTTCAAGTTTGTCATTTAGTTTGGTTTCCGTCTAACTTTTCATTTGTAATTAACGGCTTCTCATAAATTGGTTTGGAGGACAATAGCATTCAGTTGTTTTGGTCAATTTTGACATGGGTTATTCTCTATCATAAAATGGTTCGGTTTGGTATGGAAAATAACACCTTTAAATTATCGGTTAAAGTAAAATCATGTTAACCAATTTTTACATAACAATCTAGCTAGATAAAGTTTTTTCTCCGTCCATTAATTTCTAACTCATAACATCATCTCTATGGATTTTTATTATAAAACACTCAGCAGACTATGAGTTCTAACATTGGCAAATTTATTAGACAAAAAACAATCAATAAAACAGTTAATTAAAAATTAGAATTAATTTTATGGTTTTCCTAATGCGTGCAATCCACAAGTTTGCTACAAATGAAAGAGGAGGAACGCAACTTGGGGATCCTTCTCATGTTTGATATTTCAAGAAAGAAATCTCATCCTTTACTGTTAAGAGAAGCTTTCAGTGTTATTACATCAGTATAATACTTCAAAAACTGAAATATAGGTGACAAATAAGAATGAGGAGACCAATGCAGTGTCGTGGAGCAAGGTCATAGCATTGAGTTTGAGCTATGATCTTCAAATTTCAATTTCTTCCTGGATCCAGAGAAGGGAGGAGTAAAATGTAGTATGCTATGAGAGATGGAATGAGATCATGTCTTACAATTTTCAGCAGCGGTTATATTTCAAAAATGCCTTATACTATCTCTCTCATGTTATAATTCATCAACCTAAATAATATAAGGAAGGATCTAAGAAAAGCAATCAATGATAGTTCAGATATGGAATCAACATTCAACATGATGAGTTTATCTAAAGTTTCGATTTCGTTATTTTGAGTCTTGGTTTAGTTGGTTTGCCTTTTGTGAAAGAATTTTGCCATTTACGGAAATCTACAAAAGAACAAAAAAAATTCCCCAATCTCTCTCTATCAACATAATTTTCATCGATTACCATAAAATCATTAAATCTAGATTTTCCAAGGTGTATTGTAATGGTCTTCATATTCTATTTCAAGTAGCATAATTAATAAAATTTCAAATAATTAAATCTCAGATTCTCCAAGGTGTATTGTAATCTCCGTATTCTATTTCAAGAAGCATAATTAATAAAATTCAATTAATTCCTCACCAATGGCAATTATGAAGTCGGATTTTCAAACTAACTAACAAAACGTAAAATAGTTGTCAATTTATGACAATGGAAATTTTTTAAAATCAACATAATACATTAAAATTCTTTCTGCATTGTAAATCCTACAGCTGCAGCATATATATACAAAGATCATATCTCAATCAAACATGGAGTCAGCACAGAAAACTAACACACAACCTCACAAATAATATTAAGAAAGTACCATATCTAATATTACATAAATAATACTTTAATTTATTATACATTTTAACTAAAATAAATTTCAACAATAATCTATAGTAAAATTTAGTAAATTTCTAATCAAAACAACGGAATTTAAGAAATTAAAATTTAAAATTATATTATGAAAATTAAGCAGTAACATTTTTTTTTGTCAACTAATCAATAACATTTATTTCAAAATTATAATCATTTATATAAAAACATGATTTACTGGATTTTAAAATATAATAAATATAAAAAGTTATAGCAAACATGTATATATTATTTTGGTCAAATATATTAATTAAATATCAAATATTTTAATTTTATAATTAATTATACATTTTAACTCAAATAAAATTTCAACAATAATCTACTGTAAAAACTAAATTTAGTAAAACATAAGATAACCTACTAAAGTAGATAAAATTTAACAAAAAATGTGAATTTATATACAATTTCTTTTCCTACTAACAAAATGAAAAATAAAAGAAGAAACTCGGATTTTTTCTGGTTATCCAACTCGAGAAAATCACAAGAAATAATGTAATGCCACAAAAAAATACTTAACAAAAGAAAATCATCTTAAACATTTTAACAAGAAAAAAAATTATAGTTTAAAGAAATAACAAGTAATATTTATTTTTTAAAAAATCATAACTAATTTTTCAGATAACATGGTTTATTTAGTTCTCAAATATGATAACATGTACAAAATTTGACTAATATGTAATTTTTTAAATAAGAATAATTTATATTAAATATTTACTCTAATTATTAAAATTATTTGTTAAGTTTCATCCTCCCCATAGGGCAGGCCGTCCCCCATAATCATATAAATCTTTATGTATGAGTAGTTACGAAGTCCCTGAATAACCATAGACAATCAAACAATCCATGATATAGTGGTAGGGGTGGGCATATCGGTTTAGTTTCGGGTTCGGATTGGGTTCGGTTTGGTTTGGTTAATTTGGGTTTTATAAAACTCAACCCAATTAAAACCAAAGTAGCTTTGGTTTGGGTTTGGTTTGGGTTTAGTTTGGTTCGGTTTAGTTCGGTTTGGTTTTGATTTAGTTCGGTTTGGTTTACTTTATTATGGTTTAGTTTGGTGCGGTGTAGTTCGGGTTGATAATAAAATATGATGGCATCAATTATATTAAAAAATAATCAACTTATAAAAGATAGAATGGGAATATAAAGTTATAAACTCTGATAGCTAAAAAATCCATATAATAATTTTGTTACATAATTTTACCTTTAAACAACGGAAATTTGTAAAGATGAACGAGACGAGACGGCTACGATTTAGATGCTTATAGTTTTTAGGTTTTATTTTTAGTACAATCTTTAGGTATTAGGATTAGAGAATATAGATAATAATATTATTTAAATCATATCTAGATTTTTTTAAAAAAAATATATGGAAGTTAAAAAAAAATGGAAAACGAATCCTTAACTAAAATTTACAATATGTTAATATATATATATATATATATATATATATATATATATATATAAAAAAAAAATCGGATTATCGGTTTGGTTCAGTTTGGTTCGGTTTAAACCCAAACCAAACAAAACCATTTAGGTTGAGTAAAACATGAACCAATTGGGTTATGTAAAGAACACGGTTTGGTTTGGGTCGGTTTAACTTCGATCGGGTCGGTTCGGTTTGGGTTTTTTGTCCACCCCTAATCTTATTGACTCAGTTATTAACAATTATCACAATTAACATAAATGTAGCATTATGATTACGTCTACGTTACTTTGCATTGGCATCGTGGGAAAATGACAATAAACAAGATCCATACACCAGAAATTATTCTAACATAATTACAGAGCCAAACACATAATAGACATAGTAAAAAAAATAACAAAGCAACTGAATTGTACATCCATAATATTTGTTAAGTAAAAATAATCATTCACATTTTCTGTTCGAAAACACTATATATTAATAAAAATTCAAATAGTATAATCTTTCAGTAAACTATAATTGTTATTAAAAATACAATGCACCTATTAAATTCAAAATCTAAATAATTAGTTAGTTTTATATAGTAGATGTTTTACTATAAACGATATATATTGCAAATATATCTTTCGTATGTCTTTGTAATCATTTGTATTATGTTATAAATATTTAAACGTCAATAATAAATTTCAATGGGAATTTAGCAGTTTTAAAATTTCAATGTAGAGCCACCCGAGTAAAGAATACATATCTAATTATCAAGATAGTATAATTTATCAAAAATAAAAAATACAGAATTAAACTAATATTTATATTTTAAGTTAATATAAATTTATATTAAATATTTACTCTAACCATTTCAATTATTTTCGATTATCCCAGTAGGCCTTCTAGTATTTAAATAAAAAATCTCTCAAAACATTTATATCTCCAATTTTAAGACATCTGTGAAAACTTTTCATTTTGAAAAACTTTTATTTAAATACTAATTATAAAAAAATGATGACTTTTTTTACTACTGGTAGGCCTAGAAATGAAAATTCTAATTTGGAAGAGAAGCCTGATTTTTTTTTCACAAAAAAAAAACTTGATAATAATAAAATTTGTGTAAATTCAAAACTTTTTTTTTAAAAAAAGTCAAAAGGGCCTGGGAATATAGTAATGAGCAGCCAAGGTTCATTTCGAAAAGCCCAAACCACTATTCCCTCCAAATCAGGAATGAGCCTGGTTTGAATTTGAATACCTTTTAGATCCAAAAAAAGGAGAGAAAACAAATACACTTTTTGTTCGTGTCAGAAGTTATTAAACTACGCCCTCATCGCGCGCTCTTCTTCTTCTCTCCCTCACCTTTCTCTCTCTCTCTCCCTCACCTCCCAATTCTAGGGTCTCAAAATTCACATTCGAATCTCTACGAATTGACCATCAGATCTTAAACCATAGTCCAATTCACTCGAACCCCTCGATCTACTTTTTGGACTCAGAGGACTAAAGGAATCTCTATAGCCGCCATTTTCTGGATTTTCCCCAGATTCTCTCGTAATTTGTGGCTTCTTCTTCGAGGGTTTCTGTATTTGCTCGTTTCGAGGCTTTAATTGACTCGCGATGGATGTTTCTGGAGGGGTTTCGTCGATTCCCAGATCCGACTCAAAGGTTACACCTTTACTCTTTTTTCTTCTCTTTGTTTTTGGGATTTCTTCGAACTGATCTTGCTTGTTTGATGATACTCTGTCTTTTAATTCTCTCGATCTAATTCATATATTCTTTGGGGTTTAGATTGGAGGTAACGAATTGGATGAAAAGGCCAATGAAAGGCAGAGTCTTGGGACGAGTAATAGCAAGAGTGAACTGTTGTGTTCTTCCAGCAAGCTTGATCTCAAGACAGATGTTGATTGTGTAAAGAGTGCTTCGGTTTCAAGCTGCTTGAACGATGATTTATCCTCCTCGGTTTGCTCTAAACCTGGTTCCTCAGAGTGTGGGAGTTCCAGTGTTCCTGTCGAGGGAAACGATCCGATGAAGCTGTGGAAAGCGATGAAACAAAACGGGTTTCTTTCCAACCCACACGGTGGGGTTTCAGCGACGTCAAGCAGCTGTGTCGTCTCGTCTTCTCACGGAGGGATACCTGCTCCTCCAAGGAAACGTGGTCGGAGAAGCAAGAGTAGCAATGACGCTGCAATGGTGAAGAAGAGGAAGGTGGAGATTGCAAGGAAAGAGGAAGCTGACAGGTTTGCTAGGCTAACTGCTCCTAGTGGTCTGCTCAATGAACTGAACCCTGGGATTATAAACCATGTTAGAAACAAAAGGCAGGTGCTCTCCATCATCCAAAGCATTGTCAAGTCTGATAAAGACACGATGAGACATGGTAATACTACAGTTGGGGGTTCCAGGAAGAACTTGGAAGATGTCAACACTGATGCATCTAGATATGACATCCCAGAAGGTAGCTACTCCATGCACTACCACGAGGAGAAATATGAGTTCAGTGAAGACAAGTTGTCGGAAAATGCCAGTTCCTTGTCGAGCGAGGACGCAGCAGGTTTGAACCATGCTAGTGTTCTCACTGTCAAAGGTATGTTCTTCAAAGTTTATTACTCAATGTGTACTATCATAGGTGGCTTATAGATAGATCTTCTTCTTTGACATGCAGCGGCTACGGTAGCGTCTCAATGGTTGGAACTGCTTCATCAGGACATCAAATGCCGTGTTTCAGGTGACCAACAAACTCATTTATCTGATGTTATGAAAAACTACAATACTCAGTTGTTCCTGAAAATAATTTTTTGTTGCGTTCTTCTCAGCTCTTCGCCGTAGCAAGAAGAGGGTTCGAGCAGTTGTGACTACAGAGCTACCTTTCTTAATAATGAAAGAGTTCCCAGCTGATCAAGAGAATGATCCAAATGGAGCTTCGAGGTCTTCCACGGTCGTTAACCACAAGAACAGATGGATGTCGCTGTTTAGCCAACTCGAACAAACGCTATCAGAAGAAGAGAAACAACTGGTAAAGAAGTTGAGATACCTTAAACCACACACCTTTCCTCTCTTCTTTTAGCATCTGATTCTGAGTTAAACAACAGGAAAGCTGGTTAAACCAAGTGAGAGAGCTGCAATCGCATTGTGACCGTGGTCTGCAAAACTTGAGCTTGAGTTCTGGTCAGAACTTCTTACAGTTAGGAATGCCATTGTCCTCTAGGTAATAACCATCTCACCACTTGTTCCATCTCATTACACGGTTAAAAATACTTGTTCCTCAATCTTAATTTGTGTTGCAGAGCTGCGGATGCACTGCTCTCAGATAAGGATTTTGTCGTTAGAGCAGCTGCAGCGTCCATATACTCGACCTGCAATTTTCTTGCATCAAAGGAGAATATAGCCTTTACCTGATGAACTCCTTTAAGCTTCTGACTAGTTTTTGATTTAAGCTTTTTAGTTGACAAACTTTTTGTCGGTTACTTTAGTGTAAGCTTTCATAGCAGAGTTTTTCTTTCTATGTGCATCTGTAACACTAGTAGCATTGCTCATCAGCCTTGTCTTTTTCTTCTTTTATAGATTTATTTTCTGAAGTTAGAAACATCTCTTGTTTGATCCAGATATGTTCGTTATAGCATATATTTAAACGCTACTTATTGATGCGTCTCTTAGGATGTTTCATTGAATTAAAGAATCACCATGTCAAATGTAAACAAAGAGGGAGTAATATATTGTTATCCCTCCGTAATCTTGTCTTTGAATCACAATGCTGAACTTGTTCTGCTCTTCAGAACAGAGTGTCTATGACTTGTGCTTTCATTGATTGAATATCCAGAAGAACATCTCCATTATTAAGGTTGTGTTACAATGAGAGGATCCTTACAAACTTACAGGTCTTTACAGTTACAAGGAATCAAACACTAATGACATTCATACAATGAAATAAAAGTGTTGTTACTCTGGAGAGTGATCTCTCTGTTCTTTGGCGTTTTTGAAGATCTTAGAACTCTTGTCAAAAATCTTTGCTCTTCTGTTGTAATCTTTAGGGTCTCTCCCATCATCATCACCCATGATAGCTTCCTTCTCAAGGCATTCCAAGAGTTCCCATACTCCTCTGTTTGCTTCTCCACCACATATCCCTCTTCTCTGGGTCAATTCATCCTCTTCCTCGGGCGTTATTGGTTCCATTGCCGCTGCATAACTCGAGCCTGAAGCCACGCATCTAGCAAAGGCAAAGCACTTCTCCTTCCCAGCGCTAAGGCTTAGTTTGGTATGTGGGATTGCTTTAATAGTAACTAGGGTCTCATTAGCTCTCAGAGATGGGTTTGTAATAATGTTTGTGCAGGTTTTAGACATAGCACCCATTCTCTTTCTTGATGGAGTTTTGTTTGAAGTTGAAAGCTAGAAGTTGAGTCTCTTGGGGTGGTTTATATAAGATTTGGAGGGTGCTAAAGGATGACGCAATAACAAACGTAAATGATTACACGTGTGGCGGTGGCGATGAGTAATAGAGTTTTCGAGATTCTACATGCTTGTTCTTGCGGTTGCGGCACGTGTTTTGCAGGCCAACTTTGACCCTCTTTTCCAGCATTATCCATGTCTGTTTAGTAAGCTCGCTGTTCAAAATCAGACACGTCTATCTAGTCATACCTCCATTGATTCTAGCTAGAACAATATATGGAACCAGGCTAAACCGAAATCAACAGGATACAACTCGTTTTAGTTCAATCCTATTTCAAAACTTGATAAGACCATTTAACTTTAAGGAAACACATTGTGTAACAAGCATTTGATAAGTCTGCAAACTGCAAAACAAAACGAACTAAAAAGATAACTGATATTGCTATAGGGACTTTGACTACATGAAAATTCCCAAAATCGCAAAAGATATTCTTCACAGCCTTTGAGATGATCACATCTTGGAGCATATGGAAGGTTTGAGTTTTTACTTCCCATCATTGATAAACCCTTCTTTACGACCTTCAAAACCAGGGCGAAGGAGCTTCTTCTCCCTTTTGGCTATCTTCCTCAGCTTGTTCTGTTCAATCCTATCCGCAATATTCCCTGACCTCTTTTGCTGCTTCTCCACTCTAACCTTCTGTTGCCCTTCGACTCTCTCCTTCCACTTCTCTGTGCTCTTCTCCTGCCTCTTCTTCTCCTTGTGGATGCTTTGCTTCAGCAGCTTTGGGTCATCGTGAACCTTGAAACCGGCTGCTCTGGTTGTAGCAGACTGCCACGAGTGCTTCTTCGCAATCACTTCACCTTTCTCTGGATCCTTCTTTGCAGCCTCTAGCTTCAAAGCCTTTTCAAGCTCTCTTGACTTAGAAAGCCTCCGTTTCTTTGTACCCTTTCCGTGTTCCTCATCGTCATCGATCTTGACGTAACCGAACGTAAGGTCCTTAGCAGCCTCTTCCACGTCTAATTTACCCTTACCTTTATCTACTGACTTACTCTCCTCCTCCACAGTCTTCTCCCTCTTTCTCTTATTTGGCAGAATCTTCTTCCTCCTTTCATGGATTCTTGGTCTGTCTGAACCTCCACGACCACCTTTAAGCTCATCAATCTTGCGGTGGAGACGTTGCCTCAGCTCCTCGTAAGTAACCGAATCAGTCTTAGCCTTCTTGTTACCAGTTTCCTCCTCACTGTCATCATTATCATCAGAAGCAGCAATCTCATTACTCAACTTCTTCTCCTTCTCTATCTTCTGTTTCAGCAGATCAAGAGTAGTCAAGGCAGACTTCTCTGGATCCAACCTATCCCTCCTTGCTTTCTTTAGGTTCTCGGTTGTTTTCCTCTTGGCTCTAGCTTTTTGAGCCTTGCTAAGACCTGGAAACCACTTCCTCTCCGTCTCATCAGGTAAGTAGAATCTCGCAGGGATGAGCTCCACCATTGTATCGAAAAATTCACCGTGCTGATGAACTATCGACTTAATCTCCAATCCAGAATCAACAACTTTCTCCTTTTTCTTTGCCATCTACAACAATTGACAAAACCAAATCAGAAAAAATAAACGCCCTTTCAGAAGCTAACAACACATCAAAACTATACAAACAAGACTTTGAAAATGGGATTACATTATACATCAAAACTTACATTAGTCCCACGAGCTTTAGTCATTGCTCTACCACACAGGAGACTAGCCACCAAAGAAGTTGTAAACCTCAGGACAAGCTGCAGCAACAAAACTGAAAATATTACTGACTGTGAAAGAATCAAAACATAATCAAACACACACTTCTGCATTACACTGTAGAGTAGCTAGTACAGATACTTAAGGAACTGCCAGTAAGAACTGACGCAATTTCACTCATTTACTGAATATCAGATTACCAGAAGCTCACAAAACTCAAGATTTCATATAACGTGGTTATCTAAAGTTCCGAACGATTCTTACTCAAAAGAATTCAATTTCTTAACAAGAAGACGAAACCCAGATGGAAAGACGAAGAATTTATTGAAAGAAAGTAAAGAAGGCGAGACTTACTGGTACGACGATGGCAAAGCAACGGCTACAGAGAGAAGGAGAAGAGGAGGTTGCTTTAGAAAAAAGGTTTAGGGTTCGAATGGTTATGTAACTGCCGTCTATCAACGGTTTGGTTTAACGGAATCGAAATAACGTAAACCGGAAATCGAATCTCGGTCTAAATTTAATTGGGCCTGATAGTCCTTGAGCTGGGCCCTTTAACTTCTGACCAAGATACTGTCGTCTTCACACTGTCAGTAAAAAACGAATGTGGAGTTGTCGGTGGTGGTGGTTGCTTGGTTGGCTATGAATATGATTGTTTTTTTTTTCTACCGACGGATATGATTTGTTACAATATTAATATTGTTTATCTCTGAATCGAAAGAGTGACAAGGGGCAGGAGCAGAGACAAATATAGCAGCTTACAAATCTCTCTCTCCCTCTCTCTCTCCTTTTACAGAAGAATCGCAGATTCAGAAAGATCTGAAGAGTCACATCACGACTCCATCTTCAGATCTCATGGTAAGCTTCTCAACTCATCAATTTTCCTCCCATGCTCAGATTTGACTTCTCATCAGATCTAATCGCATTCTTCTGATAATTCCGAACAGATTTGAACTATCCCGACGATTCGGTGATCGAAGAAAGTAAGTGACGATGGAATCCGATGGAGAAACCGCGGTATGTCTTGTATTCTGCTTAATCATCATCAGGAAGTTTAGATAGTGATTTGAGTGGATTTGTTTACTTTGTTTATTAGGTTTCTAATTTTGGAAATTGTGATTTCTATTGTAGGGGAAGCCGATGACGAGCGTCGGTGGGCAGATTTGCCAGATTTGTAGCGACAATGTTGGCAAGACTGTTGATGGTGATCGATTCGTGGCCTGTGATATCTGTGGATTCCCGGTTTGTAGGCCTTGCTATGAATACGAGAGGAAGCATGGGAATCAATCTTGTCCCCAGTGCAAAACCACTTACAAGAGGCACAAGGGTATATGCTTTTGAATTTATTTAACCATCCTCTGATCATAGTTGGTCAATATGCTTTTGAAGCTATGGATCAGCTTGGTACTTACTATAATTTGCTAATTTCTGTGTTTTAGGTAGTCCTGCTATTCCCGGTGATAAAGACGAGGATGTCTTCGCTGATGAGGCTACCGTTGAGCTCAACTACCCGCAGAAGGAGAAAATTTCAGAGAGGATGCTTGGATGGCATCTTACACGTGGCAAAGGAGAGGAGATGGGGCAGCCCGAGTATGACAAAGAGGTGTCTCACAACCATCTCCCTCGTCTCACCAGTAGACAAGATGTAAGGCATTCTCATTCATTCTTCTTTCCTCTTAACCATTCACATTCGTCACGCAATTGAATCTGATTTTGTCTGTCTTTTGCTTATGTACAGACTTCAGGAGAGTTTTCTGCTGCCTCACCTGAACGCCTCTCTGTGTCTTCTACTATAGCTGGTGGAAAGCGTCTTCCCTACTCATCTGATGTTAATCAATCACGTAAATATCCTTATTTATTTATTATCTGGCCAACACAATATATTCGTACCTCTAGCTAGGCTTTTAGTTTATGTCAAAACTCTATACACTAAACTATGTTGTCGTTCACGCTGCAGCAAATAGAAGGATTTCGGATCCTATTGGACTAGGGAATGTAGCTTGGAAGGAGAGAGTTGATGGCTGGAAAATGAAGCAGGAGAAAAATACTGGTCCCGTGAGCACCCAGGCTGCTTCTGAAAGAGGTGGAGGAGATATTGATGCCAGCACAGATATCCTCGCTGATGAGGCTTTGCTGTGAGAGTCCTTGTTTTGCTAATCTCTTTTGATTTGTCCTGGTTTCCTGTTATGCCCCAGGGTTATGACATTGAATAATCTGAGCACCTTTCATGTTAAGAGATGTCTTGATGCTCATTTTCCAATTTTATTTATTGTACAGGAATGACGAAGCGAGACAGCCTCTGTCAAGGAAAGTTTCGATTCCTTCATCACGTATAAATCCCTACAGAATGGTTATTATGTTGCGGCTTGTTATCCTTTGTCTCTTCTTGCACTACCGTATAACAAATCCAGTGCCAAATGCCTTCACTCTGTGGCTGATCTCAGTGATATGTGAGATCTGGTTTGCCATATCCTGGATTTTGGATCAGTTTCCCAAGTGGTTTCCTGTGAACCGTGAAACCTACCTTGACAGGCTTGCTTTAAGGTATGTTCTACCTTGACAGGCTTGCATATGATATTTCTCACTATAGTCTGATCATGCTCTATTTTGGGACAGATATGATCGTGAAGGTGAACCGTCGCAGTTAGCTGCTGTGGACATTTTCGTGAGTACTGTTGACCCCTTGAAGGAGCCACCCCTTGTGACAGCTAACACAGTGCTCTCTATTTTGGCGGTTGACTACCCGGTTGACAAGGTGTCTTGCTATGTTTCTGATGATGGTGCTGCTATGTTATCATTTGAAGCACTTGCAGAAACATCAGAGTTTGCTCGTAAATGGGTACCATTCTGCAAGAAATATAGCATTGAGCCTCGCGCACCAGAATGGTATTTTGCTGCGAAAATAGATTACTTGAAGGATAAAGTTCAGACATCATTTGTCAAAGATCGTAGAGCCATGAAGGTAAGTTTGTTGTTTTAGTCATGTACTCACTCTCACTCGTCATCTAGTATATGCTATATTGACCTTTTATTGTCTTGCAGAGGGAATATGAGGAATTTAAGATCCGAATCAATGCACTTGTTTCCAAGGCCCTAAAGTGTCCTGAAGAAGGGTGGGTTATGCAAGATGGTACACCATGGCCTGGAAATAATACAAGGGACCATCCAGGAATGATCCAGGTAAGGAAACTGGTTATAACTTATAAGTAAGCAAACTGAGTATGCTTTCTCGAGAAGTTCATTGTTGAAGTAGCATTTGTTGAATGCAGGTTTTCTTAGGGCAAAATGGTGGACTTGATGCGGAGGGCAATGAGCTTCCCCGTTTGGTGTATGTTTCTCGAGAAAAGCGACCAGGATTCCAGCACCACAAAAAGGCTGGTGCTATGAATGCACTTGTAGGTTTCTGATCGTGGAGTTTTGGTTTCTTTCTCTGAACATCTTTTGTCAGTCTAATTTGGTACTTTCAAATGAACAGGTTAGAGTATCAGCAGTCCTTACCAATGGACCTTTCATCTTGAATCTTGATTGTGATCATTACATAAATAACAGCAAGGCCTTGAGAGAAGCAATGTGCTTCCTGATGGACCCAAACCTAGGGAAGCAAGTTTGTTATGTTCAGTTCCCACAAAGATTCGATGGTATTGATAAGAATGATAGATATGCTAATCGTAATACCGTTTTCTTTGATGTAAGTCACCTACCTATACGTTCATCTATTTTTTTCTTCTTCTTTCGAATTGGATTTAGACATGAGTACACATTTAAAAACATTCAGTTTCTCGAGTTTTCTTATAATTTTCCTGTGATATACTTCCAGATTAACTTGAGAGGTTTGGATGGGATACAAGGACCTGTATATGTGGGAACTGGGTGTGTTTTCAACAGAACAGCATTATATGGTTATGAACCTCCAATAAAAGTAAAGCACAAGAAGCCAAGTGTTTTATCTAAGCTCTGTGGTGGATCAAGAAAGAAGAATTCCAAATCTAAGAAAGAGTCTGACAAAAAGAAATCAGGCAGGCATACCGACTCAACTGTTCCTGTATTCAACCTCGATGACATAGAGGAGGGAGTTGAAGGTACAACTGCTTTTAATCTTCTTTGGCTTTCAAGTTAGGGGAGAAGTTATTACAATTGACAGCTCATGAAGCAATTTCTTCTAATTATATATGCTAAATTTTGGTGTAGCTAGTGCAAAATGCTTACATTGTCTAAAAAATTTCCAGATACGGGTATCCATCTTATTATGACATGTCCTAACTATTTGACATTTGTAAAACTCAGGTGCTGGTTTTGACGATGAAAAGGCGCTCTTGATGTCGCAAATGAGCCTGGAGAAGCGATTTGGACAGTCTGCTGTTTTTGTTGCTTCTACTCTAATGGAAAATGGGGGTGTTCCTCCTACAGAAACTCCTGAAAACCTTCTCAAAGAGGCTATCCATGTCATTAGTTGTGGTTACGAGGATAAGTCAGATTGGGGAATGGAGGTATTTTTTTTCATTTTAATTCCTAACGTGAAACTGCATTGTCCTGAGATACCCACTTTGGCACTCACTTTGTTTATCTTTTGTGCCGTCTTTCTTCAGATTGGATGGATCTATGGTTCCGTGACAGAAGATATTCTGACTGGGTTCAAAATGCATGCCCGTGGATGGCGATCCATTTACTGTATGCCAAAACTTCCTGCTTTCAAGGGGTCTGCTCCTATCAATCTTTCAGACCGTCTGAACCAAGTGCTTAGGTGGGCTCTAGGTTCAGTTGAGATTCTCTTCAGTCGGCATTGTCCTATATGGTATGGTTACAGTGGAAGGCTTAAGTTTCTTGAGAGGTTTGCGTATGTGAACACCACCATCTATCCACTCACCTCCGTCCCTCTTCTCTTGTATTGTACATTGCCCGCCGTTTGTCTTTTCACCAACCAGTTCATCATTCCTCAGGTTCGACACCTCTACTGAACAATCTCTAATTACGTTCAAAAACTTAACAACTGTTGGTTCCATTGTTCCTCATATGCAGATTAGCAACATTGCAAGTATATGGTTTCTGTCCCTCTTTCTGTCCATTTTCGCCACGGGTATACTGGAAATGAGGTGGAGTGGCGTAGGCATAGACGAATGGTGGAGAAACGAGCAGTTTTGGGTCATTGGTGGAGTATCAGCCCACTTATTCGCCGTGTTTCAAGGTCTCCTCAAAGTCCTCGCTGGTATCGACACTAACTTCACAGTCACATCAAAAGCTTCAGACGAAGACGGAGACTTTGCGGAGCTCTACTTGTTCAAATGGACAACGCTTCTGATTCCGCCGACGACGCTGCTCATTGTAAACCTCGTGGGAGTTGTTGCGGGATTCTCTTACGCCATCAACAGTGGATACCAGTCATGGGGACCGCTCTTTGGTAAGCTGTTCTTTGCCTTCTGGGTGATTGTTCATTTGTACCCTTTCCTCAAGGGTTTGATGGGGAGACAAAACCGGACTCCTACCATTGTTGTGGTCTGGTCTGTTCTCTTGGCTTCCATCTTCTCCTTGTTGTGGGTTAGGATCGATCCTTTCACTAAAAGAGTCACTGGCCCGGACATACTCGAATGTGGAATCAACTGTTGAGAAGTGAGCAATAATATGCTTTTGGGGTTAAAGAAACAGAGAATTATAAAGTTAATATTTATTGTTTTATTTGTCTTGTGTATTGTCCTGTTGTGTCGTGGTGTAAGATTAAAGAGTATTTTTGTTTATGTGATGAAGATGCAAGCCGTGGATATATAGTTTCATGTTGTGTTTTTTCGAGAGATGAAAACATAAATCTATTGTCTGGAATGAGAAACTGGTCACATCTCACGTATTCAATCATTCTCGCAACCTCTTCCATCTTTGTCCTTCACTCTAGGTTTCTTGCGATACAAGCTAGTGCAAGCTGAAGCATCTGAACCATTCCTTCTTCGATGTTCTGAAACTTCAAGACCCGAATCATGTTGATGCTTTTTTTTGAACAAACAAGCAGATGCAACACTTCATGTTGATGCTTTAGTTTCCATGATTCTTTATGTTATTACCCTCAAGCAGAGGCAACACTTCATAATCTTTTCTATAGCACTCCAAAGCTCATTAGCTCTGATACCAATTTGAAGCAATATAAACTTGGTATTTATATTTCACACTTAACAAGTACAATTTAAGTAGCATACACTATCCAGAGATTTCTTAAAAGCAGCCACATACGCTTACAGATGTCCTAAACACAACCACTTGCTTACACATTTAGATCACAACAAAAGATAATTAAAGCAATATGAACATTACTATATTATTTTCAATAGTAAAAAACAATCAAGGAAGAAACTAGAGAAAGATAGACGGTGGTGTACTCGGATCAAGTCACCTGGGAGCGCTTGGAGATGTTCATAAAGATGCCCTTGGGGAAGAGAGCACCTGGTACCCGAACCACCTCGCAGTCTTTGGACAATGAGAAATTGTAAGTGGTGACGAGATGATGAATGAATATTGAAATCTGAAGCCTCGCAAACTCTGAACCAGCACATTGTCTTATTCCCGCTCCAAATACCATGAACGTTTTTGATCCAGACCGCAACTCTTTCCCCTACCCACCAGACTCATTGTCATCATCATGTATATATATTGCAATTAATAATCCAGCTAAGAAGATAATGTTCATATCATAACATAGTGTTAAAGGATTTTGTTGTTAATTAGGAAACAAAACATAATATATGATAATTTTCATAATTGAAAATACATAAGACTTGAGTAAGTGTAAAATACCTCCCATCTCCATGGATTAAACTCAAAAGGATTTTCATAGATTTCAGGATCAAGATGAACAACCGAAGGTATAACCATCACTATCCAGCCGGCTGGAATCGTGTATCCTGTTGTAATATATATTTCCACATGTTTAAACTTTTTTTTTTTGGAACATACAGTGCCACACAATTACTACTAATACTTGCCTTTGATTTCCACATCTTTCACCACTTTTCTAAACATCATAGGAGCCAAGTTTGTCAATCGAAGCGACTCATTTATAACCTGGCACAACAAGTAAATCTGTTTATACTCGTGTAGAAAGATGCAATATTCGCCTCAGACCCCAAATTTCAGGGTCTGCTATGATACTACTATATAGCCTTAGAAGAAAGCAGAAGTGAAGTTACCATGTTGGTGAAAGTCATCTTATGTCTGTATTCTTCCCAAGTAACTCCATCTTCTTTATCTTCTCTTCTCGCAAGGATCGCCTCATGCTCTCTCTGCCAGATCTTACTACTATTACTTTATGCAAATTTTACTACATTCTCGATCCATATGAATATGTTATTACGTACCTTCAGTTCAGCGAGAACTTTTGGGTTTTCCGATATGAATTTCACAGCCATGCAAGTGGCCTTAGAGGTGGTATCTTGAGTGATACAGCAAAGAGTGAAGATGAGGCTTATAATCACATCCTCGTTTACTAAGCTTCCTTCTTTCTCTAACTCTTCTAACGTTGTCTCGAGGAAGTCATCGTACTTCTCTCTTGACGTTTTCCTCCTCGCGTAAATATCTTTCATCAATTGCATACCCTCTCTGCATGCCTGCGCGCATTTAATATTTATAGTAATCATGGTTTTGTGTTTACTCTGTGAGAGCATTAATATTACAATTTTTTTAATAGAATTAGATTTGTCTTTTGGTGAAATTCTCAAAAATTATGAGAAACTCTCGTGCTACTTGACACTAGGTGATTTTTCTGTACTCATGCACAGACATAAATATTTATAAAATAAATATATCATAATAATTGATTGATATTTACTTTTATTTTAAATTAATTTATAATTTGTATGTATAATTTATATTAATAATATTATATTACTTTAATTATATATATGATTTTAGATATTTTATATCTAATCGGTTTTGTTGTTTTTAGAGTCGATTTAGTTATCATTTGGACATATTGGATTCTATCTATTTCTTTGAATTCAATTATAATATTTTTTATTCTAAATATATTATTTTTTTATTAATTTTTTAAATTTGCATTTAGGTTGATTGTTGTCTTAGATATGTAATTATAATTTAGTAAGATTATGTATAACTTAAGATATATTGTACTTAGAATAAAAAAATAAACAAACTAAGGTGTCTGATTCCAAATTACATAAATTAATATAATATTTTAAAGTTCCATGCATATATGTAAATTTTACAAAAGAACTAAATTGTTACAGTGAGTTAATATATATTTTTTGTTAATATGTTTTAAGTCATCCTATAATTTTAATTTATAAAATAAATATATAATTAATTATATATTCTTATTAAATAAATAAATTATATATATTCTAATTTTAGTTAAATCTATGATTTTAGATATAAGTTGGATTAGTCGAGTCACTCATGTTGTAGTTATTTGATCAAAAGATGTTTATTGTTAAAATTTATTTTTAGTTTTTTTAATCTCTTAAAATATGCAGTAAAAATGTGATTGTTTTTGAGAAATTATATTATATAAGTAAAATATAATTTATATTTTTGCTGTATTTGTAAGATATTATAGTCAACTAAATATACGAAAAAATTAAAATAAAACATTTCAATAATATTAATTATAAATTATTTTTTGTCAATTAAACATATATCAGTTTATGTTACTTAATTATTTTATGTATTAATCCAAAAAAATAGACAGATAAACAAATTCTATTACATTGAAAATATATTTATTTGTATAGTGTAAAATTATGTTTTAAAAGAAAAAATTTCTTTTTCTAATATCAAGATCATCTGAGTGAATGTTTTTTATGAAACCATATTATATACAAATATTGTTTTCATCTAAGAAGATATAGATACAAGGAAAATATTTTATTACTTCAAAAGTATATTTTATGTTAGTGAAAAAAATATATTTTAAATGAAATATTACTATTTTGTGAACTTTCTTTTCTATGAAATCATATTATATATACATATATTTTCGTTTTAAATTAGTTTTAAACTTTATAAATATTTTCTTTTTATTTTATATTGTTATTTGGAAAATTTTGAAAAGGAAATAATATTTTTAATGTAATTTTTTAATTCATTAAGTGCATCATAGTAATCAACCAACGTGAAAGTAAACGTGAACGCAACACGTAGGAAAGTGACTTCTCAAATAATATTATAGAGATATTATTTATAGATTTTTACCATTAATTTTAATTACATAATTATTTTTTAAAAAATATTAATATTTTAGTATTGAATTAAAAAACTATTTTAAAAAATGTTCTAAAATTCTTCCAAGATAACAAAAAGATTAAGCAAAAGTAAAAGGAAAAAAAAAAAAATCTCACCCAAAGGGTTTTATAGAGACCCCTCCCGGCAGAGACGGTATAGGATGCCCGAAACCAATCAAAACTGAAGGCGTTGAAGTTTTCCATAAGCTTTGATTGAGTCTCTGGTTTGAGATTACTTATCACCTTTGGTGTCAAGTAGGATGTTATCAACTACAATAATTAAAATACGATATATAGTGTCAGACTACAATGCAACATCATAACTATAAAAAAAAAGGGAGACAAAATCATAACTAAATTGGTCAAATAAAAAGAGGTTACACGTGAAACTGCTTCCTTAACGTCGAATGTTCCTTGGTTAGCCTTTAAACTAAAATGTTCTTGTGTTACGCGGTCCATATCTTTTATTATCTTTCGCTTCAAATTCTCAGAGCCCAACAGACGCATACTGATATGTTTAATGTGCTTGTGGATGTTTCCTGTCTTGAAGAACAAGCTATCTTTTCCTAATGGCTTCACTAAACCATCTGGATAACTTAAAGTAAAATACTCGTTCTCATGTCGTAGAATATCCATGTTCACATCCATATCCGTCGATACCACGGTTTTTACCCCAAGAATGTTAGTCCGGAACAAAGGCCCATACCTTAAACACTCACACAACAGAAACATACAAGACTTCATCTATTTTAGGAATATAAATATATATAGAGAGAGATAGTTAGCAGGAAAAAATGTGAAACGATTGAAATCTGACCTTAGCATCTTCTTCTTGAGAAATGGGGAGATCTCGTAGAATCCATGAGGCTTGAAGTAATCGAACGTCTCACCGATGATAGGGAAGCCCATTGATCCAGGAGGCAACTTGCCATTAGACTTGGGGTTTGACCATTGGTACCACCAATGGCTAATCCTCACAACTACGAAGGCTAGAACCCACAATCCTACAAACCAAAACAAGCTCATGTTGTTGTGTCTTTAACTATGCACTAATTGGTCATATATATATAGATGTCGAATCTTCAATGAAAAACGTACTGCCATTACGTGGATAGAAATAAGTGACAAGTTATTAGCTAGGCTAAATAAAAATGTGTAAGTTGTGTTTTTTTTTTTATTAATTTTCCTAGGTAGTTTACTAGTTTTCAAACTGAAGATCTTATGTAAGAGTAGTGTGTCCTTTTATGGCTAAATATATAGATAACGTATACTCCCTCCGTTCCTAAATATAAGATGTTTAGGTAAAAACACACATATTAAGAAAATTAACTTTTGTACAGAAAGTAATATTGAAACTATAAATTGATGATATTCAACCAATTATAAAAATAGATTATGAAATATGATTGGTTACACAGTTTTTAATAAAGTAAAAGTTACCTAAAAATTTGAAAACATCTTATATATTGGAACATCAGATTTTTCTAAAACATTTTACATTTAGGAACGGAGGGAGTATAAATGTTAAACCAAAATACTTAGTGTCGGAATAACCATAGAATGATGCGCTAGTTCTTGTAAAATCTCGACCACTGTATAGTGGATCAATTCACGAAATGGTTAGACTCTGTCCGAAATACTACGAGACAAATAAGGTCGCTCAGAGTAGAGTGGCCCAATGCTACGTGACAAAGGTCCTAACCCTACAGGCGAAAGACAATTAACCCTTTCATAATATTTGAAATCCTTTTGAAAGATGTGCAATTCACAAAACAAAATGAAAGTTATATTGATTTACTAAATTAATATGTACTTATAACTAGCAATATTTTTAAAATTTTAAATATGAATATATATAAAATATTTTATACTTTTATCACTCAAAATATGTTAATACATAAAATACTAATGGTTTATGGTATTATGATTATAATTTGCGTTATATATATAGTTATCTTTCTTTTGGAACACCCATTATATATATATATATATATTTTTATACTGTTTTAGAACGTTGATTTTCCAAGGTTTTCTAAAATATCACTCAAAATACGTTAATACATAAATACTAATGATATTATGATCATAATTTGCGTTATATAGTTATCTTTCTTTTGGAACACCCATTATTTTAGAACGTTGATCTTTATCACTCAAAATATGTTAAATGCATAAAATACTAATTATATTATGATTATAATTTACGTCATATAGTTATCTTTCTTTTGGAACACCCATTATATATATAGAGTTTTTATACTATTTTAGAACGTTGATTTTTCCAAGGTTTACTAAAATATCTTATACAAATGGCTAATCCTCACAACCACTAAGGCTATAACCCACAGTCCTACAATCCAATACAAGCTCATGTTGCTGCGCCTTGAACTATGAAGTCGTTGGTCTTTATATAGATGATGAACTCTCAATGAAAATAATAACTCTCACTGCGTCGACAGAAGAAAGTTGCATCTTGCAAGTTATTTAAAAACTCGACCAACTAATTAATAACTTGTGTGAGTTGAGCTTTTTAATTACAAAAATATTCTTATGTGGTTTACTGGTTTTCAAACTGAAGTTCATATGTGACTCTTTTTTTTATTCTGGATATTTTTTTTCTACGAATTAACGGTAAGTCCGGTAAATTTATACATAATAGATCCACTAAGATGATGAGACTTGTTTTGTTTTATTGTTAAAGTACAAAACAATGACCATAAATTTTTAACTTCAGAAACCTGAAAACTTTGAGATAATTTTTAATGTGGACTCTTAATTGTAGGGATGAACATATTTGGATTTGGTGTGAGATTATGTTCAAACGATGAAAACATATTTCGCGTTGTTGATTTTATTCCTTCTTTTAAATTCATGTCCACATCCTATTGAATCTTACTATATTTTTAAAAGCTAACTGAGTGTTTTCGTTTTCTTTTCACAATTATTCATTGATTATACCAAATGATTATACTATTTTATATCAAACGTTATTTTATTAACTAATAAATCTTAAATAATGTGATAACATATCATTCACTCTCTAGATAAATAACTACCTAACCTTGGAATTCCTATCTTACATGGAATCAGAAACGAAACTGTATGAAGCGTAGAAGCGAAATTTTTCAAAAAACATTAGTAAGCTGGTACTTGTTGGAATCTATATATACACATATATATATATATATATATTAAATATAAGAAAATCTTACAAAATTTATGACTAAAATATATGATTCAAACTAAAAGAAAATATTTATAATAATTTTAAATAATTTCATATAATAATTTTGAAAATACAAATAAATTAAGTTTATAAAAATATCATCTAATTAATTATTTTAATATTGTATAAATAACTGAAAAATATATATATATATATATATATATATTAGTTGAAAATATATTTAAACATATGATATATCTTTAATAGAAAATTCAGTGCATAAATATATAATTTTATAATATTTATATATTTCTAATCTCTATTTTAGTATTAATAAATTTAAGATTTTATATAGAAAACATAAGAATATGATTTTATATTATTTATTTATGATATTGTGTTGTTTTAAATGGAAGCATGATAACTAAAAATGAATTGTAAGATTCTAATGTATTTTTAAATAAGATATTTAAAGTGTTTTAGAAACGTATTTCATAAGTTTTTCACAACATTCCGGTTCCAGTTCAAATTCCGAACAGGGAAGTGGACATTCTATCCGTTGAAACTTATGTGCAACCTAGTGGAATATAAGCATAACTAATCAATACAATATCTTACAGATATGTTAAGAGACAAATATTAGGGCAAATAATATTATGTTTCTCGTTAGTGTAAGGTTAATAGTTAGACTAATTTGTTTACCTTTCTTGTGCTGGTTTAACCATAAAATATATTTGGTTAATAATTGGTAATTAGGGCTTCTTTAACCAGATATTGGTGATGGCATTAGAGATGGCAAGCGCAGTACAAAATTTACCTTCTCCGAGAGTTAATTTAGTAAATATTCAATGAATTTCTTCAAAATGACCATTTCCTTTAACGGAAAAATGAATATGAGTTAGAAACAAAAGGTCTATTGATTAAATATTAGTTGTGGATACACTGGATAGACAAAAAAAAATCTTTGAAACTCGAAAGTTGAAAGAGATGTAAGATCTTATACAATCTAGACAGCGCTCAGCAATCAGCCGCATATCTTTTTTAATCAATGCGTGTACATACATAAACGTGTATCCATCCATACATAAACGTGCTTAACTAATCTACCACTATGCGCCAGTTGACTTTTTTGGGTAAAAACCTGTTGACTATCTTTTAATTATGTTTATGTTGGCTCACTAATTTTCGCATTCACGTGCTAAATTGAATATATAACCTCCATGCACATCTATACAAGTTTTTTTTGGGGTTCTAATCTTTAGAAGAATTATGTTGATTTTGCTCATAAATAAAATCAAAACCAAACACTTTTTGGAAGTTGAATCCATTACCCTCACATTATTCTAGCATATGGCTAAGTGATAGAGATATCTAATTCTTCTTACGAACAACCGTGTCTGACTAGCGCTGGTGGTCAGGCACCCAGCTTAACAAAAAAAAAAATATTTGGAAGTTTCTGCACGAGATCGGATGGAAGTGGGAACTATATAGATATATATCTATGTTTATAATAATAAATATATATTAAAATATAATTATTTTTAAAAGATTAAAATATTTGATTTATCTCAATACTTTTTGAACAGACTATATACATATCGATTTTCTGAACTGAAACCGATAGAGTTGTAAGAGACATTGAATTCAGACTATCATAATACTTCTAAGGAATAAAAGGGAAGGAAAAAAAAAGAAAGATAAATGGTCTGATCTGATAAGATTTTTTTTTTTTGCTAACTCTTATCTGATAAGATGGTGTAAAGCTGGAATGTTATAGAGATGTTTATAAAGACATGATAAAATTTTAATCAATTTTACCAGATGATGATACATATAAATAAATTGGAAATTTTCATTTAAGTTAATAGCCAAATTGTTAAATTATTGAAAAGGCACGTTAATTAACCCATAATCCTTGGCTGATTAGAACATGCAAACTTGATTATGTTTTTTAAAAAGAGAAAATGCATGTTCCTTTTATATAAATTTTGGTACTTTAAATGATTAATATTTTAGCTATATCTCCTGAAATCATTACGTTCCTTTTCTCAAACTAGTAGTACTGTTGGGTTACTTTCTCAATCAAACTCTATAGTGCGTTCTCTTTTTTTTCTTACAAATGCAAACTGTGACCATGAATCAGATTGTTCTTTTATTTTGTCAACCTAATCAGATTGTTATTTAACCCTCAGTTTATAATTTTATATAGAAATGGAAAGAGTAGTTAGTGATGGCAGTCCATTAATGCTTGAACGAGCAACGCCGAAGCAATTATATTTTAGAAAACTATATTATAGACGCGTAATGCAACATGATTCCTATCCATTCACGTTAACTCTCACCACGACTACCTCCTCGTTATTTCTTATCCACCCACTTTCTTTAAGCCTCTGAATGCATCCAAATTTTGTAACTTGATTTATTTTATATAGAATATAATAAAAAAACAATACATCATTGGTCCATTCACATTCACATCCACAACAACAGATATAGATATCAGTAAAATAGTTTTTTTATATATTTATTTGAAGAAGAAAAAAATGTGATCATCTCTATTTTTGTGACCCAAACCATCATTTCACGCCCCTATACAAAATTAAGTAAAGAGCAGGTCAAATTGAAAAAAATAGTTTCTACCAACCTAGTATCTAGGGATGGATACAGATCAAATATTATCCTAGTTTTCAGTATTTGTTATTTGCTATGTACTTCACAGAAATCTGATTTTCGATTTGTTTTGCTTCGGAAAAATACGAATATTCAATTTCTGGATATCCAGAAAATTTACAGATATTTACGAAAATCTGCAAATAGTTACGAATACTTTATCCACATTTGTTCAATACAAGTAAATCTAGAAATATACAATTTTTATCTTTTACATAATATGAAATAAAAAGTTAAAAATTATGAAACTTTATGTTTCATAAATTGTAAAATAATTTTTTCTTACAAAATAATCTTTTTAGAAAATTTCTAGTTTTCTATAAAAATTATAGTTTTTCTTAATTTAATATTTTATCAGTAATTTTATAAATAATAATTATATGTTAAAATAATAATTATATAGGATTATACATTTAAAACTCTATATTTAATTATAAATATACATACATATGTATTAAAGTCGGAGCAGAGTAGATATCCATTTCTAAAATTTTAGTATTTGTAATTTACTTTGTCTTTAATGGATATTGATTTTCTTGTATTTGCCTCGATTCTAAGATTTACGGATAACCGGATTTTCGGATCGAATCGAATCGAATCAAATCAAATTTAATGAATAAAATTCCTAACTCTACTATGTATCATTCGTAAAAGTAATATATAAAACAATTTAGAATGTTTTCTTTTAATTTGAATCATATATTTTTAGTCATAAATTTTATAAAATTTTCTTATATTTAATATATATATATATATATCCGTTTCCAACACGTATGTGCTTCCTACATTTTTGAATTTTTTTGCTTCTATGCTGCCATGAAGTTCTGCTTCTAGTTCTATGTCAGATAATTTATAATATTTCTATATTTCTATTCTCTCTATTTTACTATTATTTAAATTTATATTTTATACAGAAAATATAAAATGTGATATTATATTATTTATTTATGATATTGTGTTGTTTTAAGTGGAAGTGTGATTCCAAAATGGAATTGTAAGTTTTCAATGTATTTTAAATAAAATGTTTTTGACGTGTTTTGTAAGTGAGATTCCATAAGTTTTCACAAGGTTCCCGTTTCATTTATTGTTCCAAACTGGGAAGCGGTAGCTTGTGTGCAACCTAGTGGAATACTAGCGTAACTAATCAATACAATATCTTACAGATATGTTAAGAGAAAAATATTAGGGAAAATAAGTTATATTATGTTTCTTGTTGGTATAAGGTTAATAGTTAGACTAATTTGTTTACATTTCTTGTGCTGGTTTAACCATGAAATATATTTGGTTAATGATTGGTAACTAAGGCTTCTTTAACCAGATATTGGTAATGGCATTAGAGATGGCAAGCGCAGTACAAAATTTACCTTCTCCGAGAGTTAATTTAGTAAATATTCAATGAATTTCTTCAAAATGATCATTTTTTAACGGGAAAATGAATAATGAGTTAGAAACAAAAGGTTTTTTGTTTAAAAATTAGCTGTGGATAGACAAAAAAAAAATTTGAAACTTGAAAGAGACGTAAGATCTTATACAATCTAGACAGCGCTCACTGCTCAGCAATCAGCCGCATATCTATTTTAATCCATGCGTGTACGATGTATCCATCCATACATAACGTGCGTAACTAATCTACCAATAAGCGCCAGTTGCCTTTTTTTGGGTAAAAACCTGTTGACTATTTTTTAATTATGTTTATGTTGGCTCACTTATCTTCGCATTCACGTGCTAAATTTACTATATAACCTCCATACACATCTATACAAGTTTTTTTTGGGTTCTAATCTTTAGAAGAATTATGTTGATTTTGCTCATAAATAAAACAAAACCAAACACTTTGGAGTTGGAATCAATGATCCTAAGGATCGTGGATTTGAATCCATTACCTTCAGATTACTCTAGTCTGTGGCTAAGCGACAGATATATCTAATTCTCCTTGTGAACAATCGTATCTGACTAGCGACACCCAGATTAATCGGTTGGGATTCGATCTGCCGGATACTCCAGATTAACAAAAAAAACATTTCGAATTTGAAATTGTACGATATCGGATGGAAATGGGAACTATATATATATATATATATTTTATAATGATAATTATATATAAGTATATAATTATTTCAAAAAAAATATTAATATATTTGATTTATATCAATACTTTTTGAAAAAGTTATATACATATCGATTTTCTGAACTGAAAACCGATAGAGTTGTAGAAATATTGAATTCACACTATCATAATATTTTTAAGGAATAAAAAGGAAGGAAAGAAAGATAAATGGTATTATCTGATAAGATGGTGTAAAGTTGGAGCGTTATGGAGATGTTTATAAAGACGTAATAAAATTTTAATCTATTTTACCACATGATGACACATATAAATAAATTCGAAATTTTCATTAAATTAATAGAAAATTGTTAAATAATTGAAAAGACACGTTAATTAACCCATAGGCCAGTCCTTGGCTACTTTAGAACATGCAACCTTGGTTAGCGAAATACATCTAATCTATTAGTTTAGAGCAGAACATGCTTATGGTGTTAGTAAAAAGGCAAATTCCTCAGCCCCCCCCCTCTCCCCTTCACAGATTAAATTTGGAGCCCCAATTTTTATATGCAATTAGTTTTAGAACACTTATGTCTTATAATTTACTCATGGAAATTATTTCCTATAAATTTAATTATGTTAACCTTTTGCTCTTTAGATTTTTATAGGATTTATTTACTATTTTCATATTATTTTATCAAATAATTTTCTTAATTCATTTGGTAATATATATTTGCATTGTTGATTTTTTGTAAGTTTAGATTTATTTTTTAACTAAGGTACATATGAATTTTAGGTCAACATACGATAAATACACATAAGAAATCTTAAAATCTTTTTAATACCAAATCCTTTCTAATTACTAAACTCAACGTGTTGAGTTCACATTTAAATCACATTTATACATAAAAATAAATTTTGGAATTTTCCATTAGGCTGAATATATATTTTATAAAAATTCAGATTTTGCATGATAATTCAAAAAAAAATTAATTAAGGTCCCCAATTTTTAAATTGCCTTAAGCCCTCACAAAGTGTAGAGAGTCTAATTTTTTTATCTACAGTTAGAAGTTGTCATTTAATTTTTGGATCTTTTCGTAATTGTCTCAATAATATAACACACTAGGGTAAACCCGCACTTCAGGCGGGCGTGTGAATAAACCAATGAAAAAATATATTAAAATTTTAATTTACTTTAACTAAAAAATTGCATTAGATTCATAATTATTCTACAAAAATTTTATCTTATTTACTATTCATTTTAGAAAATTTAATGACATATTCAATATAGCGTCAATAAAATCCCACAATTATATATGTTTTCTTTTATTTTCGCACATTTTAACAAAACAATGATTACTTTTATCTTATTTACACTACATATTAATCTCAGATCTCAAACTTTATATTAAACACATCTTGTACTTTAGCATGAATTTGTTAGCAGAAGGTGATTTATATATTGAAGTTGGTTTAAAAATGATTTACAATTTTTTTTATAATACAAATCTTGAGTTAAGTGTTTTTATATTTAAGTTGGATGTTTGGAACCTTGATTGAAGTATTTGGCCATATATAGGTTGGTTACATTCTGTAACGTAGTGTGTATAGATGTAGATTACATATAAATGCTGTCACGATATCAAACGTGAATAAGAGGATTCTTCTTTACAATTGCTAAGTGTTCTTGACAGAATTGCAGAGCTCTCAACATTTATTGAAAAACAAAGAGAAAGACATCATAAAAATTTTGAGATTGATAAAAAAAATCTGGTCTGAGAGTTGGATTAATGATAAAGATACTGTGTAGTTCCAGATGCCACTTGAGAGACCATCCCTGATTCTCCATGATGGAGCCTCCATCGTTAACAAAAATATCAAGCCCCTCCCCTGTTCATTTAATATAAATTGGTGACTGCAACTGATCCATTGATACATTTTTCTGCATTGAATCTTCCCTCTTACTTAATTCATCCTCTTTAATACTTTTTCAAGCGATTCAACTGTTTCTAAAGGGCATCACTAAGCTGCCATTGGAATCATCTCAGGAACTGGTTCCTTCTTATCAAGGCTTCTGATGAAGGAAAAAAAATCTGATAAAGTGCCTCTTATTTAACCTCCACAATCAACAGAGTTCTCATAAAAAATCACAGGAACTGGTGCATTCTTCAGGATCTCTTCTGAAACAGATCAATGAATAAAACACGCTCCATCCACTATGAAGCAAACGGCTTCGTGGTTCACCTGCCAATATCAAAATCAAAATCAAAAACATCAACCATCATAGAACGCTTATGACATAAAAAAATCTACAGAACATAAATAAAGAAAATACTCAATAATTTGTTTCCTATACCATGGAAATATGTATGGAACGTCACTCATTGGCAAGAAAAATCTTTGCAACAAACTCTTAATAGGAAGATTGACCCGAGATCCTGAAAAAAGAATCAAAAGGATGAATTAAAGACAATCTTAGAACAAAATTTGGGAAAATAAGTTTTGGTTTATATAAACACCAATCTAAACACATAAAACCAAACATGTGACTTTTGTCTGAAAGATCAAGGTTTTGCAGAACGAGTGCACCTGGAATCTTGGGGGAGGCGGAGGAGGCGCCTCTTTCTCAACTGCATTCTCGCCTGCATGAGAGAAAGAAAGATATCAGCTTCTTGAAGAATAAGATCATCATCTTATACTTGGCTAATACAAAAGAATTGGAAACAAATTCTATAAAATTGTTCTCGTCCGTGTCTGACTCTGCATATTAAATCATAGAACAAATCTATTGTTAGCTGACAATCCAAGACTTCTACAACAAAATTTTTCAAGGAAGTGAGAGAAGTATACCTTTAAATATACATTAATAACTGGACAAAGAAGCTTGATGAAAGATCATAGAGGACATATGTTGTTGAGTTGTTTTATTGATTGGTTGTCGTTGACGTGACCTAATCATCAAAGAACGATAAAATTAAACAAAATAAATAACGCCTTGCGGAAGACATATATTTTCTTTACTGTCTTCAGGAGTTGAGAGGATGAAGTTATAGGGAAAAAAAGTTACCTTTTAGAGGAGCAGAGACACCGCCTTGGAAAGGAATAAGCCACATTCAAGCGTGCTCGAAAAGGGTGATGGAGTTAAGGAATATAATAAAGGCGATGAATCAATAACTTGTAACGTTTCCGTTAATTAGCAGAGAAGACAAAACGTCGCCGATTGAAGATTCACAAAGCGATTCCTCACGCTGGATTGAAATCTGGAAACTCCATGGCTGGTTTCAGAGTACTAAGGAGAAGACTCTTGGATTCAAGGACTAAAGAAGAACACGAACCCTAAAACTCAGTTTGTTGGTCTCGTTATCTTTTGGTATTAGAGTTTTCGCAGGGCGAAGGGGTCTTTGGGCCTGCCAAACATAACTCGACCATCGAGCCCAATCAAAACCCGGATGATAGAGAAACGAAGATACGATAAATTTCATTCAGCAGGAGACATAATTGCTGTGCTGAGTCACAGTTGATGATGTAACATCCCATGTGGCATAACTTAGGAGAGATTTAGACTCATCTTTATATAAAGATTACTGATAAAATTTATGGTGTAACCGATCGTTCTTCAAGAAAGGGGTTAAAAGTATATTACTTACGAATATTCTTAGTTCTCGGATACTAACTATAATTTAAATGTTACATTACAAGAAAATCATCTAATGAGCTGACACTTTTACGTACATGACATTATTGTTTTGCAATATTCAACCATTTATTTAACTAACACTAACTAAATTAATTATTAACTAATTATTTAACTGACACGCACAAACCCAAACAGAATAACTCAAATCAACAGGCTTACATATATACCAATGAAACCCCAACCTATGGACGTGAGATTAGTGGCGGAGGAGGGGGGTCAGTTGACCCTTATGAAATTTATAAAATGCAAATTTTAGGCTTAGTTACCACGTTATTGCTATGGTGAGATGGTCAAAATCTCTCTCTTTTGACCCATATGTCTGGAGTTCAAGTCTCATGCATGTGTTTTTTTCCTCTAATAAATTAATTGTGACCTCCATAAATTCTATATCTAGCTCCGCCGCCACTGCGTGAGATCCACATTAACGACACACAAACCCCAAACCCAAGATAACTGAATAATTAAACTGTTTTCTTAACATTTGCAATAAAATTTGTTAGTTTTCAAAAACATAATCCGTGTCAAAACGCGGATAATGTTTTCTTTTTTCTTTTAAAAAGAAACAGAAAATGCATGTTACTTTTATATAAATATTGGTACTTTTAAAATGATGAATGTTTGAGTTATATCTCATGAAATCATTACGTTCCTTTTCTCAAACTAGTAGTATTGGGTTACTTTCTCAATCAAACTCTAAATGCGTTCTCTTTTTTACAAATGCAAACTGTGACCATGAATCAGTGTGTTCTCTAACCCTTATTTTATATAGAAATGGAAAAGTCGTTAGTGATGGAAGTCCATTAAAGCTTGAACGAGCAACGCCGAAACAATTTATTTTTTAAAAAACTATATTATAGACGCGTAATGCAACACGATTCCTATCCATTCACGTTAACTCTCACCACAACTATCTCCTCGTCATAAGTTTCAAAAAAAAAAACTACCTCCTCGTCATTTCTTATCAACCCACTTTCTTTAAGCCTCTCAATGCATCCTCTTTTGTAACTTGTTTTATCAATATTACTAGAAAGGGCGAGTATATTTTTTGTTTTAATTTTTTTTGAAAATTTAATTTTTATATTTGTGTATGTTTTAATCATATTTGTATTTAATATTAATTTAATTTAATATAATTTTTAGTAACTATATTAAATATGTCAAATTGCATAATTATACATTTGTACCATATGCATTTAGAAATTGTTTTTTAAAACTTTATTCCTAGAGTTTCCAACATATTATATTTTATTAGTAATTACCTAACATAATTAGTGAAGAATATTTATACCAAAAAACGGATTCGGAATCGATCCAAAAATCAAAGTCTCATACTCTATTAGGCATGACCTATATACTCGAACGGTTCTTAAAATGTTATATTTGAAAACCAATATCAAATCCAACCCGCAGCGACAACCGAACAAATTTTTTGAAAATGTTTGAAAATTAATTTTTAATATATTCTGTTATATATATATATATATGGGTTAATATGGTCTTTACATAAAATCACATTTAATAAATATTTTTTTATTTGAATAACATATTCAAAACCGGTTAAACTAAATGAGTTTATATGGATATTTATTTCTATTAAAAGTCCACTTAAACCATGTTAAACCCTATTTTAACATCCGTGCTTTATCAATTAATAAATTTAATATCTGTGTAAAATATTTGAAATTTAAATAAATTAATGTATGACTGAATAAATCCCAATTTCTTAGGCAGAGATGTAAGTTATGTTGTTGTTGTGCGATAATGATTTTTGAAAAAATTGGTATTCAGTTATATTCAGTGGCGGATCCAGAATCAATTATTAGAAGTATCAAAAAATTTGGGCCTTGGCCCAATATCACATTAGCTACAGAAAAATAAAAGAAAAATTGTGTTTGAGGTGATTTGAACTAGAAATAATGGGTGTCAGATAATGAGATGGTAGCCAAATGAACTACCGAAACTTCAAATGTACATATTAAAAACGCGGTTACTTATTTCTAACCTGTGTCAGCTGACACCCTATTTGTCAACGTAGATCCGGCTTTGGTTATATTGTTGCTAAAAATATATGGTAACTATGATTACAAACCTTAAGTTGAAATGCTTTTGTATGGATGAAAACATATTTGATTGATACATGGACGGATTTGAAAACTATATATTATTAAGTTATATATATTTGCTATGATTTTTACTCATTGGCTGTTGGTAGCTGTATATCATGATAATAACGAATGTTTATATTTATATATTATAAAGCTAACGCTGACAAAAATATAGTATTAGGCTAACAAATATTATTTATTTTTGTCTAAAACTAACAAAATTATTAAAAGTGGGTTTGTATTTGGGTTGCATAGGTATTTTTATTAATGATTATATGTGGAATAGTTGATCATCATCAAAGGAATATTTCATGAAGACTATATAACCACGTATAACTTTTCTACTAACGAATAATATTATGCCTCTCAATTTTTAATAGTACGAAGTATTATGGTTACATTAAATTTATTGTTAGTGGAAGCGGTTTCATCAAAGGTGGAACTTTTCTTACATTACGCAGTTTTACTTTTAGATGCAGTTAAATTATACATAATGAAGTTATATTTAGATTCAATTATATTATAAATTGGACTCAACTATTATCAACCAGACATGTTGCTGTTTTAATAATACTAGGTCGTTTTCCGTGCTACGCGCGGATAATTGCTACTATATAATACGACTGATTTTGTTGTGTGAATATCAAATTTTATAGAATTTTATGTGGTTATAAACTATTTAGTGTGTACGATATAGTGTAAGAAAAGAGACAGCTATAATTTTGTTATTTGAATATTTCATATAGGTTTTTTCGTCGCATTTTTTTCTAGTAATTTTTTGTGTTTTTGTGTTAGTTGAGACAAAATATCAAAATTGAATTCAGAAACCATAAACAGTTCTCAAGATGTCGGGAATTTATTTTTAATTATGTTTTCTTGATCATAGTCTTATGAGTTGTAGATTATAAGTGTAGCTCTAACTCATGAATTGAAGTTAACTCTTATTTTCTCTTAGAAGTTTTTATGTTTTCATTGTTGTGTTAAAGTAAAATTGTATGGCTGAAAATGACGCGAATAATAGTTTTCATGCAAATAAGAATTATTAATCAGTATATATCGGACTTTTAAGTTTGTATTTTTTTTATTTTTATATATTTCAGGGATATACTTGTCACCATGAAAACTTTATATCTCCGATTACTTATAATTTGCAGCTCACTGAACATAAATTCTTGGTTGTCCCATACAGTAAAATCCACATCTTGAAGATTAGTGCCAACACTGAATTTGTGTTATGTCAAAAGGGAATCATCCAAGAGCTTAAGAAATACCTAATTGCTTTAAGTTCTAAGCTTGTTTCTTAGAAAGCAATCAAAAGATTTTAAAGTCAGAACAATTCGTTTGAGATTGGATCATTGAGTGACTATAAAAATTGTTTATGCATCAAAGTTGACCCCAAAGTGTTCCCGGACTGCATGCATACATCCGAGGTTGCTAGCAGACCTGACATAGCATACTCAGTGAACTTACACAATTTCTTAGACCATCTCCAATGGTTGCCTCTATTTTTTACTCCAAATATAGAGTACTCTAAAAATAGAGGAGTGTTTTACTCCAATGGTTACCTCTATTTTTTACTCTAAAAAGAGAATATTCCAAATATATTCAATTTCTATTAATTTATTAATTTATTAGACAATCCTTAACTTTTGAAATATTAAAATTTTACCCATTTATTTTATTTATAACAATATACTATCACATTTACACTATTTATATAGCTAAATGATTATTTTAAAATTAAAATTTTTAGTATAATATGTAATTATAAACTAATGATATATTAAATATAGTATTTAAATGTATAAAGTTATACTATATCATTTTATCTTGGTGAAAAATGAAAATATATAAAAGTGAGGGATCATCTTGTAAAGAGAAAGTTTCACTCTAAAAATAGAGTAAATAAACAGTGTTACTCTATATTTGGCGTATTACTATTCATTCCTCTATATTTGGTCTCAATAGAGTACCATTGGAGATGCTCTTATGAGACCTTAGATAGAAAAGAAGGTTTAGATTTTTGTTTCTATTCCTTCCTATCAAGCGCTATTGTTTAAATTTTTGTTAATGTTATAATCGATTGTATTATCTGCAGAACATAAGAAAGGAATTTTTATTTGTCTTATTGGTATTTACTTATTGGATTTACATTTTGTTCTAAAATAGTTTCTTAAGCCGGTTTCAAAAATATGTATGTAATATTCTCTCATTTAATAGTTTTTTTGCTATTGTTCTTTTTCAGATGCTGTGACCGGTAAATTTTTAATAAATTTTTAACTGTTGTAACACACTTTAAAAAAATTAAGATTGGTTGTTTCTATAAATATGAATTTCATCATTTTAAACTGATTAGTTCTACGAATGATGTTCATGTAATTCATTTTCTCTTAAAAATCAAATTCATTATAGTTTATACATGTTCTATTTAAATATAGATGCACCTAGTAATTTTTGAAAATTAATTCATAGATATTTTGTCAGTCTATATTTAATATTATTCAATATTAATTATTTATCCTTTGTTAGTAATTTTATATTAAACAAAATTTTTTTATTTATATTTCAAATATATACATTTTTAATATAATACTGGATTTTTAATAGTTTATTAGATTTTACATAATGTATTATAAATTTTACAAACAAAATTAAAGTAGTATTTATATATATATATATTTAAAATTGACATATTCTATAAATAATTTCCATTTTTAATTATATTTATTATGATTCTTTTATATTTTATTACCACAACACATTCTAAAATTTTAAATGGTGTGCTGATTAAAAATAAAACTAAATATATTATTTTGCTAAAAAGTTTCAATACTTCATACCTAATATATTCTAGTTTTAATCCAATTTTCATGTTTTTTATTTACAATTAGTTTCTTTTTAGTTCATATCTTTCTTTTATTCAAATTTTTATTAAATAAAAGTAATAGTCAGATAAATTAACATATATTAAATGATTTAGTTATTATTTATTTTAGTTTCGATGATGGACAAAAGAAAAGTAATGATAAAATAGATCCACACATTTTCTAAAAGTAAATGAGAAAACAAATTATAAAAAGTATCAATATTATAAATTCGTTAACGATTAGCTTAATATATTCGAAAAAACCAACATCAACAATACAATAATACCATCAGCCAACCTGATCACAATTTACATGTTCGTATAGAGACAATAGATGATCTACTCCATTAATGTATAACGCAAATTTCCTCACCATGGAACATTTCTAGTTCTGTCAAAATTCTCTGCAACAGACTTGAATCACTTCGAATGGTGATATAACAATGTCACCTACTCCATTAGCACCGAAAGGAGGACCTGAAGAATAATTTTCCTTAGATTAGTTCAGAACTATTTTATTCTATGCTCTGCGTCATGTTTCTTCTTCGTATTCACTACTTTGCTTGTTTTATTGTGGTTCAATCTGAATCATTGTTATTTTCCCTTGAGTCTATCACTACTAGAAAACAATAATTTTGCAACTTCAGCATTAGTTACGAAATGGTTGTAAATAAGAATTTTGTAACTCATTTGCAACTACCAGTTATGGTTATAAATACTTCGTCGCAAATACAAGTGGTTGCAAATCGGTTGATAATTTGCAACTAATTTGTAACTACCAATTTAGTGGTATTTTAGCCACTATAGAACAACTCCAACAAAAGTTGCAAATATTTATATTGTTGTGACTAATTAGCAACTGTTTTATTTCAGAAAATAGTTATCGTTAATTAGCAACTATTTTAGTTAATGCAGTTTCAATATAGTCACAAACATTAATGACATATAAGCAACTGTATAATATTGTGAAGTGTCAAAATAGTTACAAAATATAGTAACTATTTTGCAACCAAGTAAAAATGGGTAGTGTCAATTACGTTACAAAATATAGTAACTATTTTGCGTCTGCGTCATTATATGTAGAGAGACTGATTTGCAACCACTCAATTTTGACAGTTGCAAAAGAGTTACAAAATTTAATAACTATTTTGCAACTTTCTTATTGTAGTTGCAAAATACTGTGACCCTTTTGCTACTCTATTATGTTTATATCAAATAATGTTGTTGCAATGTAGTTGGGACTATGGTGACTAATTTGTAACAGCATACTTTATATATCAAATTATAACAAATTTATATTATTTAGCAACAATATTATTTATATTTTAACAAATTAATGATTAATAAATTATTAATCTGAATCCACTATTATAAAATTAATTATTAATTTTTAAAAAAAATTCAGAATCAAAATTTAATATTAATTCAGAATTTCATTAAAAATTAAATTTTTTTTTGTAACTTGCTTTCTTAAAGAAAACCTATAGAATTTTTCAAATAATATTAGAGACAACTGAGAAGAATAAAATCTAAAAGAAAAAAACGAAAACGGATTAAAAATTTAAATTACAAAGATAAAATACACTTTGCTCAAGAAAAAAGAGATAAATACACATATATATACACAAATACAACATCTTCATCTCTATGAGTTCAGCCACGGCGGCTCGGACTCCGCCACCGGCTTCTCCACCGGCTCTGGCTGCACGGCTCCACGATTCGGAGTTCCAACTGAAGCGACGACTTGGAGTGATACATACAGCCTCTACCGTTCCTCCGATTCGTTAGAACACCTCCAACTCCGGCGCGTCTGCTTTGTTAGAACACCACTTTTTCTTCCCGTGTTATAGCTGCTCCTTTTTCTTAGATCTGTAAACAAAACAAAAATCATTTAGAATAGCATAAGGAGATGAAGAGAACGAAACAAGACTATGAGAAATGGACAAGGAGAGAGCAGAAAAAGAAATCTGTCTGAGAAAAAGAAGACTAAGAGGAAAATGAAAAAGAAAGTGACAAGGAGGAGAACAAGAAAAGATGAAGAGAAAGATAAAAGGTTTTCTGTGTGAAACTGACAAAGGACAAAACACAGAGGAGGGAAGAAAATCTGATTAAATCGTGGCCGTTAGAGTTATTAATATCTACGGTGGATGAACTTCAAAAGCCAATCCTTCCCTTTGTGAACTGACCAATAGGAAGCAAGCTTTCTAATTTTAATTTTAATTTTATTAGCCAAATTATGCTACCAAAGTGCAACTATCTAAAAGCAAATGGTTGCAAAATAGTGGCTAACAATACCCTAAAACTTAAATATCATTTAATTGCTTTTAAAAATTACTATATCTGAAAAAATACATATGATTATATATTAAGTAAAAGAAGTATAAAATCATTAATGTAGAAAAATCTAACTGAAAAAAATTCAACCCAAATCCAAATCCTTAACACATGAATGTATAACATTTGGGTAACATATGTTTTGTGAATATGTGCATATATCCCAATTATTTCAATTATTCTATTTTTACAAGATATAAACATTTAGGTGTCTTTTGTTATTTACTAATGACTTATAGTAGTAAACTTATTTAGATAATACTATATTTGGTTAATTATTAAAACAAATTTGATTGCAGTGGCAAACCAGTAACAATATTTGCTATTACTGTGACTAGTTTGCAACTTTATTGTGTGTTCACAGTTTCAAATTAATAGCTAATGATACCCTAAACTCTGTACATTTCATTTTATTTTCAAAAGTATATGTAAAAGAAGATATATGATTGTATATTAAATAAATACTACTTAGAAAATCATTAATTTAAAATAAATTAATTGAGTTTTTAAATCTAAAGGACTATACGTTATAAATTTGAAACTTTTTGAGGTTACATATTTAATACTCCAGTGTAACTATGACTGAAAATAACGGTAGTTACATATTAGTTACAGAAAAAAATAGCGGTAATTACAAATTAGTTACAAATTTTCATAAGTAGTAAATAGTGATATTATTTGCAACTACTTTGTGACTACAATACATTTAACAGTTGCAATTAAGTTACAAAATAACTGTATATGTAAAAAAGTGAACAATAAAAGCCAATTCCTTTCTCTTTCTCAAGCTCAAAACCAGATCTGAGATTTGACAAAAAAACTGTATATGTAAAAGTGTTAACATTGTTTACTATTTATTTATAACCCTTCATGTTTTACAGTTTCAAATTAGTGGCTACAATATATATTATTAAACAAATATAATTGCAGTGGCAAAGTAGTAATAACTGTTTGCGACTACTTTGTAACTTTTATTAGTTCTGCAGTTACAAATTAGTATCTAAGGATACTCTAGACTCTAAATGTTATTCCTTTGATTTTAAAACTTATATGTAAAAAACATGATTGCATATTAAACAAAAATAACTTGAGTCATTAGTGTAAAACAATCAAACTGAATAAATTTAAGCCAAATCAAAATAACTATACATGAATGAAATACACATACAAACTTTGTGTGATATGTTTTTTTCGTACCAGTAATTAGCTACTGAATTGTTACTCTTTTATTACAGTCAAAAGTGTCAAAAATTATTGCCACTAATTTGTCACTCCTACTGGTCAGTAGTTGCAAAATGGTCACTAATTAGTACACATACTAATAAAAATGATATTCTTTTGATTAGAGTCACAAACGTATAACAAAAATATAGTTACTATTTTGCAACTTACTATATTTAAATTTAAGAGTGACTAATTTATAACTATTCATTTAAGACTATAAATTTTAGTTAAAATAACGTTGCTCTTTTTATTACTATTCTGTGACTACATAAATTAGTTACAAAAGAGTTACAAATACATCTTAAATATGCAACTGTATTACTACTGCCTGTTTTAGTCGCAGAATTGCAACCAGCGTACAACTCATTACACATAGTCACATAATAGTTGCAAATCCGTTAGAAGTAAGTATCACATCTTTGCAACTACCAACCATAATCGCAATTGTAGTCACAAAATTAATGTTTTCTTGTAGTGTATATATTTTTCCAAGTGATTCAGAAGAATCTCCTTCACTTTTCTCTCTAGATCTAAACATCTGATATGCGGTAATGTTCCCTAAATGATCCATACAACTCACTATCATCGGCATGAGCTCGCTTGTCTCCCAAATGATTTTGAAACAACTTGTTAAGTGGCACCTCTCTTGAAGCTGGTTGTCCACAACCTAAGACAAACATACTTTCTAGGAGTAACACAAACCTACACATTTTGTCATCAGCTGTAAAGGAACCCGAGCTTGTCTGCTAACGTCACTATTCTTAGTCTTGTTGGCAGCACCACCAACTGCCCAAATAGTCGACGTTGTTGTCTTGAAACCAAGTTTTGAACTTCCAGGTTCTGAAAATATTGTATGCAAGGAACCAAGTAAGTTCTATATGATTTTGGTAAAAACAAAGTTCATGAGAAGATAACCATTCTATCGTTAATGAGATTCCAACCAAAAAGTTTCTTCTACAATTATTAACTTACACAACAACTCAGTTGCAACTGCAAAAACAATCACCAAAGACTTGATCAGATAATTAGAGTTAGTCCACCAAAAATTATAATATTAAATTCTGTGGAACACTTTGTCCACTCATTGATACACATGGACATGCATACTGTTAAGCACTACGTAAAATAGCTCAAACTTCAGTGTTTTCTTATGTGATCAACTCATTTAACGACTAAAATTCAAAAACTCTTGATGAAAATACCTATGTAGTCTTTAAACTCCCGAGCAACATAAGGATCGAAAGCAGAGAAGATAACACTATGAAGCCGCAAGAACCAGGACACATCAATTAGCCAGTCACTCATATGTTCATGTCGCTTACTGATTCTAAAAGGACAAATAATCACCCATCCAATGACCAAATATATGTGTTTAAAAAAAAGAGGTTACCTTCCAGTTTGTTTGATGACTCCTCATCGATCTTATAGACGAACCAAAAATAGTACTTCTCACGCAGTCACGCGAAACTTTATAGTTTTTTTGTATTAGCTTCTTCCTCACTGATAAATGAAAGGCACTCACCGTGCGTATGATGCTAATTAAAAGAAAAGCGGAAGAAGTAAAAGTTTACCTGCCGACAATTTTGGCAAGGGTTTGAACATAGGAGTCGATCACTTGCTGTCTATTCGATATCCATGACTTGACATCTTTCTGGCTACTCTCTAGTGATACAAACTTTCCAAATCCAACACAGATGCACAAAATAAGTTTTATAGATATAGTAGAGATATAAGTTGTGGAAAAAACTAAGGAGTAATCTGGATCAGAGGTTTGCCGATTCTGAAATTTCCTGGATCAACCCGGATAAGCTGTTGCGGCAATCGTTACCTACTCGTCGATGAGAACATGAAACCCATGACTTCATGGCCATCGCTTGATGTGGTTCCATGGAGTTTGTAGAAGGGTTTACAAAAGGATAGAGACAATGGGAGACAGAGCGTGAACATCTATCAGGATAAGAGTAACGAATGTGATAAAATGTATTAGAGACTTAACTACACGGTTCGTATCCGCGATTTGCAGAGACTATGAAGGTGAAGTGGAACAGCCGGTGATATCTTGCGTAAGACTTGGGCCAAGAGATGATCCTAGTAGTAACAGCCCACATGAGTGATCCGTCTGCGGACTGAGCAAATTAATGACGTGGCTAAACATGTACCTTTTATTGGACAATTTTTTGAGTCTACGTGGACCCCCTCTCCTTTACTCTTATTCCTCTTTTAACATAGGTTAGATATTGATTAATGATTAATACATGATTACTCCTATTATTTGCCCCTACTACTACCTGCATTATTATTTTTTTGCCATTGGATTTACCTTTGCCGTGTTTTACATAAAACCAACCATTAATAATGTTAAACCTCCGCTTTTATTCCAATATTCTCGCAACCAATTTCTCTCTTATTTTGTAACCTCCTCTTTTATACATTAATCCTTTTATTTTCATAGCAACCGTACAAAATGAGAGGACCCACATTATTTTGAAATAATATTTCATCTATTTTTGTTGACACCAATGTTTCTTTATAAACGTACAGATTTATGTTTAAAGGAAATTATATACAGTTTCTTTATTGGTCACTTCAAAACAAAACTAACACAGATATATAATTACAAATTAAATTTATATTAATGTTCGGTAAATATTATATTAATTATTTGTGTGTAACAAAGGCTTGAATATATGAGAATGTAAGTATTTTAAGTTTTAACTAGATTTTTTGTTTTAATTTTTTAACTAGATTTGTGCAAATATGATTACAAAGAAAAACACAAATATAAAAATTATTATTAAAAAGTAATCAAAACAAAAATTATAACTGTCCTTTGAATCTAGTTTTATATAAAATAAAATAAACAACAATACATCATTGGTCCATTCACATTCACATCCACAACCATAGATATCAGTAAAATAGATTTTTTATTTATTTGAAGAAGAAAAAAATGTGATCATCTCCATTTTTGTGACCCAAACCATGCTTTCACGCCACTATACAAAGTAAGGTAAAGAGCCGGTCAAAGTGAAAATATAGTTTCTACCAACCTAATATCTAGGAATGGGTATGTCGGGGTCGAAATCGGATATGACAAAGTTGACACCCAAATATCCGTAAAAATTAACATAAGATTTTTACGTTCTCGAGAAAGGAAACTTATACAAAGAACTTGCGGTAAAATCTTGTTTTAAAGAATTCAAACAACGATTTCTTAAAACAACGGCACAATGCTATCATTGGTCCAAACGTCCGTAAACAACATCTCAAGCATCATATCATTGCGATAGTTTCGGACGCTTGGACGATGGGTTCTCGCAACAAAGTTTTCAGTCCACGGCGTAAACTCGGTCACGATGGCGACCGAGTCACAAACAAGAGCTCGGTTGCTATAGTGATCGAATCACGAAACGAAGCTCGGTCGCTATAGCGACCGAGCTTCGAGCTCCGAACAGAGACCGGTCGCTATAGCGACCGTGCTCCGGACAGAGTCCGGTCGCTATAGCGACCAAACATGCATGCATCCCGGTCCTTCCGTAGCGTCCGAAGTCTTCCGAAATGACGATACGACGTAAAACTATGCAGTCTCGACTATTTACAACCTTCCGCAAACCACGGCTTAACCATTTCTTGATTTCCAATCAAATGGAATCCTTGGTCTGGTTTTATTATAAAAACCGCGGAAATCATCTTTATCAAAGAAACCGTAATAAACGTCCCGAATCAAAAGACGGCCCAAGGAGTCCTAAAACTTGATTCGAGCCCCACTTACGATTTCTTAAAACCCATAAACGCTATGACGGTTATGCTTGGTAAGATAAACATCAAATTCCGAGGATAAATGGAAAGTTTCCGCAGATAACCTTGAAGATCGGAAAAATGGAATATCTCTATTTTTTGGACTATGACGGCTTAAGGGCAAAAGAGGAAGGCGTAAACTGACCTAGAAATGAGTATATAAGGAGTTCAAGACGAGAGGCATAGAAAAAAAACTTTTTCACAGCAAACTTAGCACTTAGAGCAGTTTAGGCAATTTTCCGTTTTCATTAATCGAGCTGCGACTCAATTAGAGTTTTAGTCCAAGGTTTTAGAACTAGGAATCTCGCCGACAGCTCTCGAGCCAAGGCTATTACCTTGTTGTAACGCTCATACGCGGATTCAGAATAAGATCTACTTTGCTCTCCTTTTTCGATTTCTTATTTTTATCGCTGTTATTCTCGTGTTCTGATTGCTTGGTGTGTGGTTTCTCAGATATCTGTGACCTCAGGGAAATTAGGGTTTTCCTACTTTCCTTATTTATACGAAATATTGACGGTGCGAATTTCGGTTCCCACAGTTTGGCGCTCCAAGGAGGGTGGGTACGGATCAATCTTACTCATAGCCAGCAAACTCTCAACCAGACATGACAATTGACGACGCGATGGACTTGCAAATTTCTCCCAACGGAGTAAACAAGGACGCTCTGAACACTCCAGCAGCGGATGTATCCGTGGCCAACGCACCTGCTAACGCCGCGACGCTGTTCAAAAAGATGCTCTCTGCCTACGAAAAGAGGTCGGAAGAGCAGAATAAACTCGTGGGAACCTTGACCAAACAGGTTCAAACCCTAACGGCAAGGATCCGCGCAGTCCTCCCTCGAGGAGATACGAAGCTCCGCGGAAGGAGGCTCGAGTTTGCAACCCCACTTGATAGGCCTGGAACTTCGCAGGAACGTCCCTCTGGACAAAACCCTAGCGAAACATCCCCTGTCGAGAGAAACAACTCGAAAAATCTTCTGCCGTCCGAAAAGGACACCGAGGTGGATGAAGTCGAGCACGTCGACTTGGAGCCCAGCGAGGACTCCGAGGAAGACACCGACATCCATCCAAGAAGAACCAGGAGCCGATCGGCTCGGGAAGATTCCCCGTTCGACAAACCCATGACGGAAGAAGAGGAAAACCTCTACTGGGTCGAACAGGAGGAGCTAGCTGAAAAGCAAACCGAGATTACTCGCAGCAAACGCCGACAAGCTCGGAAAGCCGCTGAGGAGAATCTGGATATTCGCGATCTCTGCGATTACATCACCAAAACCGCTGCGGAAGTAAGGGCTGTGAAATCGCAGATCCATCACGCCACGAGTGCTGCCCCAGAAATCTACAGATTACTTGAGGGAGCTTTTAAGACGTCTTTCACCGCACCCATCTCCTACACCAAGGGGTCTAATCCAGGGAAGCTCAAAGTACCGATTTACAACGGTACGACCGATCCTAAAGCGCATCTCCAGGCATTCCAAATCACTATGGGAAGGGCTAGATTCAAAGAAGACGAAAGAGATGCAGGCTATTGCCGCCTGTTCGTCATGAATCTGGAGGGAGCGGCGCTCGAGTGGTTCGCTCGCTTAAAGCGAAACTCCATCGGAAGTTTCCGCCAGCTCGCATCAGAATTTCTCAAACAGCACTCTATGTTCATAGATAGAAAAACTTTCCGATAATGACCTCTGGAGTCTGTCCCAGAGAGAGGACGAGCCCCTTCGAGAGTTCATGGGTCGGTTCAAACTGATCATGTCAAGGGTCAGCGGAATCAGCGACAAAGTTGTCGTAGACGCGCTTAGGAAGACGCTCTGGTACAAGTCGAAGTTCAAAAAGTGGATAACACTCGAAAAACCTCGCACGATCCAAGACGCTCTCCACAAAGCCTCGGACAACATAATGATCAAAGAAGAAACAAAAGTCTTGTTGCAGAAACATAAGCCGACGAGGAATTCTTCGAAAGATGCGGATCCGAAATCGAAAAAGAAGACCTCTCGTAACGACAAGTATGTCCACCACGAGGGAGAAAAGCTCCAAGGCGCACACAACTACGCGATCAATTCGGAGCAGGGCAAAACTTCGGGGAACACGTGGACTCGCAACCAAAATTACGACGAAAACGTATACTGCGAGTTCCATCAGACCAGGGGCCACTCCACGACCAACTGTAAAGTCCTGGGGGCGAGACTGGCCGCGAAGCTGCTTGCTGGAGAACTCTCTGAAGTAACCAGCGTCAAGGATCTCATCCTCGACACCGATCGTCCACCGAGACCCGATAAAAACCCTCCCGCGGAAAACTCCTCTCCAAGAAATCAGGCTGGAGATAAACGCGGAAGGAGATCGGACGACAAAGGGAACGATAACAACAGCAAGAAAGGTGAACATGATCATCGGGGGATCGCAGTACTGCAAGGACTCGGTCTCGGCCATCATAGCCTACCAACGGAAAGCCGAGTCAAGTGCGAAGTATCCCACATGGTCTCCTCCCCGAGATGGCCAAGACAATTCGGTGACATTCACGGAAGAAGAAGCCAGCGGAATCGATCAGCCTCACTGCGATCTCCTCGTCATAGATCTCGTGATAAGGGGTCTTGAGGTCGTGAGAGTACTCATCGATACCGGAAGCACAGTCAATGTGATCTTCCGCGACACCCTCAGAAGAATGAACATCTAGCTCGGAGAAATCACCCCTGTGCCTAAGCCATTGACGGGTTTCTCCAGACAAACGTCCATGACTCTAGGATCCGTCCAGCTACCCGTCATGGCAAAAGATGTCACGAAAATAGTTGACTTCGCAGTGGTAGACAGCCCGGCTGTCTACAACGCGATCATGGGAACTCTGTGGCTAAACGCAATGAAGGTCGTTCCCTCAACGTATCACCTGGGCGTCAAATTCCGAACGAGAACTGGAATTGCAGCTGTCTGGAGTTGTCAAAAACAGTCGCGGCTTTGCTTCTTGGCAGAACATAAGTTAAGACAGATCACGACAGCCTCCATGGTAAAACACAAGCGCACTTAGCCTCTTGCCGAAGATTCTCCGACAAAAGACGCGGCGACATCTTCCGCAGAAGCAAACTCGGAAATCGGAATCCAATTCAGTTCCGACGACGACGTCGCAACTCAACGGGAAGAGAAAAAATCTCGACAAGGACGTCGACCCTGCGACTAAGGCGGTCGACGCGCCACTAACCGCAGAGTAAGACACATTCACGGCACAATGAGAACTATGAGATGGCTTGATCCTCGAAAGAGGTACGTAGGCAGCTCATCGAAGACGAAGTTCAGCTATCCTCTCTAAAAGGGGGGGTACGATAAGATACTCCCACCTTTAAAATTTCCGATGCACCTTTGTAATCGAGTTATTTTAAACATAATAATTTTTACAATATGCATCTTTTACTCTTCGAGATAAAAATCGCATGACATTCTCATCTTATCGTTTGATAAAAGTCGAGAAAATTACGCAAGTATTCCAGAAAATCGAAACACGAAAGTATAATCTCTGAAAATAACGACGAGACGTCGTCAAAGTTAGATTCAGGATTATACGAACGACCATCCAAACGCGATAACAAAACATCAAAACTTATACCCCGCTCGTCGATTGGCCCCGACGAGCACATTAGCTGTCTTAAACAAACGCAACTCAATCGTTCCTTAAAGAATGATTGTCTAACATCCGACACAAGGATAAAAGCGCGCAATAAAAATCCTGAAATTTTGGTCTAGCACTTCCAGTTGGCTTAAAAATTGTCTCTGGAGAGATGCTCGATTCGTATCACACAAGTCAAATAAGCCGAGAACCTATCGCGGACTTTAAATCAATACGAATCAGGTTGAAATCACAACAGGAAAACTCATAGCCGGCTTGTCAACGCATAAACCTTTAAAAATCGAGAGTAAACCTAGGTCTTGCCCTAAACCCAGCACACTGGTCTCTAACATCTCAAAGACATGATATCTAAAAATGATACGAGATCTTAAAACATGTCTCTCCATTCCATATCTCAGCGTTCCAATCACCACAAGTCTTGCGACAGACCTTAAAAGGAAACAACAGATCGAACGTCTCATTGGAGATATGTACGAAACGACAACTCGGATTTATCCCAAAAAAACGAAAACTATTAACAAACACGTTATATATATAAACCGCCCCGCGGCTGGGATTCAAAGCCACCAACGGCCAGTCCCAATATTACAATCAGGCCATACTGGCCAGAACAAAGTCATATGGCCTCACTCGGCCGGATAAAAATAAAAGGCCACACTTGGCTGCAGAAACACGAAAGATAAAAGGGAATTATTTTCCCGATAAACACCAACTTAAATCAATAGAGGACAAAATCCTCCGACGGCGAAGATCCAAACTAGCCCGCTGGACAGCTCACCTCATCCTCGCCTCCATCCGCCTCGGTCGCGACCTCCACCGTATCGGGAGAAACTGGGATTGGATCCCAAAGTCCCCAAATCCTCTCTTCGATCGGAGAAACAAGCGACTCGGCATGAGCACAATCCTTAATGTCTTCCTTCAAGAGTTTCAGCTCATCTTCATAAACGTAGTTGCCTTCCCGCGTTCTCAAGAGAGTACCAACCGAGCCGCGACACTCGCGAAAATTGCCCGTTAAGTCATCGGCCGCCCTGAGATTTTGTATTCATCCCTAAACTGCGTCGCGCGGTAATTCATCTCGGCAACAATCTCCCTTTTGGCTTGTCTTTTCGCTCGACGGATCTCGGTGGCGCGATCGGCGGCTACCTTCAAATCTCGTTCCAGGATCTCCGTCTGAAGCCGTGCAAAGTCCTTCGTTTTTTTCTGAAACGCCAAATCCTCGTTTCTCTGAAGCTCTCCACTAATGCTGAACCAAGCTTGTTCATCGCCTACGAAATTCGAGAAAATTCGTTATTCTTAAAAAAAATTAATATACATATGAATGACTCGTGGAAGAATTAAGGAGGAAAAGAACTAACCTCGTTGACCGCGAGAACTCTCGCGACTATCTCAGCCTCTCGGCTCTTCCACCTAACGGAGGAGGATCAGGATTTCGGGAAGACCGTCGAAAAAGTTATCAAAATCAGGAAGTGGCATATCACTCGAGCCGCTTCCATCGCCAAAAGCGAGATTCGGGTCCCATCCCAGAATATCAAAATCGTCGACTGAGTAGTCAAGGTTTCCGATGTCAACGCCTTTGTACTTGAGAACTAATCGTCCGACTTCTTAGCCGGAACACGCTCTGGAACACGATCCACGGGCTCGGAATCGCTATCTGTTTCCGTCCCAAACTCAGGATGAGCCAATCTGATCGCCTTGCGAACCTTTTGCAGTAAAAGGTCCACCAATGATGACCTCCCGAGGGTATCCTCACCTCCATGATATCCGCAGGCCACAGATGTGCCAAACTGATATAGGGTGTAGGATTGGGGATCGTTTGGAACATCGGAATGAATTCCTCCTCGACAAAAGCAGCATCGACGAAAAAGAAAAAAATCCTTCCACTGGTTGAAGTTGGAGACAGGTCCTCTGATCACGGACATCATCTTACGAGGGCTTATTCGCCAGCAACGCGACTCGAACGAACTGCACCCGTACGAGCGCCTCGAAATGATCAGTAATGAGAGATAGACCATGCTCGTAACTTAAAATTACGAGACCAATGAGAATCTCGAAGCTGGTAGGGTTCAACTGGCTAAACGAAACCTGGAAACGATCCAGCACGCAGACAATAATCTCAGGGATCGGAAACCAGAGGCGACAACGCACCAACACAGCCTCGTAGCATGTAAAATAACCCTTCGGGGGATTGTCAGCTCTCTCCCCACGACTGGTAATTCGGAATTCCACCGCATCCGGAACCCGAGCGTACTCCCAGGCTTTCGCAAGAAAGGTGCGGGTAGTCTTGCTCGGAAGGCCTCCCGCCACATCTCGGATGCGCATAACAGGAAAACGTTCCTCGGTAGAAGCATCGACTTGGTTGCTGCACGCTTTCCAGTACACCTCGCGCTCAGCCGCATCCGGTGGATGGAACAAAAATTCGGACTTCGGAACAAGAAGCTCCTCGTCCTGATTACATTCAGGGGAAGGATTTTCAGAAACTTTTTTCTTGGAAAATGTTTTCCCACTTCTAAACATCTTTTGAAACTTTGAGAGAGGAGGAATCAAAAGAAATTTTCTCTCAAAAGAAATTCTTGTGAAGATGAGTGAGTAAAAAAATGAAAGGAGTTACCTCCTCTTTTATAAGCTCCAAGAATTACCACGGACTTTTGGATGCAAACTTCGCCTAAACTCGCCTGAACCCGCCAAACCGCACGATAGAATCTCGTCAACCTACGATTCTAGCGTACTGGGGGGCTAACTGTTGGGGTCGAAATCGGTTATGAAAAAGTTGACACCCAAATGTCCGTAAAAATTAACATAAGATTTTTACGTTCTCGAGAAAGAAAACTTATACGAAGAACTTGCGGTAAAATCTTGTATTAAAGAATTCAAACAACGATTTCTTAAAACAACGACACAATGCTATCATTGGTCCAAACGTCCGTAACAACATCTCAAGCATCGTATCATTGCGACAGTCTCGGACGCTTGGACGATGGGTTCTCGCAACAAGGTTTTCAGTCCACGGCGCAAACTCGGTTACGATGGCGACCGAGTCACAAACAAGAGCTCGGTTGCTATAGCGATCGAATCACGAAACGAAGCTCGGTCGCTATAGCGACCGAGCTCCGGACAGAGCCTGGTCGCTATATCGACCAAACATGCATGCATCCCGGTCCTTCCGTAGCGTCCGAAGTCTTCTGAAATGACGATACGACGTAAAACTATGCAGTCTCGACTATCCTCATTACAACCTTCCGCAAACCACGGCTTAACCATTTCTTGATTTCCAATCAAATAGAATCCTTGGTCTGGTTTTACGATAAAAACCGCGGAAATTATCTTTATCAAAGAAACCGTGATAAACGTCCTGAATCAAAAGACGGTCCAAGGAGTCCTAAAACTTGATTCGAGACCCACTTACGATTTCTTAAAACCCATAAACTCTATGACGGTTATGCTTGGTAAGATAAACATCAAATTCTGCGGATAAATGGAAAGTTTCCGCAGATAACCTTGAAGATCGGAAAAATGGAATATTTCCATTTTTTGGACTATGACGGTTTAAGGGCAAAAGAGGAAGGCGTAAACCGACCTAGAAGGGAGTATATAAGGAGTTCAAGACGAGAGGCATAGAAAAAAACTTTTTCACAGCAAACTTAGCACTTAGAGCAGTTTAAGCAATTTTCCGTTTTCATTAATCGAGCTGCGACTCAATTAGAGTTTTAGTCCAAGGTTTTAGAACTAGGAATCTCGCCGACAGCTCTCGAGCCAAGACTATTACCTTGTTGTAATGCTCATACGCGGATTCGGAATAAGATCTACTTTGCTCTCCTTTTTCGATTTCTTATTTTTATCGCTGTTATTCTCGTGTTCTGATTGCTTGGCGTGTGGTTTCTCAGATATCCGGGACCTCAGGGAAATTAGGGTTTTCCTACTTTCCGTATTTATACGAAATATTGACGGTGCGAATTTCGGTTCCCACATGGTACATCATCCACTTGGTTCAAGAAAAATATACAAGTCTATTTTTAATATCTTTTACATAATATGAAATAAAAAGTTAATATTAATGAAACTTTGTGTTTCATAAATTGTGAAAACTAATAAACTTTTCGATTCATAGATTTATGGATATCCGGATTTTCTGAATCGAAACGAGTAACGGATCAAATCAAATTTAACGAATGAAATACCCAACTATACTCTATATCACTCGTAAAAGTAATATCTCTCTCTCTCTCTCTCTCTCTCTCTCTCTCTCAATGCAAGATTGAACCTAACCACCAAACCGGGTTAAACTAAATTGGGACTGTCCCGGAAAGTCTCTCAAGAATGTAGTAGCGAACACAGAAAGTAACAACAGTTTGGATCCTATATGGCTGCAAACTGGTGGAATCCATACAGGACAAAACAGAGGAGTTAACAGTTTTGTTAAAAGAAATGTACAGATGTTAAATCTGTTTAGTTCTACTCTGCTTGTTCCTGTCTCCAGCTTGTGAAACTAGAATCTGTTTCACCACCTTATTTCACCAGAGATTGTGGATACTTGTGTGTATGTTAAATGTAAATAATGTCTTTTCACCAGAGAGTTATTCACCACTTTAAACAGAGAAGAAGGTTATTTACGCCCTTTTTGCCCAATTGCTGTTGTTCATTCCAGGTCTCTTGAGTTGCGGTTTCTGAGCAGCAGCACTACCTTGCCTTGGGATCGTCTCAAGTACTTGTATTGTTCTCTGCTTCTTGGCTGTTGGCAAGATAACAAATCATTTTATAAGTTTCTTGATTTCAAGAATGTATTTTTTTTTAAAAAGTAGAGACAAACCGTTCTCATGGTGTTGGTAGCTCTCTTGAAGTTTCCTCTTAGCAAACTCAAACTTTGCGTCTGCGTCAAGACCACCTTTAAGTTTCTGCCAAGGACAAGAAGGGTGTCAATTACATATATGTTCAAGATTACTGATAAAATGAAACAAGAGGCCACACTCACCTCTGGTTGAAATCCTGGAGCTTTCCTCTTCTGTTCAGTAGCAAATGGTTTCCTTTGGGACTTGTGAAGAGATCCCATTCATGCTTTAGAGGTCTTCTACTCCCATCAGCCGAAGATGAAAATGGCTTAATAGATCTAAAAGGAGCGTCTTGTATCCTCATTTGTGTTCCCTCAGGTTTTCTCTTCTGTGTTCTTCTTTTTTCGGGTTCTCGGCTTGTGTTGTATTCCTCAGAGTTACAAGGATCTGAATAAAAACAAACATTCCCCTGGGAAAAATCAATCAACCAAACTAAAACATGGACTCATATCAAACAAACAAACAAACAAACAAAGAGGTTTAAAAAAAAAGAAGCTCACTTCCATCAAAGTCTAATGAATCAAAGAAGTCCCCATTTAACATTTCAAAACCGTTAGCATTCGGGTGTAAGGATGTCAACATCATAAGGAAGCGATGGAAACGCTTCTTCTTCTACTTCTTCATCAACTACAGACTCTGGTGTACCTGTTTGTAAACACAAGACCTATTAGAAACCAAAACTCTTAAAGATGTAAAAACCCCCATAAGATAGGACAATTACCAGCGATATCCTTTGTGGTGTTCACCCATTGATCAACCAGCTCCTTCCACTCTCTGCAATCAAAATAACAAAACTCAATGCCAATAGCCAAAAAAATAAGAGTAAAAACTTTAAACTAAAAGAATGAAAAACTCATTTACGCGATGAGAGTCTTTGCAAGTTGACGAATCTGATCAGAAGCATGTTTCCTCAAGCCATTAACAGCCTTTCCTATCTCAGTACTCTGCGACAGAATAAAACCTTTAGATCAAACACTCACTCTCAAACAAACCTCAACCTCAAGAACAACAACAACTTGATACACACCTTGAGAATATCCACATTCAGAGACATCAACTTTTTTTTTTTGAAAGAATGTTAAATTAATTCGACCAAAAAAATACATTTTACAACCAAAGTTGCTTGTTTGAGACTCAAAAGAAAAGCAAAAGGAGCTTTACATTAGGGAAAAAGGAGTTTAGCGAAAAGAGAACCATGTTACCATGGCCTCTTGTTAGACTGAGTTGTGGCGATGGTTGATGCTGGAGATGCGGTTTCGAATCTGCTTGTCAATGATTTTTATAAGTCCCGAAGCAGGCATGTGATCTTCCCCAAACCTTCTCCCATTACGTTCAGTCCATATAGCATATAAGGAAGCTTGGAAGACATACCGAAGCAGAAACAACTCCAGTTTACTTCGCTTTTTTAGTGAGGAGTGTAACAATGTCATCCCATACATCAGTATAATCAGTTGTCAAAAGCTTCTTTGTGATGTTCGACCACACCTCACGGGAATATAGACACTGAAAGAATAGATGGTTCCGAGATTCAGGACAAGTCTCACAAAGGGAGCACACAGAGACATCAACTTTAGTTTACTCAGAGATTCAAGTAGCGTGGCTGCATACACAAAAGAAGAAACAATCAAGCTTCTATGATCAAAGATTTTAATTTTAAAGAAAGTTAAAAAGATCAAAAACAAACCTGGTCGTCTTTGTTAATCGTAATACCGTGTTCTTTGATGTAAGTCACCTACCGATACTTTCATCTATTTTTTCCTTCTTCTTTCAAATTGGATTTAGATATGAATATACATTTAGAACATTCAGTTTCTTGAGTTTTCTTATAGTTTTCCGTGATATTCTTTCCAGATTAACTTGAGAGGTTTGGATGGGATTCAAGGACCTGTATATGTGGGCACTGGGTGTGTTTTCAACATAACAGCCTTATATGGTTATGAACCTCCAATTAAAGTAAAGCACAAGAAGCCAAGTCTTTTATCTAAGCTCTGAGGTGGATCAAGGAAGAAGAATTCCAAATCTTAGAAAGAGTCGGACAAAAAGAAATCAGGCAGGCATACTGACTCAACTGTTCCTGTATTCAACCTCGATGACATAGAGGAGGGAGTTGAAGGTACAACTGCTTTTATTTCTTCTTTGGCTTTCAAGTTATGCTCACGAAGCAATTTTCTTCTAATTATATATGCTAAATTTTGGTGTTGCTAGTGCAAAATGCTTACATTGTCCAAATTATTTCCAGATGATGGTATCTCATCATGACATGTCCTAACTATTTTAGATTTGTAAAACTCAGGTGCTGGTTTTGACGACGAAAAGGCGCTCTTGATGTCTCAAATGAGCCTGGAGAAGCGATTTGGACAGTCTGCTATTTTTGTTGCTTCTACCCTAATGGAGAATGGAGGTGTTCCTCCTACAGAAACTCCAGAAAACCTTCTCAAAGAGGCTATCTATGTCATTAGTTGTGGTTATGAGGATAAGTCAGATTGGGGAATGGAGGTATATTTTCATTTTAACTCCTAACATGAAACTGCAATGTTCTGAGATACCCACTTTGCCACTCACTACGTTTATCTTTTGTTCTGTCTTTCTTCAGATTGGATGGATCTATGGTTCTGTGACAGAAGATATTCTGACTGGGTTCAAAATGCATGCACGTGGCTGGCGATCTGAACCATTCCTTCTTCGATGTTCTGAAACTTGAAGACCCGAATCATGTTGATTCTTTAGTTTCTTTGATTCTTTATGTTATTACTCTCAAGGAGAGGCTACACTTCGTATTCCAAAGCTGATTAGCTCTGATACCAATTTGAAGCAATATAAAGTTGGTATTTATATTTCACACAACAAGTACAATTTAAGTAGCATATACTATCCAGAGATTTCTTAAAAGCAGCCACATACTCTTACCAATGTCCTAAACACACCACTTGCTTACTCATATCGATCATAACAAAAGATAATTCAAGCAATATGAAAGTTACTATATTATTTTCAACAGTAAAAAAAAAATCAAGGAAGAATCTAGAGAAAGATAGACGATGGTGTACTCGGATCAAGTCACTTGGGAACGCTTGGAGATGGTCATAAAGATACCCTTGGGGAAGAGAGCACCTGGTACTCGAACCACATCGCAGTCATTGGACAAGGAGAAATCGTAAGTGGTGACAAGATGATGAATGAATATTGAAATCTGAAGCCTCGCAAACTCTGAACCAGCACATTGTCTTATTCCCGCTCCAAACACCATGAACGTTTTTGATCCAGACCGCAACTCTTTCCCCTACCCACCAGACTCATTGTCATCATCATGTATATATATTGCAATTAATAATCCAGCTAAGAAGATAATGTTCATATCATAACATAGTGTTTTTTTTTTCTTTCATAACAGTGTTAGAGGATTTTGTTGTTAATTTAGGAAATTAAGTGTATAGTACCTCCCATCTCCATGGATTAAACTCAAAAGGATTTTCATAGATTTCAGGATCCAGATGAACCACCGAAGGTATAACCATCACTATCCAGCCTGCTGGAATCGTGTATCCTGTTACAACATATATTTCCACAAAATGTTAACATTTTTTGGAACATACAGTGCCACACAATTACTACTAATACTTGCCTTTGATTTCCACATCTTTCACCACTTTTCTAAACATCATTGGAGCCAAGTTTGTCAATCGAAGTGACTCATTTATAACCTGGCACAACAAGTGAATCTGTTTATACTCGTGTAGAAAGATGCAATATTCGCATCGGTCCCCAAAATTTAAATGGTTAGTATGTATAGATCAATCAGTCTCGAAATTAATTAAAAATTATATATTTATCATTTACTATTTAGTCCATAAATTTCAGGGTCGGCTATAATACTATATATAATACTATATAGCCTTAGAAGAAAGCAGAAGTGAAGTTACCATGTGGGTGAAAGTCATCTTATGTCTGTACTCTTCCCAAGTAACTCCATCTTTTTTATCGTCCCTGCTCGCAAGGATCGCGCGCCTCATGCTCTCTCTGCCAAATTGCGTTGCATTGGCCAATGAGTTGATGCCGATTTAATATGACCATGACTACCGTCACTTATGCAAATTTTACTAGATTCTCGATCCATATGAATATATTATTACGAACCTTTAGTTCAGCGAGAACTTTTGGGTTTTCTGATATGAATTTCACAGCCATGCAAGTGGCCTTTGAGGTGGTATCTTGAGTGATACAGCAAAGAGTGAAGATGAGGCTTATAATCACATCCTCGTTTACTAAGCTTCCTTCTTTCTCTAACTCTTCTAACGTTGTCTCGAGGAAGTCATCGTACTTCTCTCTTGACGTTTTCCTCCTCGCGTAAATATCTTTCATCAATTGCATCCCCTCTCTGCATGCCTGCGCGAATTTAATATTATAGTAATCATGGTTTTGTGTTTAGTTTGTGAGAGCATTAATATTACAAAAATCTTTGTAGAATTAGAATTTTTTTTAATTTTTTTTTTGAGAATTTCCCAAAAAAATATGAGAAACTCTCATGCTTCTTGACATCTTCTTATTTATAGATTTTTTTACCATTAATTTTAGTTACATAATTAATCTGTTAAAAATATGTTTTAATATTGAAAAATCTATTTTGAAAAATGTTCTAAAACTCTTCTAAGACAACAAAAATATTTAGCAAAAGTAAAAGGAATAAACAAAATCTCACCCAAAGGGTTTTATAGAGACCCCTCCCGGCAGACACGGTATAGGATGCCCGAAACCAATCAAAACTGAAGGCGTTGAAGTTTTCCATAAGCTTTGATTGAGTCTCTGGTTTGAGATTACTTATCACCTTTGGTGTCAAGTGGGATGTTATCAACTACAATAATTAAAATACGATATATAGTGTCAGACTGCAATGCAATATCATAACTAAATTGGTCAAAGAAAAAGAGATTACACGAGAAACAGCGTCTTTAAGGTCGAATGTTCCTTGGTTAGCCTTTAAACTAAAATGTTCTTGTGTCACTCGGTCCATATCTTTTATTATTTTTCGCTTCAAATTCTCAGAGCCCAAAAGACGCATACTGATATGTTTAATGTGCTTGTGGATGTTCCCTGTCTTGAAGAAGAAGTTATCTTTTCCCAGTGGCTTCGTTAAACCATCTGGATAACTTAAACTAAAGTACTTGTTCTCATGTCGTAAAATATCCAAGTTCACATCCATATCCGTAGAAACCACGGTTTTTAACCCAAGAATGTTAGTCCGAAACAAAGGCCCATACCTGAAACACTCACACAACAGAAACATACAAGACTTCATCTATTTAAGGAATATAAATATATATATAGAGAGAGTTAGCAGGAAGAAAATGTGAAACGATTGAAATCTGACCTCAGCATCTTCTTCTTGAGAAATGGTGAGATCTCGTAGAATCCATGAGGCTTAAAGTAATCGAACGTCTCACCGATGATAGGGAAGCCCATTGATCCAGGAGGTAACTTGCCATTTGACTTGGGGTTTGACCATTGGTACCACCAATGGCTAATCCTCACAACCACTAAGACTATAACCCACAATACAATCCAATACAAGCTCATGTTGCTGCCCCTTGAACTATGAAGTCGTTGGTCTCTTTATATAGATGATGAACTCTCAATGAAACAAATAACTCTCATTGCGTCCATAGAAGAAAGTTGCAACTTGCAAGTTTTCTAAAAACTTAATAAACTGTGTGAGTTGAATGGTTTTTTGGTTCTAAAAAAAATCTTAATTGTAAGGATGAACATATCTGGATTTGGTGTGGATTATGTTCAAACGATGAAAACATATTTGGCGTTGTTGATTTTGTTCTTTTTAAAAAAAAATTTCATGTCCACATCCTATTGAATCTTACTGTATTTAATTTTAATTAAAAGCTAGTTGAGTGTTTTCGTTTTCTTTTCACAATTATTCATTGATTATACCGAATGATTATACTATTTCATATAAAACGTTATTTTATTAACTAATAAATTCTAAATAATGTGATAATATATAATTTACTCTATAGACAAATAACTACCTAACCTTGGAAAATACTAGCATAACTAATCAATACAATATCGTACAGAAATGTTAAGAGACAAATATTAGGGCAAATAAGTTACATTATGTTTCTTATTGGTGTAAGGTTAATAGTTAGACTAATATGTTTACATTTCTTGTACTGGTTTAACCATGAAATATATCTGGTGAGTGTGATTGGTAATTAAGGCTTCTTTACCAGATATTGGTGGAGATGGCAAGCGCAGTACAAAATTTACCTTCTCAGAGAGTTAACTTAGCAAATATTCAATGAATTTCTTTAAAAGGATCATTTCCTTTATCGGGAAAATGAATAATGAGTTAGAAACAAAAGGTTTGATTGATTAATAATTAGTTGTGGATAGACAGAAAAAAGAGTTATTCTTGGATTCATCTGCTAGACAGAAAAAGAGTTATTCTTTGATTAATAAAGAATTACTAGGTGATTTTCCCGTGCTCATGCACGGGTATAAATATTTATAAAATAAATATACTATAATAATTTATTTTATTTACTTTTAATTTTTAATTGATTTATAATTTGTATGCAAATTTTATATTAAAATTTTATATTATTTTAATTAGACATATGATTTTAGATATATTATATTTAGTCGGTTTTGTTGTTTTATAGTCGATTTAGTTATCATTTGGGTATATTGGTTTGCATCTATTTTCTGAATTCAACAATATTATTTTTAATTTAAATATAAAAAATTATAATTAATTTTCTTATTTTTGTTTACGGTGGTTGTGTCTTAGATATGAAAATATATTTGATAAAGATTATGTATAACTTAAGATATATTGTTCTTAGAATGAAATAAAAATAAACTAAAGTGTCCGATTTCAAATCACATAAATTAATATAACGATAATATTCTACAGTCTCATGCATATATATAAATTTTACAAAAAAACTAAATTGTAACAGTTGGTTAATATTTTATTTTCATTTGTTAATAGGTTTTGAGTCATTCTATAATTTACATTTATAAAAGAAATTATTATTATTATTATAAAATTATATATTCTTATTGTAGTTAATCTATGATTTTAGATACAAGTTGGATTAGTCGAGTCACTCATGTTGTGAGTATATTGAGTTAAATATATTCTTTCAAAATCAAACTAAAGTATAATTACATTTTATCATAATTATGTAAAATCAAATTAACCTTATTTATCGTTTAAATGTGCCTGTATTTTCATAATAGTTATCAAATTATATGTTGGTTTCTTTAAAAAAAATAAAGCGACGATATGTAGGAAGTTAAATACATAAGTAACTAATACATTTTTGGAAGCTTATGAACACATATCAATATTTACAATAATAGAAATATTTTATAGATTCTAAATATTTTTATGTCTTAGATTTATTAAATGATAAACTGAAATTTATTTTAAATAATCTTAAAAATTAGATTTGCTGGTATTTTTATTATGCTTATATTAAGTTCCACAAAAATAAAAACATAAAATTTAAAAGCAAGTTTAATATCAAGAAAACATCATTTTAATAATGAAAAAATATAATATATCGAACTCGTTAAAGTATATAGTGTTATATTATTTTAAAATATTTTGTAATTATTTGATCAAAAGATGTTTATTGTTAATTTTTTCTTCAATATCTCTTAAAATAATCAGTTTAAACAAATTGTGAACTTGTAAATTTGGAATATTTCTATTTAAGTGAACTTTCTTTTTTAATGAAATCATATTTTATATACAGATATTTTCGTTTTAATTTTTAAATTTTTTTTATAAATGTTTACTTTTTATTATATATGTTATTTGAAATTTTTTAAAAGGAAACTAAATAAAAATTCAATAATAGTATTTAAATATAATATTATTAATTCATTAAAATATCAATGTAATCAACCATCGTGAGAGTTAACGTGAGCGCGACACATAGGAAACTGACTTCTCAAATAATATTATAGAGATTCTTGGATAATCATAAATACTAAATTTTTAAAACTAAATTTTAAACTCTAATCCTAAACCCTAATCCCTAAATCCTTGGATAAATCATAAACAGTAAACCCTAAACTCTAATCCTAAACCCTAAACCATTAGGTAAACCATAAAATAAACATACAAAAAATAAATAAAAATAGTAATATTTACAAAAAAACAAAAAAAAATCTTTAAAAAACACTAAACCCTAAACCCTAATCATAAACCCTAAATCCTTGGTAAACCATAAACCCTTTGGATAAATATTAAACATTAAATCAAAATTAAATATTAAACATTAAATCAAAAATATTTTGCAATTATTACTTTATTTATTTATATTTATCTTTTATTTTAAAACACAATATAATGTTACAATATTTTTAAAAAGATTTTTTCGTTTTTTATAAATATATATTTTTTTGTATTTTTATTTTAAAAACATAATATAACTTAACAAGATTTTGTTTTCCTTTTTAAAAGATATCAAATATGAAATAATACTATCCTATTGGTTGGTAAACTTCTAGGGGTGAATCCAAGAATAAGTCGAGAAAAAATCAAAAAAATCATTGAAACTTGAAAGAGATGTAAGATCTTATACAATCTAGACAGCCCACAGCAATCAGCCGCATATCTTTTTAAAATCTGGATATCATGTTACTTTGGGGACTTGTGCATTTGTGCATGTGGCTGCTTTTTAAATTAATAGAAACGAGAATTCATTAATGTACGATGTATCCCTACATAAACGTGGTTAATTAATCTACCACTATGCGCCTGTTGACTATTCTTTCTTTTTGCCTTTTTGGTAAAAGCCTGTTGACTATTTTTTAATTATGTTCATGTTGGATCACTAAAAGCATCTTTAACCCGGTATACTAACGCATTTTTTAAGAAATGGACTCAGTGCTGGGTTCCTTCTAGATGGAGGAAACCCATTAAATTTGGTTGATTATAATCAAATTTGAAAGTTGGATCATTGGTATTAGTCCATGAGATTAGTATTGGGTCTTGAAGGTTCCTTGGAGGTTAGTAAGACACTATATAAAGTCTCCTAACCTAATTTGTGTGGCAACATAAGTAGGAGAGATAACACAAGAAAAAAAAGAAGAGTATTCAAGAAGACTCTTAAGACAAAAGAGAAAAAATGAGAGAAGAAAACAGATTCGTCTGGGTTTGTCAAGGCAGGATTTGGAGGATCAAATGAATCCTGATCAAGCTGATATTTTGTGGGAAGCTTCTTCAGTCAGTGGGTTAAAGTTTCACCGAAGGGATTTGGATTCTAACAGTTGGATCTTCTGTTGTCTGGATTTTGGTGAAACTGGTCGTTACAGTTCTTCAGCAGTGCTGTCTTGAGTGTTTGGTAAATCCGACGGTGGAATCTTCTCTGATTGAGCTGAAATTTGGCACAGATATTGTTGACTTGTTCATCTTGGATTTGTATGGTGGGATTAGTATCTGGTTGCCGGAATCCTTGTGAGCTGAGGTCGTTTGGTTGCTGCCGGTTTTGAAGCTTTGTGTTGCTCTCTCTTGTTGTTGTTGTTCTTGTATTGGAGATAGCTCTTTGTAGCTAGAGTCTCTGTTCTGTTCAGGTTCTGTTCAGGTTGTTGAACAGGGAGGACGTGGTTGTACTCACATACATTTATATAGTGGATTGTTGAGTGGACTACGGTCCCGTGGTTTTTCCTTCTCACATCGAGGAGGTTTTCCACGTAAAAAGTGCTTGTCTCATTTAATTATTGCTTATACTATATTCTGCCATCGTCGAAGTATTTTCCTCACAGGTTCACAAAAAGTCAGGGGAACACGACCATGAATTTCCGCTGCGCCGTGTGCTATTTTCCCCATCAGAGTGGTATCAGAGCAAGTGTGATTTGCTTATCTGATCCCAACAGAGTGGTATCAGAGCTTCTGGTTTTAGAGCTTTGGGTTTGATAATGTCGAGTTATTATTTGCTTGTGTGAAAGATGGAAAATATGGGCACAATGATAAGCTTGAATGGTGCTCACTATCATTTATGGAAGGGCAAGATGGAAGATCTGCTCTTTGCTAAAGAATTTCATATTCTAGTCTTCGAGGAGAATAAACCGGAAAAGAAGACGGATGAAAAGTGGAAGTTGCTGCATCGCCAAGTGTATGGGTTGATAAGGCAGTGGGTAGATGATAATGTTTTGCATCATATTGAGACTGAGACGGATGCTCGTTCTTTGTGGAAGAAGCTGGAGCAGTTGTATGCTAGGAAGACCGGAAACAACAAGATGTACATGATCAAGAAGTTGATTGAGCTGAGGTATCAGGAGGGGACTCCGATGACGGATCACTTAAATGTGTTTCAGGGATTGCTCAACTAGTTGTCTGATATGGGCATCAAGTTTGATGATGAGATTCACAGTCTGTGGCTTCTTGGTACTTTACCAGATTCTTGGGAGGTTTTCAGGATGTCTCTTTGTAACTCCGCGTCAGAAGGTACTATTTCGATGGATTCAGTGAAGAACAGTGTTCTTAATGAGAAAGCAAGAAGACAGTCGAATGCTAGCAGTTCGCGTTCTGATGTCTTTGTTACTGAGTCAAGGGGGAGGAGTTCAAGTAGAGATCCCAAGAAGGACAAGAACAGGAGCAGGAGCAAGTCTAATAGATTTGCAAATGTGGAGTGCTATTTCTGTCATAAGAAAGGGAGAAATGGCACATGAAGAAGGATTGCTGGAAGTTGAAAACAAACAGCAAGGAAATCAAGAAGAAAAGGTGGAGCGGGTGACCGTCACCGAAAATCAATTTCTTATTCTTCTTGAGGATGATGCCATTAATGTTGCATGCCATGAAACCAGTTGGGTGGTTGATAGTGGAGCTACTATTCATGCTTCATCACATCGGGATTTGTTTTCTACCTATACTCTGGGTAATTATGGTTCCGTAAAGATGGGGAATGATGGTTTGTCACAGGTTGTTGGCATTGGTGATATTTGTTTTGAAACTAGTCTTGGGACTAGTCCGGTGCTTAAAGATGTTAAGCATGTTCCTGATATTAGGATGAATCTGAGATCGACATGAAGACTTGATGATGAGAGTTATTTCAGTTTGCACAGTGGTGGTAAATGGAAGCTCCCTCGTGGTTCTTTGATTGTGGCTCGAGGTGAGAAGTCATCATCCTTCTATTGGATGCATGTTAAGGTCTCCAAAGATGCTGTTAATGCGGTGGAGAATGATGGTGCCATGGAGTTATGGCATAAGAGACTCGGTCACATGAGTGAAAAGGAAATGTCTGTGTTGTCTAAGAATGAGGTGATTCCAGGAATCTCTGGTTTGCACCAGCAAAAGTGTTTGCATTGCTTTGCGGGAAAACAACACATGGTATCTTTCAAGTCTTCCGCGCCTTCTAGGAAATCCGATATACTGGATTTGGTACATTCAGATGTGTGTGGTCCAATAAAGACAAGATCTCTTGGCGGTGCATCATATTTTGTGACTTTCATTGATGATCATTCAAGAAAGTTGTGGGTTTTTCTTATGAGGACGAAGGATCAGGTTCTGGGATATTTCAAGCATTTTGTGGTGTTGGTTGAGAGGCAAACGGGGAAGAAGCTGAAGTGTATCCGCAGTGATAATGGTGGAGAGTATTCTGGACCATTTGATGCTTATTGCAAAGAGCATGAAATAAGGCATCAGTTCACGCCGCCTAAGACTCCACAGTTGAATGGGTTGGCTGAAAGGATGAACAGGACGATTGTCGAGAGGATGAGATGTTTGATCTCACAGTCAGGCTTATCGATGACTTTCTGGGGAGAAGCCTTGAACACGGTGGTTCATGTGATGAATTTGTCACCGAGTGCTCCATTGGAAGGTGATATTCCAGAGAGTGTTTGGACATGTAAGGATGTTTCTTACAGTCACTTGAGGGTCTTTGGGGTGTAAGGTGTTTGTTCATATTCCTAAGGATGAGAGATCAAAGCTTGAGATGAAGTCGCGGCAGTGTGTGTTCATCAGTTATTGTCAGGATGAGTTCGGGTACAGATTTTATGATCCTGTTGTGAAGAAGCTCGTAAGGAGCAGAGATGTTGTGTTCATGAAAGATCAAACAATTAAGGACATTTATAAGTCCAAAAATCCAACTCAGATTTTTGAGGGTTTGATCGATACAGAGGCTACTCCTTCTACATCGGTCCACGGTGAGGTTGAGGTTCAGGAAGATACACCCGGTAAAGATGTTCCCGCACATGAAGATGGCAGTGGTGATCATGGTGACGATCATGGTGAGACACCAGCTGCTGAGAACCAACCTATGGTTGTTAGAAGATCCACAAGAGGTCTTAAACCGTCGACAAGGTATGATCCTAGTGAGTATGTTTTACTTACTGATAGGGAAGAACCTGAAAGCTATGATGAAGCTTTGGAGGATGAACAAAAGGATATGTGTTTTGGTGCCATGGATGAGGAGATGGATTCTTTTGAAGAGAACCATACATTTGAGTTGGTGGAATTGCCTAAGCGCAAGAAGGCTCTACTTAATAAGTGGGTGTACAGAATTAAGTATGAGGATGGGAATTTGCCACGTCGATTCAGGGCTAGATTGGTTGTAAAAGGCTACAGCCAAAAGAAGGGGATTGATTATGATGAAATCTTTTCCCCTGTTGTGAAGATGTCATCCATTCGGGTTGTGCTTGGATTGGCAGCGAGCCTTGATCTAGAGATTGAGCAAATGGATGTGAAGACTGCTTTCCTTCATGGTGATTTGGAGGAAGAGATCTATATGGAACAACCAGAAGGCTATGTGAAAAAGGGAAAAGAAATGCCGCTTGAAAAAAAACCTTTATGGATTGAAGCAAGCACCGAAGCAGTGGTACATGAAGTTCAAATCTGTTATGGGGGAACATGGTTATGCTGAGACTGATTCAGACCAGTGCGTATTTGTGAAGGTGTTTGGTGAGGATGATTTTATCATCTTGTTGCTGTATGTCGATGATATGTTGATTGTGGGCAGGAACATGGACATAATTAAGGAGCTGAAAGAGCAGCTCGGCATGTCCTTTGCCATGAAAGATATGGGTCCACCGAAACAGATTCTCGGTATGAGAATTGTTCGAGACAAAGGTGAGAAGCTGATTCACTTGTCTCAGGAGAAGTACATTGAGAAAGTACCTAAAATGTTTCACATGGACAAGTCTAAAGTGTTGAGTACTCCTCTTGCTGCACACTTAAGACTGAGCAGTCAACAAAGTCCGAAGACATATGCGGAGAAGGAAGATATGGCGAAGGTTCCATATGCTTATGCAGTGGGTAGTTTGATGTATTCCGTGGTCTGTACAAGATCGGATTTAGCCTACGCCGTTGGAGTTGTCAGCAGGTTTCTCTCCAATCCGGGAAGAGAACATTGGAATGTTGTAAAGTGGATCTTGAGATATCTCAGAGGGACTTCTGATTTAAAGATCACATTTGGAGGTAAGAAGCCTTTGCTTGCCAGTTACACTGATTCCGACATGTCTGGAGATGTTGATTCTAGCAAATCTACTTCGGGTTACTTGGTAACATTTGGGAAGGAGAGCTGTGGCATGGCAGTCAAGGCTGCAAAAGTACGTTGCACTATCTACCACTGAGGCAGAGTTCATTACTGCAACTGAAGCTTGTAAAAAGTTTTGTGGATGAAAAACTTCTGTGAAGAGATCGGTTTCAAGCAAGAAAAGTATGTGCTGCTTTTTGATTGTCAAAGCGCCATTTGTCTCGGGAAAAACTCTACATTTCATTCGAAGTCGAAACACATCCAGAGAAGGTATCACTGGATACGAGATGTAGTTGCTTCTAAGGAAGTGGAACTTGAAAAAGTTCATACGGATGATAATGGAGCTGATATGATGACAAAGTCTTTGCCGAGGGGGAAGCTTGAAGTATGCCGAGGGATAGCCGGAATGGCTGTTTCCTCCACCTAGTCGTAGGGGGAGTTTGTCGGGTTTCTTCTAGATGGAGGAAACCCATTGAGTTTGGTTGGTGATAACCAAACATGGAAGTTGGGCCATTAGTATTAGTCCATGAGATTAGTATTGGGCCTTGAAGGTTTCTTGAGGGTTAGTGAGACACTATATAAAATCTCTTAACCTAATTTGTGGCAACAGAAGCAGCAGATATAACACAAGAAAAGAAAGAAGAGTACTCAAGAAGACTCTTAAGACAAAAGAGAGAAAAAGAGAGAAGAAGACAGATTCGTCTGGGATTGTCAAGGCACGGTTTGGAGGGTCAAACGGATCCTGATCGGGCTGATATTTTGTGGGAAGCTTCTTCAGTCAGTGGGTTAAAGTTTCATCTAAGGGATTTGGATTCTAACTGTTGGATCTTCTGTTGTCTGAGTTTTGGTGAAGCTGGTCGTCACAGTTCTTCAGCAGTGCTGTCTTGAGTGTTTGGTAAATCGGACGGTGAGATCTTTTCTGATTGAGCTGAAATTTGGCAGAGGTATTGTTGACTTGTTCATCTTGGATTTGTACGGTGGGATTAGTCTCGGGTTGTCGGAATCCTTGTGAGCTGAGGTCGTTTGGTTGCTGTCAGTTTTGAAGCTTTGTGCTGCTCTCTCTTGTTGTTGTTGTTCTTGTGTTGGAGATAGCTCTTTGTAGCTAGAGTCTCTGTTCTGTTCAGGTTCTGTTCAGATTGTTGAACAGGGAGGACGTGGTTGTACTCACATATATTTATATAGTGGATTGTTGAGTGGACTACGGTCCCGTGGTTTTTCCTTCTCACATCGAGGAGGTTCTCCACGTAAAAAGTGCTTGTCTCATTTAGTTATTGCTTATACTATATTCTGCTATCGTCGAAATATTTTCCTCACAGATTCACACAAGGTCAGGAGAACACGACCGTGACTTTCCGCTGCGCCCTGTGCTATATTCCCCATCAGAGTGATATTAGAACAAGTGTGATTTGCTTATCTGATCCCAACACTCCGCGCTTTTGATAAAAACGGATTTCATAAGTCGTGAGATAAGGATGGTTTTGGTCCGTTTCTTACACTATTTTGCGGGTCCCACAATACGTGGCAGCCCGCGATTGGTTCCGTTTTTAATTTTTAAAAAAAAATTAGATTAAAAAAAATTTAGAAACCGAAAACGGGGTTCACCCTATAATTATGCTCTAATTTTTGCATTTCACGTGCTAAACTTTACTATACAACCACCATGCACATCTATACAAGTTTTAGTTTTAATCTTTCGAAGAATTATGTTGATTATGCTTATAAATAAAATCAAAATCAAACACTTGGAAGTTGGAACCGTACGAATGGGAGTGGGAACTATATAGATAGATATTTATGTTTATAATGATAATTATATTTTTTTTTTGTCAAACCATACTTCAATTAACTTAAACATTAGAGTTCATACAGCAGAGAATAGAGTTTTGAGCTGAAAACAGAGCCTCCTTGGCTACTGGCTAGTTTGTCAGCCTCTACATTACCCTGCCGAGGGACAAAACGAAAAGAGATAGAAAACAGAGATCTACTCAACACGCGTATGTCGTGGAGGATTTCCTTTTCTTCTGTTTGGCAAATGAGAAGGCGGCAAAAAAACTTAAGCAAATTTTTGGGATTTATGAAGCAGTGTCTGGTCAAGCTGTCAAATTTTTGGGATATACATATCGATTCTCTGAACTAAAAACCGATCAAGTTGTAGACGATACTGAACTCACACTATCATAATACTTTTAAGGAATAACAAGGAAGGAAAGAAAGATATAATGGTATGATCTGATAAGATGCCCGAGCAAGTCACTTGGAAAGCTGGAACGTTTTGGAGATGTTTATAAAGCGTGATAAAATTTTCATCGATTTTACCAGATGATGATACGTAATTACGTATAAATAAATTGGAAATTTTCATGTAGGTTAATAGCAAGATTGTTAAATTATTGAAAAGGCACGCTAATTAACCCACAGGTCGGTCCTTGGCTAATTAGAACATGCAAACTTGATTAGCATACGAAATACATGTTTTTAGAAAGAGAAAATGCATGTTCCTTTTACATAAAATTTTGGGACTTTTAAAATGATGAACTTTTGAGCTCTCATGAAATCATTACGTTCCTTTTCTCAAACTAGTAGTGTTGGGTTACTTTCTCAATCAAACTCTAAAGTGCGTTCTCTTTTTTACAAATGCAAACTGTGACCATGAATCAGATTGTTCTCTAACCCTTATTTTATACCGAAATGAAAAGAGTAGTTAGCGATGGAAGTCCATTAAAAACTATATTTTAGACGCGTAATGCAACATGATTCCTATCCATCCACGTTAACTCTCACCACAACCACCTCCTCTTCTTTTCTTATCCACAGACTTTCTTTAAGCCTGGCCCTCTCAATGCATCCTATTTCGTAACTTGATTTATTTTTATATAAATATAATAAATAACAATACAGTCATTGGTCCATTCACATTCACAAAAATAGACATCAATAATAGCTTTTTTAAAAAAATTTAAAGATGAAAAAAATGTGATTATCATCTCCTATTTTTGTGACACAAACCATGCATTCCACGCCACTATACAAAATTAGGTAAAGAGCCGGTCAAATTGAAAAAAGCGTTTCTACCACACCTATATCATTCGTAAAACTAAAGTAAAAGGACCTCTTCTCTCTCTCCTTCTCAATGCAAGATTGAACATGACCACCAAACCGGATTAAACTAAACCGGGACTTTACCGGAAAGTCTCTCAAGAATGTAGTAGAGAACACAGAAAGTAACAACAGTTGGGATCCTATATGGCTGCAAACTGGTGGAATCCATACAAAACAAAACAGAGGAGTTAACAGTTTTGTTAAAAGAAATGTTCAGATGTTGAATCTGTTTAGCTATACTCTGCTTGTTTCTGTCTCCAGCTTGTGAAACTAGAATCTGTTTCACCCCCTTGTTTCACCAGAGATTGTGGATACTTGTGTGTGTGTGTGCTAATGTAAATAATGTCTTTTCACCAGAGTGTTATTCAGCATTTTTAAACAGAGAAGAAGCTATTTACGCCCGTTTGACCAACTCCTGTTGTTCATTCCAGGTCTCTTGAGTTGCGGTTTTTGAGCAGCGCTACCTTGCTTTGGGATCGTCTCAAGTACTTGTATTGTTCTCTGCTTCTTGGCTGTTGGCAAGATCACAAAGCATTTTATAAGTTTCTTGTTTTTCAAGAATGTATTTAAAAAAAGAAGTAGAAAGAAACCGTTCTCATGGTGTTGGTATCTCTCTTGAAGTTTCCTCTTAGCAAACTCAAACTTTGCGTCTGCGTCAAGACCTTTAAGTTTCTGCCAGGTACAAGAGAACACATACAAACGGTTCAATTACATACATATATAGTCCAAGATTAATTAAAAAAGACAAGAGGGTTTGTTTGTTGCTGCTACACTCACTTGTTGTTGAGGTCCTGGAGCTTTCCTCTTCTGTTCAGTAGCAAGCGGCTTCAGTTCATTAAGAGGTCTTCTAGTTCCATCAGCTAATGAAGATGGCTTAATAGATCTTAAGGGAGCGTCTTGTATCCTCATTTGTGTTCTCTTCTGTGTTCTTCTCCTTTCGGGTTCTCGGCTTGTGTTGTATTCCTCAGAGTTACAAGGATCTGAAAACAAACATTCCCCCACCGGGAAAATATCAATCAACCAAACTAAAACAAACAAACAAACAAACAAACAAACAAGAGAATAGTTTTGTGTGTTTTAACTCACTTCCATCAAAGTCTAATGAATCAAAGAAGTCCCCATTTAACATCTCAAAACCGTTTGCTTCAGGTGTAAAGATATCAACATCATAAGGAAGCGATGGAAACGCTTCTTCTTCATCAACCACAGACGGATTTGCAGACTCTGGTGTACTTCCAGCACCTGTACGTAACACAAAGACATATTAGAAACCAAAAATACTTAAAGATGTAAAACTCCCATAAGATAGGACACAATTACCAGCGATATCCTTTGTGGTGTTCACCCACTGATCAACCAGCTCCTTCCACTCTCTGCATCCAAATAACAAAACTCAATGCCATAGCCAAAAGAGTAAAACTTTAAACAAAAAGAATGAAAAAACACTCTTACGCGATGAGAGTTTTTGCAAGTTGACGAATCTGATCAGAACCATGTTTCCTCAAGCCATTGACAGCCTTTCCTATCTCAGTACTCTGCACAGAATAACCTTTAGATCAAACACTCACTCTCATACAACAAACAACTTGATACACAAGAAACCAACCTTGAGAATATCCACATTCAAAGACATCAACTTAAGCTTCCTCAGGGATTCAAGTATCACAGAGTGTGGCTGTCAAGAAAAACAAAAACGCTCATAAACAAGCTTCCATCATCAAAGATTGCAATTTTAAAGAAAGTTATAGGATCAAAAACAAACCTGGTCATCTTTGTTGAGCAAGATGTCTTTGATCCTAACAACCTCCTTAGAAACCATAGAAAACTCTTCAATCGCATCACTCAAGGCCTCAGCTTCATAACTATAATTGCTAACTATCTGATTATTGTTATCTCCTCTGCTACTGTTCTCTTTACTTCCACCACCAACCGCCGTATCTTCGCCGGGAACCGAGAGCTCGAGATGGTCGCATCCGGTGCAGCGAGCGACTCTGCAGGAGAAGAGAAGCTCGGCGATTTTGTCTCTTCTCGATTTGAATTTGATTGGGGAATCTGCAGCAGCCACCATGATGGCGTGATCGATGATCTGGAAAATATCGGAATCTCCTCGCCGGAAATACTCTCTCCAGTGGTCTAAAGAAGCTGGTGGTTTCATTTTCGTTCGATCCAGAGGAATTGGGATTCTGTTTTCTTAGGTGAATCTCAATGAAAGTAATGAACTTTCCCAGAAAATTAAGAAGAAGGAAGAAAGATGAGAGAAGAGCCGAAAGCAAATACAAATCTACCAAAAAAGGATTGTGATCGAAAGAATCTACCAAATAGATTTTTTTAAAAAATAATCTTTTTCTGAATCTGATTAAAACTTTCCCGGAATGTCCACTAAAGATTTTTCCTGAGAAAAATAGAAAAGATGAGAGAAGACTCAAGAAATCAAGAGAACAGAACAAAACAGACAGAACATGAAAAGAGTTTTGGTTACGTTGTCTTAACTCAAGAAATCAAGAGAACAGAACAAAACAGACAGAACATGAAACGAGTTTTGGTTACGTTGTCTTAATCTAATTAATAAACCAAGGTGCTGTTTGTTGCTACTACGTTAAACCGGGTTCGGTTTAATTCAATCTTTGAAAGAGAGAGATAAGTTTTTTTGTTCTTTCGTTGTATTATGCTCGTCTTCTTCTCCCAACTCTCTGTATCTGTTTGGTTAAAGAGAGATTATTTATTTTTCAAATTGGATTTTGATTTTTCTTTACGGCTTTTCTTCTTTTGACCTGATGTTGATCGGGCTTTTTTGGCTTTTCACTATTTTAAAAGATTTAATTAAAATATTCATCTCATGTTGTCTCTTACACATGCGCTGTACTTGAACGACGAACACAAGTTCGTGAGGACAACAAGACCAAACTATTTTTCACGTAATAACATTTATCAAAGTGAATATGTCACATTGGAAAATGTCAAAAAAGTTTTTTTTTTGTAACTTGTCAAAGTTTTTTTGTTTGTTTGTTTCTCATAGAGCTACTGATACAAAATTCGTTTATCTCTAGTTAGAGAAAAAAAGTTAATAGAATGTGAGTGAGAATGTTGGTAAATCCAATCAGATACGAATTGAGATTCGTGATTCAATAATTTAAAAGTAGATTATCAATCTAATAGTTGGAAAGATGATTAGAATATTAAATACAGATAAATACCTAATCATGTTTACATACAGATGATTTAGAATATTCTAAATCGTTAATCTATATGATAAATACAGATTTATACCTAATCCACTTACAAATTTTGTTCGGATTTGTAAGCTACATAAGTTTTTTTATTCTACAAATTTTCTGTATCCAATCATGTTTTGGAAACTGTGAATGGTTCCCACTATAAAGCTCGTTATCTTTTCCAACATTTTCCTTGTTGAAAAAGTAAAAAATAAAGGAGAAGATAAGGCTCATTATCCTCAGAATTGTTTTCATTCAACTCATCCACTTTTCCTAAACCATATATAGTTGTAAAGCCATATAGTATAAGATGTACATATGGTTTATTTACAACATATATATAGAAGCTATTACCTTATATATATAGTCTGAAAGTAATATTAACAAGACTACACATTACATAATGTAAGCTCAAAGAAAAAATCACGTCTCAAAGTACCCTGTCTTTTTAAAAATTGTATAGAAGATATTTGGACTACATTTTAAGCAGTCATTTTATAATATGCAATCAATCAAACATCAGAAATAAAATCCATGATTAAACCGCTTATATTGTTGGAGCTAATAAAATAAAATAAAATAAAGTGCTTTAGTAAATTGGCATCAAGCATTTATTTATGTTGGTCAACAAAATCAACCCCAATTATATACTATATACTATTACTAGTGGTATTCCGGCGCTACGCGCCGGGTTCATATATATATTTTTAAAATGAATTTACAGTTCATGTTATGGTTTTATTAAACAAAATATGTCAAATACCTGGGGAAGATCCACAAACATGCAGAAAATATTTCGGTAGAGAACACTCTCGACTAAAAAAACTACAAATATTGCTTTAACAACCAAATGAAAACAAAAAAAAAGAGAAAAAAAAAACAAATTAACCTTGGTTTGACAAAATAACCTTAGATTGAATATTCTGAGGTCTTTATATTGGTAAGAAATTTTTGTAGAGTGGGTTTTATATGGAATATATAATTTATTTTATTTGCTTGTAATAGTATGATTGGTCGCATTCTTTATGTTGTTGAGGAGATATTTTACCGTGGCATTTGTTGTTGTGAGTGTTGTTAAGTAACACTGAAGTTTTTTATATGTGCTTAGTGTATTGACTTTATTGATGTCTTTCCAACACTAATATCATCTCGTTTTCCTTTGTGCCCTTCATAATTTGTTCAAGTATACGTATCTGAGTGCCATTTCACTCATGCATAACTTGCTAATGCAAAAAAAAACTTGTTAATGCGGTATAGGTGAACTACATTGATATATAAACCTTCAGCGGCTGTTTGGAGATAATAAGACTCCTAAGCAGTGTTGTTTTAATAGAAATGTTTTTATTTGTCTTTGAAATAGTGAATCTTAGCATTTCTGGCAGAAAAGTATTTGGTAGTTAAGTTGTGATAGTTTGTAAGTGATGCAAATAGATAATCCGTCGAGAGGTTGATGTTAATATTTTTTTTTATAGAAGTGGCTGTCATGAACAGAGTTGGCTAATACTGGTAAAGATTCCATACATGTTGGATCCTTCCTTAAGGCAGTTAAAGCATTGGGTTTAGACCGCATCTAATTATTTACAGTTCTAATGTAATTCTGGTGTTGTATTATGATTTCGTCCAATGTCTTTCTTTTAAAAACAACCATTTATCTTTATTTAACACTACTATTAATATTTATCTTTTTAATCTATTCCAATTGTTTAATACATAATATTGATAGTGAATTTTTTTTGGTGTAATTGATAGTGAATTTTTCTATCTAATTGATTTGGTTAACCAAAAAAAGGCATGACATAAATAATTTTTAGCATATTTAAATTTTTTATTTTAAGTTCTTTTAAAACAAAATTATAACAATAATAATATTTTAATTTTAGTAGAACTATAATAACGCATAATTTCAAAATAATTAAGACCACAATTTTATTTTGTTGCTGTAAGCCACAAATACGTATGAGCCATTGGATTTTCTTTTTGTTACAGTGCAGTAGTGGAGATTGAAAGAGTTTGGCATCTAGTGGAACTATTTTCTAAGGAAAATTTGATTTGCCTTTTGACAAGAACGGACATCACACTCTGAAACCAGAGAGTGATCAGTTTGCTCTGGAACAACATCATGTATATGCATAACAACTATAGCCGGAGAATGCTGAAAGAATAGATATGGATTGCACATGAGTAATTTCCACACAATAGAATCAAAGATAAGGTGAACCGAATTGATTTTGAGTAGATTATTCTATAAAGGTGGATGTTTGACTTTATCATCATGGAATCATATTAAGTTCTTTGGTCACTTTTACAACTAAATTTAACTTCTGAAGTTCTGATCACAGACCTGGCAACATGAAACTCAACATGACTTGTTCTGATTTGAATCTTCTTATGTAACTTATTTTTAATGAGCTTACTTAAACCTGTCTACTCTTTGATTTTTCGAATGAAAATCATGGATTCAAACATGGTCTAATGGGGAACCTCCACGGTTACTATTTTTTTTTAAATGAATGGTAAATTTTTTTTTTAGAAAACCTTTTTACATCTCTGTGCTTCCGTTCTTATAGTTTTCTATACATAAACTTTCAAAAATTCAAACTATTATCTCTTCTATCTTTGAACTTCAACCTCCTTTTAGTTGTGTCTAGTCGCAAACCATATCTTATTCCTCCATCAAGTCCCTTATCCTTCTTCTTCTGTATAATTGAAAACTTGTTTCTCACAGTTAACAGTTTTATCTATCATCCTTGCTAAGAGAGTTATTGGAGACGCTTTCTCTCCATGCCTTCTTCTATTTTGCTCTTTCTCTCAGTCTTATCAATCTTCTGATGAACCTGAAAACAGAAAGGGTGTGAGATATAACAGTCACCAGTGTATGTTAAAGTGGATAAGATATTCCTAAATGCCGAAGAAATGAGAAAGTTATAGGTTTTTCACCTCCAACTGTTTTGGGATTGACGTTGGTAGCTAGCTCTACTTTGGGCTCCGAACCATAACTCTTCAATTTTCTATGGAATGCAGGAGCCAGTCCATCAAATATACTAACACACACAGTAACATCAACATAAAGAAGCAATGAGCAATGATATACAAGGTTAGAGGCTTAGCAGGTAGTTGTTTGTTAACAATAGCTTTGCCAAGTGGTTGTCTTTGAGAAGCCCATTTCTAATACTTCTTCCTGGAAAAGGTAAAAACAGCAATTCTAACTAAACTCCTTGATGCAAAAGGACATAAAGAAGACGTAAAGATATGGTTCGTAACTAAGATTTACACCTTCAATGCTTCCGATTTTGCAGCTGCACCACCAGCAAGAACCGCTCTTGAGCTCTCGCACAGTCTGTTTAGCAGTTCTTGCGGCACCGTCTCTCCTCTATGATGTTGTGTGAACCTTACAAAAGCTAAGAAGGGTTACCACAAAATCCAAGCTCCAAGTTCGATGCTTTAAGAAACAGCGAGAATGGGTTTTCATATACCTTATGGGTGAGACGTTGCTGCAAGGGGTTTCAAAGAAATATAGCCTTAGTGCTTTGGTCTTAACGTGTGCTTCTCCTAATTCTCATCCTTATCTGAGAAACATAAAAGAGGTCAGATTAGATCTGAATCGAAACATAAAGCAATAGATTGAGCAGCCATTGTGTACACCATTATTGAAAGGTTACGGTGTCTCGGTCAGAAATGGAGATATTTTTTTTACTCAGAACCAAAGTCTTCTTCCAAGCTTGGAACCTTGATATAGGCAAGTCTCCAAAGCTGAGCAAGCCCTGGTGCTAATGATACCAAAGGGTCTACTGGTCGGATTGCGCTATAGGGACTACGAAATGGTTTCCATAACTGATGTAGAATACTTCAAATTTATAATCTCAACAGCTCCTCTGGTGCATTCACAATCTGAAAATAGGTATCAATCAAATGAATAAGCAGAAGCAAAACAAAGCAGAAAAACTAAGAAGGTGGACTGCAAATTATCATTGCACGGTTCCAGAAGTTGTCAAGGATAAAGTGTGCAAGAACAATGTCACCTCTCTTAGTATTGAAGGATGCGTTGATGGGGACATCTTTAACACACATGGATGGAAAATGGTTCTGAATCGATTGAACATAGAAGCGACCACCTCTAAGTACCTCTGTGACAGCAACCTATTATCACACACAAGGTAAGGAAACTTGAATGGATTGATGCTTATTATATGCATATATAAAAGCTACCTGAGTAGTGCTAAAGAGATATTCACAAAGGTCTCCTTTTGAATGGATTGCTGCTTATTATATGCATAACTTTCCCAAATCTCTGAAAAATTAAAAAAAAAACATTTAGCAAGTAACGGTTTGAAACAGAAGATCAGCTTTTATTAAAGACATTTGTATTGCTTGTCACCTTTTCTGGGTTGTAGCATATCTCTCTGCCTGTTCAAGAATATGTGCTTCAACTCCCACATTGATCCGAAGAGTGTACCGTTTCAATCCACGGTTTCATCTCCAATCTATATTAGGTTATAACAGAGTACTTTTCACAAACCATAGAGAATAATAGAAATCTGAGATGCAAGCCTAGCTGCGTTTTCTTACCTTGACATCACTCTGCATGATCCTTCATCTGAAAAGGTTCTCCATGGTCAGGAATCTGAGACCAGAGATTGCAAATGCAACGCTACATCTCCACTGAGTACATATTCCACAACAGCCTGGTATTCTCCTGATTCTTTGAAGAGAAGCTTTCTTAGTTGCTGGCTGAGACAAATAATATATGCTTACCAATTAGCGATTGAAAATGAACTTTGTTTATCAGAGCTAGATTTACTAACCACAATTAGCTCGGTGACGCTTTTGCAGGATGGATCCCTTACTTTCCAGACAGAGTACGAGATTCAGCAGCCAAAAGAGCATCAAAATGGTTCGATCTCTCTTTCTAACCCTATAATTAAGCGACCAAGAAACAAAATTTGGTGGAAGACGAAGTCAAACGATGGATTTTAATATGTGATAAAATTTGTGTAACTGAAAGGGGAATGGAAAAAGGAAGTGATTGCTTAAAGAGACGAAGCTAAAAATCGAGTAACGTGGCTGACTTAGATGTTTTAATTGCCGTCACGTTGAATAAAATTTTGTAAAAGAAAAAGTGCCACGTGTTCAAATTTGCCCCATTCTGAAATATGAGGTGGAGGGCTGTGCTCAGAGCACAAGCCTACTTTATATATATATATAAGATATAAGATTTGGTATTATCTATTATGTTATATATAGAGATGTTATCCGTGACAAAACAAAGTTGTCCGGATTTGGGGCGGTGATATCACAGCCAATAAGAATTTAGAGGTAGAGAGAGACCGTCGCGTCCTTCATCTTCAAAACCCTGCGTTGTTACATTCGAGTGTCGACCACACGGGCCTGTCACAGCCACCTTTAAGTGAGAGACGTTGATTAGCAGACACGTCAGAAGATATAAGTGGCCGCTTTACGGGATTTCGGGGGCCCCAACTGGAACTGGTGCGTGTTTTTCTTTGTGTGGAAGAGATAATTTGATCCATCTACCACCGACCGAACGATCGGTCTCTTTACAATTTTATCTCAAAAATACGAAGTACAAAACCTAATAAAATGCAATCATAAATAGCACTATTAGAACGAGTAAAAATACTGAAACATAGAAAAGAGTATAGATATCACACACATATATATATGTATATCACTACTACTTATTTCAATCACTGCCAAGCTTGTTTTATAACGGACCGGAGTTACTTATTTTTTATTATCATCCATCAAATTAATCCCACAGATGCCAAGAACTCAAGTCAGCCTAAACTACCAGTTACGACTGCTTTCTGTACCCAATCACTAAATCAGCTTTATAGTGATGACGCTCCTGCTTATACTGAGTGGCCTAGTTCCACAATTACTTATGCACGACATACCATGCATGTTGGTGAGAGCAGACAAAACATACAAAAAAAAACAAACCCTTACTCTTCCTTCGTTGTATTTGGTGAGAGCCAGGTTTGCCAACTTTGCGATAAAACGTCTGTTGGTTTCAGGCTCGCTAAACAATGAGATATCATCGAGATTAAATGATCTCCAACCCAAACAGTATCGAAATTTCTTGAAGTCGATTTCATAACCCCGGCCGATCCTATCCAACTCTTGGTCGAACAGTTGCATCTCTTCGTCGGTGCACTCGTCGGAATCAAAATCCTCCGGGCGGCCATCATAGTAGGTGGTTTCCTCCTCCTTCTTCTGACGCTTTGGTGACGGAGGATCGGATCTTTCCATCGCTGGATCGGGAACCATCGAGACAGAATTAAACGAGAAAACTCTATTTTTCTTATGTATATATCATTGCGGATTGGACCACGTAGAGTGGATTTTTAGACCAATATTTACCCGAGATTTTTAGGGTGGGATTTTTAGCAGAATATAAAAAACTGTTTCTTAACTTTTAACTAAGAAAGCTAAGAATTCATTCTTAAATATTTTATTTAAGAATCCATATTTAAAAACTGGTTCTTATCTTTTATAGTTGAAAGTTAAGAAACAGTTTCATATTTCCGTTAAGAACCCCGTCCTAAAAACCCCGGGCTAATCATATTCTAACAATTATTTTGAAAATAAAATTTAACCGATGTATTTTGATATATATATATATATATATATATATATATATATATATATATATATATATAAAGAGTCGATAGTTTTAAATTGGTGATACAAATTAAGTTGGTGTACTGATATAAAATCTTCCTAAAAGAAAACAACCCATTGCATGCAGATTGGGCTATCTCACTCTGTCTCCGCTCTCAACACTCCTTGAACCAAATATATTGTTTCTTTCTTTACTTATAAGAGAAATATGTTGAATAAATTATGATAAATGTTATTGTTTGCCTGTGAAGCCAAATGTTAAAACGTTTTTGGTGTTCTAGCGTACAACATCATAGGCAAATGGTTTTGTTGATTAACATTGGACATGACAATGCACAAGTTGTCCTTTGGAACCAGTCTTTTCATTTGCCCTCACGAAACTTCGATATCAATGACATTACTAATGACTAGAACATGACTAAGACGACTAGAGAAGATGCTTCTGAGCTTGTAAGCTTGATCCTTCATTCTTCTCACCCAACTTTTATTGTCTTCTTGGTTTTGATTTCAAAATAATATAAGTTCATGATAGATATAAGTGCCAAGATTTTATATTAACTTGGGTTGTGCAACATCTTAATATAACACTAATGGGAGAAAAAGAAGTTGATAACATAAAAAGAAAATAGAAAAGTTGGAGAAACAACATGCAAACACTTTCTTCCCCTTTGAGCTAAGCATAAACAAACAATTCTTCAATCATCAAATCCATGAGACAGAAGGAGGAGACTGGTGGATTGCTACAAAACCTTTATCACAGAATTCAATTTTTGGGATTGCAAGAGACAACTTCAATGTCTCCAGGAAAGTAGCGAACCACAGCTCGATAGGGTTTTGTCTGATTATCTGAAGGATCATTGACTTCGAATGAGATGTAGAAAGTCATTCCACAAGATGGATGAAAGTTAGCAATCAAAATCTTTCCCAGTTCCAAGCTTGTTCCCTACCACCACACCAAAAAAAGACAAAAAAAACAAAGCAATTGTTAATCAGAGCAAACAAAACACAAATAAAAAAAAGATTTACCTTTTCTTCGTTGTGCTGGTCGAGAGCAAGGTTAGCCAACTTAGCGACAAAATGTCTGTTGGTTTCAGGATCGCTAAAAAATGAGATATCATCCAGAACAAATGGTCTCCAACCAAAACAGTAGCGAAATTTCTTGAAGTCTATTTCATAACCCTACAAATCACACCCAAAAACAAAAAATCACTTTCGACAAATTAAGAAGAAACTAAAAATCCAATTCACACTAAAAAAAAAACAAACCAACCCCGCCGCTCCTATCCAACTCTTGGTTGAACAACTCCATCTCCTCGTCGGAGCACTCCTCGGAATCGAAATCGGAATCCTCTGGACGGCCATTATAGCACGTGATTTCCTCCTCCGCTTCTCGACGGTGAAGGAGGATCGGATCTTTCCGTTGCTGGATCGGATCTTTCCATCGCTGAAACAATCGAGAGACACTATGCGAGAAAGCAAAAAAAAACCCTAACTTTCTACCCGATTCTTCCTTTTATCTTTTTTGATACAAACCAAACCACGAGTTATAAACACTACAAGAAAAATGCGTTTTAATAGCAGATCGATAGCTTTTGCTTCGCTATGGTTGCCATATCCGTTAATTTTAGATAGCGTTTGTATTTTTGGAAACGCTATGTTAGTTGCATAATTGGAAACGCTATGATAGCGTACATTTAATAGCACATAAAATAATAAACGTTATAATAGCTGCACTTTTGAATCCCTAAACCCTAAACAAACTTCAACCCTATACTTTAAAAACCAAATTTAAACACTAATAATCTTTATAATATTTTAGAACTTACTCCAAATCTTAAATATAAAATTATAAACTTAAATATTTTAAAATTAAACACCAAACCTATATACATTAAATCCAAACCCTATATCATACATTACCTCTAAATCTAAAATCCTAAACTTCATATTTGATAGTTCTAAAATTTCAATACTATAAAACATACACGTTAAAACCAAGATAAATCTATTATATGTATACTCACAGAATTTCAACACAAAACCTTAAACTTTTTATCAAAAAAAACTTAAACTCTTAAACCCTAAACAAACACAATAAACTTAAAACCTTAAAATTTGAATTTTATTTTTTAACATAAACACAAAATTACCAAATCATTTTTTCTTTAATTATATAACTACAAAATTCAAATTACACAAGTTTATATTTGAAATGTTAAATATGTTATCTAATTTTTAAGTTCAAACAATTTCTAAAACAATTATAGATAAAATAAATGTGTTGTTTTCTTTGGGCCATTGAATAATTATGATCTAAAGGTCTAGAGTCATTATCCGATGCTCATTTCTTATTGGTTGATTCTTGAAATCAGGGATCTCTATTTTGGCCATTGGATTACATAAATCAATGGCTAAGAATCAATATGTCTTTTCTCATTTAGCTTACTCTGTAAGCTTTTGTCTTTTTTTTGTCACAATATTGAACGATTTTCTCTATACCTCATCTAACAGATTCATTTTTTTTCTTCTCTCTGCACCATCCATGGCGTACGGTCCACCATCTCTCCCATCATTTCAACCGTCTCTCACCACCACAAGTCACCTGCAATCACGTTCGCGACTTCGCCGAACCGGAGCCTCAACCTCTGTATCTCGCTTTGGAGAGTCGCCGCTCAAAGTCCAAGGAAGAACACGCCCTCTACAGCTCCGCCCCATGAGAAGAATCAGCGCCGTCGGAGACAAACCCTAGAACCCCATCGTCCTTGAACGGAGGCAACCGCCATCGACTGACGAGACACCAAGACGGAGACTGTTAGAGAAGCGCCTCCGATTTTCATAGAATCTTGTCTGCTCCGTCGGGTTGAGTGGATTCCGAGAAGCAAGGAGGTGGGGGAGACATATACGCAGTGGAGAAGAGACAAGAGGTGGTGGTGGTCATGGGGGTTGCGGCGAGGAGGCTACGGAGAAGCTGGGTATTAGGACGACGACGAGCAAGCATCGTGGAGGGAGGAGAGGATGACAACAAAGGCCATTGAAGAAGACGACGGCGAAGGTGGTGGTCGGTGGTCGGCCGGTGATGATTGGAAGATGAAGAAGACGTGAAGGTGGTGGTGTGCGCACTTTGTTGTTATTAATTAGGTTTAAGTTTTGGTTAGGTTTAGGTTTTTGGTTCATTTGGTTTAGTACCTTTTATTTAATTAGATTTATTTTCTTATATTTTATTTTTGTAAACCAATTTAGTTGTAAATAAATTTAAATAATAAAGAATTTTAAATATATAAAATATTTTGAATTTTAATTATTTTTATTTTTAAATAATTAAACTAAAAATAATTTCAAAATAAAAAAATTTAATGTAAATCATAACGAAGAAAACACGCTATTAAAGAATATTTAATTGCATACAAAAAAACGCTATAATATATAACCAATAGATAGCAGCACGAAAAAACGTTATCTAAAGTGTCTGACCTACTATGACAGGCGATGATACAGCGTTTCATAAACCGCTATCGTATTGTTAGATAACGTTTTTCGTCCGCTATTAAAAGTCATTTTTCTTGTAGTGAAATAAAGGAAAAAGACGGGTAATGGCATCTTCATCACTACTCCATTTTTTTCCTCCAAAATGGAGTAAAAGTGAGTATAGAATAAGAAATGCTCCAATCCTACTCCATATCTCACTCCATAATGAAGTTTACTCCATAAATGGAGTAATCTATTTTTTGTTTGTTCATCACTCCATTATGGAGTGAGAAATGGAGTAGGGTTGGAGCATTTTTACTCTATAATCACTTTTACTTCATTTTGGAGGAAAAAATGGAGTTTTACATTAGAGATGCTCTAAGGCTCGGTTTCACACACGTGTCTGAATTACTTTTGACACTTGAATTTGTTTTTCAAAAATCTTAAATTAGAAAATCTTATAAAAAAAATGATCGAGAGTGCCCATTACTAAAAAAAAAAAGATAAAACATGAGCCAACCAAACAAAAATATTGGAAAAGAGAAACCGTGACCGTAGGAGTTCCTCACTAGTCACAATATGTGTAATGTGTATGTATGTATGATGCTATAGACTAGAACACCAAAAATATGATTAAACAGTATCATTTCCCATAGGGAGAATTCATTAGACAACAACAAAGATCTCATACAAGTGTCATTTTATGTTCAACGACCGTTGAGGCACCAATTACAGTAACAAATGATAAAGAAGCCAAAAACTCGAAGTACATAAACGTAGTTTAGATTGACACAGCAAGCAAGTGGACGAAGAAACGATTATAAGAATATACTAGATTTTGATCCGCGCTTCAGAAACGCAGGTTTTTTTAATTATAAATAAATTTATATATTACGTTTCAAAGTTATATTATATTTTATAAGGAATTTGCTTAATTTTTTTTTATAAATTTTGAATTAGTTTATTTGAAATATGTACGTACACTCTTATGTAAAGATCTTGTAGGCACATATATTTTATCAGGACTCAAAAAACCGAGCAACTCAAAATGTAAGTTCAGTTAGGGTTTGGATCTAAAACAAATTACCTATTGGGTATTTTTGGACCCAGATCTGTTTGAGTCATAGTCTACCTGAAACCGGATCGGGTACCCAAAATACTTGAATTGTATATTTAGTTATTTTGGATTTTTTGGTATTACATATAGTCTTTTTTAAGTTTCGTGTTTGAGTTTTTTTTGTTATTATTTTGGGTTTCAGGTAAAATATCAAAATTTTAATATATTTCATGTATGTGATTTGTAGACAAATCAAGATATAAGTAGTATTTTTATATCTGATCCGGACCCTCAGTCAAACCCTGAAATATATTATGTTCTTCATGTAGAATTCTATCATAGGTTCAACCAACTGATATGTTTCCACAAAAAATGGATTTAATGTAAACCTATTAATTTAAAATTGGATAAAACCCTAAAAGCTTATCATTAACCCGTGAACTGACACCGGTGACCTAGAAAATATCCAGAAAAACCTTATACATATTTTTCTAAATAATTAAAATTCTCATACACTTTATAATAGTCAATAAAATTACATAAATCATTTTAGTTGTCATATAATTTAAATACATTGTATTTATGTATTTTAATTTATAGGTTTTGAAATGATCAATACTACTACAGTTTTAATATAGTTAATTTCTTTATTTTATTTAGAAATATTCAATAGGTTTAAACATATTAAAAATTAAATTTATAGTTGGTGGATTGAGCTTTCTTAATATGTCACAGAGACATGAAGGTTTTCTTTTAAATAGTATATATATATACTTTCTCTAAACGTTGTACAGTTCGTTCAAGATGACATATTTGGTTAATAATATACCATAGAAAATCGAAATGATTTATTCAGATTGGTGAATGTTTCAAAAAAATAGATTGGTGAATATTGACTTTTACGTATCGTGGTTTGTATGTTAACTATTTACTACAAATATGGAATATAGTTAGTTAAATGGATCATGTTATTATTTGAAAATTTCGGAGATAAATTGCTAATAGTAAACCAAATTGAATCTAAATTTTGATGATTTTCATTATTTTAAAATTTTGTATAGAATCTACTTTATTAATACATAATTAAATATTTTCGATAATATTTACTTGGTTTTGATGGTTGCCATCCTTTGGTTCAAACTTAAAACCAATGTTGCATAGAAGATTTTGGTACAGACTCGATGAATCCATATATCTGCTTTAAAATAATATAGATGATAGTCTGTTTTTAGACTTGGAGGCCCCAATTATAAGAAAAAAAATTGTGGTTCGCATTGGCTTGATTTAGATTGTAATGCATTTATATTTCATTGGTTTGATTTATATGTGAATATTTATAATATATAAACATTAGTGTATACTTGTGTTGTATAAAAATATAAATTATAGTGTGGATTTAGATGATAGTGTTACGTCAACTAAATGAAGTACTATGTTTATTATGTATAATATTATCACGTAATATAAGATCTACTAAAAAGCATAGATTAAGTATTATGTGTATTTGGTCTAATATGATTGTGTAATATAAATTCCACTAAAAAAACATAGAACTGGGATGAGGTATAATATCATCGGTTACCAAAAAATATGGGTATAACAAATAAATGTATTGACATATTGTTAGAGTAATTTATGGAAACAAATATGCTAGCCGAAATAATAGGTAGACCAATGTATCTATTAGTTAAATGAAAGGGTCCAAAACAACTTTTATAGGTAGATTTATTTAAACTCCTTCCATTTTAATAAAGTAGATATATTTTTCTTTTTTGCCATCTTTTATTTTATTAAAGGGACTAAGTCCATCAGAGACTCACATACATTACATAAGCCCAAAACAAAGGGGCAAACCTAAAGAAAACATCGGACAAAAACCCAACCCACTAAACCGATCAGCATCACAGCTCGCCACGCGTCGTGACATGCGAATAGACGCCCACATATTGAGACCCACAAGAACATGCGTCACCCTATCATTACCTCGTGACCCAAACTGATAGACATCGCCAGAGAAGACGAATCCACCACTGGTTTCGCCGAAACACGCTGGAGCCTGAAGCCACCTCACCCATCTTTTTCACCTGGACTCTTTCTAACGGAGAGCTTCATCGAGACTGTCCCGAAATCTCAGACTGGTTTTTTGGGCATTTCCTTCTCAGAAGGAAATGGTTACTTTTTGGGCTCCTACTGGAGTAATAAAAAGAGAATGACAATCATTTTCAACTCACTCTGAAGTGTGGTGCTTTTGGATTAATATGAAGATTATCTCCTTTGAGATTCATCTATTCCAGAAGTAAATGTGAAGCTTTTATATGAAAAATCTTTAGTCATCCATACGCAAAATAGATGTGTTAGTTTATTTTGGATCCCTAATGATGTATCCATTTTCTATGTTGTTTTGTTGGTTCTCATTGTTTAGAACTCTTTGCCTTGAAGGCTTAATGACAAAAAAAAATCTTCATTTTCTGGGATTTTGCTCAGTTTCTTTATCGACTTACTTCCAAGTAGGTCTGGGCACGGATCGAATATCCAGGTTTTTGAAGGTATTTGTGATTTGTTTCGTATGTCACGGATATCTAATTTTTCGATTTGCTTTGCTTCGGTAAATACGGATATTCAGAAAAATGGATATGCGGAAAATAAATATATATTTGCAGATATTTACGAATACTTACGGATATCTCATCTGTTTGGATTAATACAAATACTCTTAAAATTTTGATTCAAATTTGTTTTGAAAAATATTTTTTTGCATGATATAAAAGATAAAAATTAAAAGAAGTAGCGAATCTACATATTTTGTAAATTTTTAAAATTAGTTAACAATTATTATAACACAAAACTTAAGAAAAAGTTATAATTGTCATAAATTTTTTCTCTTCTTTTTATGTAATTCTTTTATATAAGTAATAATGTGAACAAAATTTGTCAAATCATATGTTAGAATAGTAATTATAAAATTTTATACATTTAAAACTTTAATTATAGTCAAGATATACATGTATTTATATATTGCCGGATCGAATTCGGATATCCGTTTCCTAAAATTTGAGTATTTGTGATTTGTTTCGATTTTAACGGATATTGAGTTTTAGTATTTGCTTTGCTTCGATTCGAAAGTTTACGGATATTCGAAATTTTCAGATCGAATCAAAACGAATAACGAATCAAATCAAATTTAACGAATAAAATGTCCAGCCCTACTTCTAAGACACTACTAATATACTTCCTTTTTTTTTGAAAACACTACTACTGTACATAGGTAATGAATGGTAACACATAATTCGCGGTTTCTAGTGCGGTATTACCAATACCGCCAAAGTCGCACCATTCACAACAGAGATAATAAGTTTTTCGGTTATCGAAAAAAGAAATACAAAATCGCATATTGATTTCAAACAGTTGCCTTAAAAACTGAAAAACGCACTGAACAGTTTGACCACAGGTAACAAGCAGCGGTATTTATGAATAACGCACTAGGTAATGATATTTTCTTTTAATAACAAATAATTACGGCACCATAACACTAACAAAACTTAAAAAAAAAATCAATACAAATAACTAATACTAGTGTTCACGGATACCATATGTAACAAAGGTAATTATTTTATTTTTCTTTTTTGTATTTTACATAAAGTTAAATTTATATTTTCATCAAAATTATCTCAAATAATACTATAAATTAGAAAAATGTCTAATTTCATAAATTGATTGACACATATTTTCCAGCAATGTTTCAAAACTACACAAGCATGTTATTTATGATTTTAGTTTTAACAATAAGTAATATGATAAATTTTTATTTACTAACTAAAATATTTAAAGGAAACAATTAATTAAATATTATTATTTTATTTATTAAATAATTATTCAATACCGCAAATATATTATGTCACCAATCAAACAACATTCCACACCGCTTTTTATTTAAAACCGCAGTTGTTCCGTACCGCACTCTAATTCCGCACGAACTGCAGTTACACCGTCCCACACTTTAATTCCGCACCGCTTTTAATACCAAATCCGCCGTCACCATTCGGAACCATATATTCTTATTATTGTTTCTTTCTCGACTTGCTTTCTTCGTCAATCTTACGATTTTTCTACACTTTGCTTTTTTGTCATCTTTCTCAAGTTATCATGATCATTCAATGCGATTTGCTGAAACCTAAGTTTCAAAATACATGCGGAGAGCAAAGTATTTTAATGCAATCATGAAACACTTTTTGTATACTAGTAGTATAAGTGACAAATTGTTATGCATCTTGGAAACCGGCGTAGTTATGTTTGTCTCCACTTTGTGCACATTCAGGGAGCATTTACTTTCAGGGTTTATGTATTTTGGTGAATCCTAAACTGTTATTACTACTAAGTATTAAAAAATACTTAAAAATTTGATTCTACTTGAGACAATGAGATATCACATGACACCCTTTAAATTCCTATAGATACTAATTTGTTCAATAAAATCATTAAAAATCAGCAGATCTATCGGAATAGTTTCCTTATTGAACCTCCTAAACCTCAGTTCAAAGTAGGGCTGGACATTTTATCCGTTAAATTTGATTCGATTCGTAATTCGGTTCGATTCGATCCGAAAATTCCGAATACCCATAAATTTTCGAAGCAAAGCAAATACTAAAAATCAATATCCGTTAAAATCGAAGCAAATCACAAATATTAAAATTTTTGAAAGCGAATATCCGATCCGGCAATATATTAATACATATATAGCTTGATTATATTTTAAAGTTTTAAATGTATAAAAGTATATAATTATTATTCTAACATATGGTTTGACAAATTATATTCACATTATTTCTTATATAAAAGTATTTCATAAAAGAAAGAGAAAAAAATTATGATAATTATAACTTTTTTCTTAAGTTTTGTGTTATTATAATTGTTAATTAAGTTTAAATTTTTTTAAAAAATATGTAGATTCACTACTTCTTTTAATTTTTATTTTATATACCATGCAAAAAATATTTTATAAAACAAACTTGTATCAAATTTTTAAGATTATTTGTATTAATCAAAACAGATTAGATATCCGTAAGTATTCGTAAATATTCGCAAATATTTATTTATTTTCTGAATATCCGTTTTTCCGAATATCCGTATTTTTCCGAAGCAAAGCAAATCGAAAAATTAGATATTCGTGGCATTCGAATCAAATCACAAATACCTTCAAAAACCCGGATATATCCATGCCCAGGCCTAGTTCAAACCTTACTGATGACACCTTTAATTTTTTTTGACCCAAGTTAAATGCAATCCTGGGTCCACCACTGTTCTAATCAACTGAATTGGTAATTATCTTATCTTTCACAAGCCATTATTTATACCTTCTGAGTAGTCATAGGCATTCGGATATCGGTTAAGATTGGGGTCGAACTTTTTGAGTTTTCAGAGTTGCGGATTGAGCCTTTTAGATCATGTTCGGGTATTATTTTAGTTCAGATCGAATTTGTAACACATGCCAAAACCTATTTTGCAACCATACTTATTTTAGATTGGGTTATTTTGGTCTAGATTCTGCTGTTTTAATAATTATAATAAATTAAACATATAACTTGAGTGTTTGATGTATTTATTTATATTTTAAATACCTAGTTTTAGATATTATTCAAAATAAACATAAAATTAATTATTTGAGTTTTTTTTAGTTTAAGTTTCATATACTTTTCAGATATCAATTCAACTTTTAGATCATTTCAAGTATTTGTTGTGATTCTCTATTAATAACAGTTCGAGTTACGATACATTTAACTTCACCCTATAGAATCTCTTTTTACATGTTGAATCAGATGAAATTCTGATTTTTTTTTCTTTTGCTGGGGGAACGGTTTGGATTTAGAAATTCAAACTTTATGCCTAAGCCTACATCAGGGCTACACGAAAGTCTTTGACCACTAAATACGTAGGACATAAACTCTTCTTTATGAGATAAATATTATATGGTTAGAGGCAAAATCAGCAAACGTTTTATGTAGTTCCCAACTTTTTTTTTTCTGAGAAACTTTTTAATGGAGTTCCCAACTTCCGCCATAATCAAGCACGTACTACTAATTGACCTACTAATTAAGTAATTAAGAATATAACTGACGTAGAGTAAATACTTTTTTGAGCAACTAGCTATTTTTTTAAATTTATGAATGATAAAACAATTAGATAACTATCTTGATGTATATCATAAATGAATTTTTTTTTTGATCAAATCATAAATGAAATATATATACAAGGTTTTAATAGCTGAAAATGAATCATGAATTCTGTAATTAATTATGCCAATAATAACCTATGAACATCACTTGTAGACTTGTAGTAGCCAAGAGCGATAAATAAGGCATTGAAGAGAAGGAAAGAAATCTCACTGAAGAGACCCAAAAGGGAATAGTAGCGCTTACTTTTCTTCTTATGTTTTTCGTTCCCACGTTTTATTTTTTGGTTCCCATCGAAATGACATGTTCTTTTCTGCACATTTGAAAAGTTAAGGTTTGGTTCCCATCGAAATGACATGTTCTTTTTCTGCACATTTGAAAAGTTAAGGTCCTTTCTATCTCAGTCAGGATAAATAATAGCATTGGCTATCGGTTCAATTTGAATAAACCAATAATCCAATGAAAGAATATCGATCCAAATAACTGCAAGAGGAAAAAAAACGAACAAGGATATGTTTGACTAAAACTCCGAAAATTACTATTTTCACATTATTTCTTATATAAAAGTATTACATAAAAGGAAGAGAAAAAATTGATGATAATTATAATTTTATTCTTAAGTTTTGTGTTATTATAATTGTTAATTAAGTTTAATTTTTTTTAAATATGTAGATTCACTACTTCTTTTAATTTTTATTTTATATATCATGCAAAAAATATTTTATAAAACAAACTTGTATCGATTTTTTAAGATTATTTGTATTAATTAAAACAGATTAGATATCCGTAAGTATTCGCAAATATTTATTTATTTTCCGAATATCCGTTTTTACGAATATCCGTATTTTTCCCAAGCAAAGCAAATCGAAAAATTAGATATTTGTGGCATTCGAAGCAAATCACAAATACCTTTAAAAATCCGGATATATCCATGCCCGGGCCTAGTTCAAACCTTACTAATGACACCTTTAATTTTTTTTGACCCAGGTTAAATGCAATCCTGGGTCCACCACTGTTCTAATCAACTGAATTGGAAATTATCTTATCATTCACAAGCCATTATTTATACCTTCTGAGTAGTCATAGGCATTCGGATATCGGTTAAGATTGGGGTCGAACTTTTTGAGTTTTCAGAGTTGCGGATTGAGCCTTTTAGATCATGTTCGGGTATTATTTTAGTTCGGATCGAATTTGTAACACACGCCAAAACCTATTTTGCAACCATACTTATTTTAGATTGGGTTATTTTGGTCTGGACTCTGCTGTTTTAATAATCATAATAAATTAAGCATATAACTTGAGTGTTTGATGTATTTATTTATATTTTAAATACCTAGCTTTAGATATTATTCAAAATAAACATAAAATTAATTATTTGAGTTTTTATTTTGTTTAAGTTTCATATACTTTTCAGATATCAATTCAACTTTTAGATCATTTCAAGTATTGTTGTGATTCTCTATTAATAACATTTCGAGTTACGATACATTTAACTTTACCCTATAGAATCTGTTTTTACATGTTGAATCAGATGAAATTCTGATTTTTTTTTCTTTTGCTGGGGGAACGGTTTGGATTTAGAAATTCAAAATTTATGCCTAAGCCTACGGCAGGGCTACACGAAAGTCTTTGACCGCTAGATACGTAGGACATAAACTCTTCTTTATGAGATAAATATTATATGGTTAGAGGCAAAATCAGCAAACGTTTTATGTAGTTCCCAACTTTTTTTTTCTGAGAAATTTTTTAATGTAGTTCCCAACTTCCGCCATAATCAAGCACGTACTACTAATTGACCTACTAATTAAGGAATTAAGAATATAACTGACGTAGAGTAAATACTTTTTTGAGAAACTAGCTATTTTTTTAATTTATGAATGATAAAACAAGGGAAAACGGCTTATTCGGACCTGCACTATGAGTCCTAGGAAAATACATACCCGAACAATGCAACTGTGCTAAAACATGCCCGAACTCAACATAAATTTGAATTACATACCCAGATTATTAAAGTCCGGCTTAATCCTACCTTAACTTAAACTCTGTTAAATAATTTTTAACGGTGATTAGTCAGATGCTTAATTGGCAAATGAGTCAGCATGATCAACTAACGGACCAATAATATGAGTTATACATGGCTCACAATGAATTTTTCAGGCCAAAAATTTTAAAGTGGGCTTTAGTGAAACTACATTGTTTTGGTTTAGTCTTCCTACTCATCTTCCCCGACAACTTCGAACGTTCAGAACTTGGAACGTCCATTGCTGATAAGGGTTCGAGGATTGAGCAAGAAAATGTCGGTCTCAGACAACCAAATCTCGTCGTCGGTTTCTGGTAGTGCTTGAAACGAATAAATGATGATGTTTATGTGGATTTGTTAGGTGATAAATCGTCAATCATGAGATAGGCAGAGGCAACAGGAGACGTCGTGGTGGAGGGAAAGGAAGAAGATTTCCAAAAATGTGTCGATGTTGAGAAGAAGCTGTTAGATCATCTGGAATGTTAGAATTGAATGTAAAGGGACGTGTTGTGTTATATTAGTTGTTGTGTTGTTATGCAAGATGAGATTTTTTTTCTTTGGTTAAGCATGTAAGGATTGAATTTAAGGGAACATGTGTTATATTAACTACTTTATCACAATGAAATAGTAAGTGACGATCTAGAATGGATAATGATAAACTGACAAAGTGGTTTCAAACAACAAAGTGTTTTAAATACCAAAAAAAAATCGAGTAACATGTGTTTCAAACACCAAAACATTCAACAAATCCGACTGCCATTGATGTATGAAGACACCTAAAACATGCAAAATAAACGGTACACCAACATAAGCAACTATAAAAGACCACATATCAAACTCTAGCAGTCCTTCAGCTCTGACTTGGCTGAGTTTGAGAAGGTCCTTCACCAGCACTGACTGCAATTTCCTCTTGTCTCGTAGTTTTCTGCTTCTTAGGTGGTCGAGGCTTACAAGGAGCTCCAGAATATGTGCACTTAGTACAATTGTGCTCATGTGAACCACAACGAGAACAATGCATTACACGAGCGTGTTGGGTTACCATTTTCCCTTTAGTAGGAGATTCATTAACTCCCTTGATTCTTTGTTGAGGCTTCTTTTTACGCCCTTTAGATATCTCTCTCGGTGGGGCATATATTGTTGACTCGCCAGATGGTTTCCAGAACTTGATTCCTCTTACTGGTTTGATGGAGTCTGAGTATTTCTGCTGCCACTTAGAAGTCAGATACCAATGTGAAACCAAATTGTCGGTCTTATAAGTCTTCTTGTGATCCAATACAACCCTGAGAGCATGTCTGCAGGGAATCCCAGTCAAATCCCACCTCCTACAGCTACATGTCCTTGCTCTCATATCAACCGCATATTTCATTGCATTCTCAGAGACTTCAAACTCACCAGTAGGTCCAGGAAGAGATGTACAATGTTTCCGGAATCTTGTCTCGGATTCAATCATCTTACTAACCTTCAAACTGAACTTTCCCTTGTGCTTCTGGATTTTATTCTTCCTTAGATCAATACGCCTCATTGCTAGTCGTCTCATTGTCTCTAGCATCTCAACCAGTGGCATCGCACGTGCTTTCTCAAGTGTCTTATTGTATGACTCTGAATTGTTGTTGAGAGCATCTTCACAACATGTCGTCGTAAAAAAGGCTCTACTACAAGTCTCGGGATTCCTGGCCATTAACGCATCGTACACCTCTTTATCATAATCCTCCAACTCTTTCATACTTTCTTTGTAGTCGGCTTCATTATGACTTTCAACGACACTCCAGAACAATTTCTTCATCTGAGGCTTGTTCGGATATAGCTTCCTTAAATTCCTGTAGATATGCCTTGCACACATCATGTGCTCAATGTTTGGTAACTCCTCATCCACAGCTATAACCCTTCTGTCTATCTGAAACAAGTGTGAAACCATCACCATTTCCAAGTTTCAAATCTTCCTTCAGCTTTTGCAAGAACCAAACCCATGTGTCAGTGTTCTCTTTATGCACCACTGCCCAAGCTAGAGGGTAAATCTGGTTGTTTGCATCCCTTCCCACAGCAGCTAGAAGTTGGCTCTTAGCTGTGGTTTTGAGAAAACACCCATCTATCCCAAAAATAGGTCGACAAGATGCTAGCCATGTGTCTCGCAGAACAGCAAAACAAACGTAGAAACAATCGAAAACTTCAAGTCCAGCATCCCCAATAACGGTCCTAAGATCTGTCGATGATCCTGCATTTCTCCTGTCCACCACCAAATAGATTTAAACACTTAGAATACACATATCTCTGTTAAACAAATGCAAAAAAAAAATTGACTTACTTTTTAATTTCTATTTCGTAGTCTTTGATCCTGCGAAATTGTTCGTCATACTCAGCTTGAATGAGGTCCAAAGCTTTCTTCTTCGCCTTTCGACATTGTTCACTAGATGGATTCAAATTGTAGCGCAGATGAATCTGATCTTGCAAGACTTTGGGTTTAATATTTGGATCCTCCCTCACTTCATTCAAGAACATCCTTGCAATGCGTGAATCCGATAATATCTTGCAGTGTCCATCTTTGAAACAACTATGGACATCTTGGAAAGTCTTCACCATCCATTGCGAAACAGATTCTTCAAACGAACAATAAATCCTCCAAGAACATGGGATTTCGCCTTCATCAACTTCTACTCCAAATTTTGCCTCAGATTTTATATTTCCCCATCTAGTGAATTGGATATTCCAACCTCCTTTCAATGCATACTCAAAGACTGCATCTTTAAAATCTTTGATGCTATCAAATACTTGCCTTACGTGTAACTCTCCACTGCCTCTTTTCCATCCTTCATAAGGTCTATGATTTTGTTCTTCTTCGTCGTCAGAACAAGGAGGAGTGTCTCTGTAGTTTTCATTATCTTCTCCATCAGAAATCTCACCTACAACAGCTTCTACACGAATGTCCTCTTCAAACTCTTCATCCCCATTTCGATTATCATCTTGTTCAACCTCTTCTGTCTCGCCAATATTCTGATCTTTTTCTTGAAACTCTTCATTCACTACTACATCTTCGACATTTTCATGCTCCATATAAATTTCAACAAAATTTGTACAACGAGCAGCTTCACACATCTGTCGAAAGGTGTCACTAGGGATGGCAATTGGGCTCTCCCGTCCCATCCCGTCCCGAACCGCTGCGGGTTCGGGTTCTGGCGGTACACAGCGGGCCTGTCCCGCGCGGGATGCGGTCCTCAAACTAGCTGCCCAATCCCGTACCGCGAAATATGCAGGCCTTCGCGGGCCGTCCCGCGGGACATCGAATATTACATTGCTTGTTTCTACATGCACAAACAAACATAGACAAGAATTGAGTTTCAGCTTGCACATGATCGAGCATACTCTTACAAGATCAATACATTAAGTTTATACAAAACAAATGTTTTTATTATCATTTATGATGGCTTGAAGAAGCTCCACCGGTGCAGATCATAGGCGCTTAATCCCGCGGTTTAACCCATCCCGCTTTCGGCCCGTCCCGCTTTGAGCCCATCCCGCTTTGAACCCGTCCCACTTTGAGCCCGTCCCGCGAGGCCCGCAATTTTACGGGCTTATTAAACGGAGGCCCAATCCCGCCCCGCAACAAACCTTTACGGGCCATGCCCGCGGTCCAGGTCCTTGATTGCCATCCCTAGGTGTCACCAGCATTACCCAATATTTTCAGATCCTTTATCTTCTCGTAGGGTAGTTTGTACCAGATTCTTTGACCATACAAAGGCATTGGGAAATCCTCCATCAATCCTCTAAACAGAAATTCAGCTTGTGTTTGCAGCATATGCCTTTCGCCTCCAGTGTATGTTACATCTCCATCTTTATCAGTCACAAACTTCCCACAGTAATATATCTGAAATACCGTATCTTCTTTCTCACTAAAATTTCACGAAGTATATAATCAGTCCCTCCAAAACCCTAATTGAAAATTTCATTCAAATTGCCATTACATGACTTACCTCATTTTTAGAAGGCAAATGAATTATCCAGCCGTTTGTCTCCTAACTCTGATTTTGTCTGCGATTTTGGAGCAGAGAAAGTGATGAAGATGAAAGAAGCTTCTTGTCTGCGATTTCTTTCTGAGGTTTCCTCGACAAATTTTTTTTTAGAGATACAGAAAAGACTAGACGAAAACGACGTAGTTTCATTAAAGTCCACTTTAAAAAAATTTGGCCTGAAAAATTCATTGTGAGCCATGTAATAACCCATTATATTATCTGCCCATTAGTTGATCATGCTGACTCATTTGCCAACTACGCATATGACTAATCACCGTTAAAAATTATTTAACAGAGTTTAAGTCAAGGTAGGATTAAGCCGGACTTTAATAATCTGGGTATTTAATTCAAATTTATATTGAGTTCGGGCCTGTTTTAGCACTGTTGAATTGTTTGGGTATGTATTTTCCTAGAACTCATAGTGCAGGTCCGAATAAGCCGTTTTCCCGATAAAACAATTAGATAACTATCTTGATGTATATCATAAATGAAATATATATACAAGGTTTTAATAGCTGAAAATGAATCATGAATTCTGTAATTAATTATGCCAATAATAACCTACGAACATCACTTGTAGACTTGTAGTAGCCAAGAGCGATAAATAAGGCATTGAAGAGAAGGAAAGAAATCTCACTGAAGAGACCCAAAAGGGAATAGTAGCGCTTACTTTTCTTCCTATGGTTTTCGTTCCCACGTTTTATTTTTTGGTTCCCATCGAAATGACATGTTCTTTTCTGCACATTTGAAAAGTTAAGGTTTGGTTCCCATCGAAATGACATGTTCTTTTTCTGCACATTTGAAAAGTTAAGGTCCTTTCTATCTCAGTCAGGATAAATAGTAGCATTGGCTATCGGTTCAATTTGAATAAACAAATAATCCAATGAAAGAATATCGATCCAAATAACTGCAAGAGGAAAAAAATGAACGAGGGTATGTTTGACTAAAACTCCAAAAAAATTACTATTTTCACACTATTTCTTATATAAAAGTATTACATAAAAGGAAGAGAAAAAATTGATGATTATACGACTAAGAACTCAATTACAAACTAACAAAGAGAAGGAAAGAAATCTCACTGAAGAGACCCAAAAGGGAATAGTAGCGCTTACTTTTCTTCCTATGGTATTCGTTCCCATGTTTTATTTTTTGGTTCCCATCGAAATGACATGTTCTTTTCTGCACATTTGAAAAGTTAAGGTTTGGTTCCCATCGAAATGACATGTTCTTTTTCTGCACATTTAAAAAGTTAAGGTCCTTTCTATCTCAAGGATAAATAGTAGCATTGGCTATCGGTTCAATTTGAATAAACCAATAATCCAATGAAAGAATATCGATCCAAATAACTGCAAGAGGAAAAAAACGAACGAGGATATGTTTGACTAAAACTCCGAAAAAATTACTATTTTCACATTATTTCTTATATAAAAGTATTACATAAAAGGAAGAGAAAAAATTGATGATTATACGACTAAGAACTCAATTACAAACTAACAAAGAGAAGGAAAGAAATCTCACTGAAGAGACCCAAAAGGGAATAGTAGCGCTTACTTTTCTTCCTATGGTTTTCGTTCCCACGTTTTATTTTTTGGTTCCCATCGAAATGACATGTTCTTTTCTGCACATTTGAAAAGTTAAGGTTTGGTTCCCATCGAAATGACATGTTCTTTTTCTGCACATTTGAAAAGTTAAGGTCCTTTCTATCTCAGTCAGGATAAATCGTAGCATTGGCTATCGGTTCAATTTGAATAAATCAATAATCCAATGAAAGAATATCGATCCAAATAACTGCAAGAGGAAAAAAAACGAACGAGGATATGTTTGACTAAAACTCCGATTCAAAATTTAAATTATTAATTAACTATTTTATTTCAACATTTAAAACCCTAATTCTACTGTAGCCTTTATTTAACACTTGAAAAATCATCGACTATTTTGTTGTAGCACAAAACTAGAATTTTAAACAGTAACTATTTATTTTAACATATAAAAATCCAATTTTATTTTACTTTATACTCATTTTTAAAATTTCAAAATCACTAACTATTTTCCAAATCGATAACTAAGATATATATTTATATATATATATATATATATATATATATATATATATATATATATATATATCTTCCTTTGTCAAGTGATAAACATATATATATTAATCACTATAGTAAAGCGATATCAAATGAAAGATGAACTAATGCCATATTCTGTATTTTATACTTGAATGCAGATCACAAAATGAAGCAAAATATACTGAGCCGATGATGTACCTCTGGGGTTGAGGCCTGCAAGAGCATACTTTACTATTTTTGGAAAAGTATCGAACCACTCTTTGATACGGTTTGTCTGATTGCCATCTACACAAAGGATCATTGGCTTGGAACATGATTTAGAGCGTAATCACAGAAAATTGGCGAGAAGACTTATGTCCTAGAGGCTAGAGGAGCATCGTGGAGAAAGCCATAACCATATGCCATTACGAAAACGTTAATATTATGACAGTAACTGCACCCGTATATTCTTGTACCTACTACAGTATTCACATAATTATACTTGACTCCTTATTTATTTTAAATATATTGCACATATCTCCATAATTGTTTACCTCCACTTGAATTATCTAAAATTTTATAATATCACGTAAACACGTTTTTCGAAATTTTGTAATGTCACGTAACCGCCTTATAAATCCTCACTACATGTGTACATTTTTTTCACGTGTACATTATTCTATAATAAAAATGCTATACAAAATTGTACGTTTTGATATATTTTCTCATAAAATGGAATTCATTTTTTATATTTTGATTGTTTAGGCATTTACATATCAAAACTTTTAAATGTAATTTTAATGATATATGCCAAAGGGTAAGACCTTGCAGATCGAGTTCTTGTTGAGCCAAAGTAGTTTTTTTTTAGTTACTTCTTATTAGCTTGTAAGAGCTAAAATTCATAGCAAGGACTATTAGGCAGTATCCAACGGAAACATAACTTTATTCTTAATTTTTTTTGCCGACAAACTTTATTCTTAATTTAATAACATAACAACTATAATTTTGTTTTTAAAAATAGATTAAATTGTGCGTTTATATTAATAAAATGCAGATATTGGCTCTCAATATGACTCATCATGACTAAAGTGGGAGCAACAAAACATATAGTAAATAACTATACTAGAAACTAACAATTGGAACGAAGATAATATCAAAAAAAAAAAACATTTGCTATCAATTGGAGCCTAAATGAATGGAGGGGGAATAAAGAGGTCCCACTAGAAAGATCCAAAAAGAATATTTGCTGTCAATATTCTCCAAGTTTTTTTTTTCTTTTGGTTTCTATTGTAAAACCCTAAAGCCTTTTTCCCTTTGCTCATTTGAAAAGTTTGTATCCTTTCTTCTCTTTTTTTGTGGAAAATAAAATTAGAAACAAAAATTTGGTAATTTTAAGCAGAAATCGGTTGGAAAGAATAAAACAATATATCTCATACTAGCTCTCTCAATATGACTCATTATGACCAAAGTGAGAGGAAATAAAAAAAAAAACCTTACGCTAAATATATAATCAGAAACTATAGTAAAAAATAAAAAAAACTCGGAACAAATATCCTTCGTTGTTAAGGATGTAGTAGTGGCCCCTACCAGCTTAGAGAATAAGACAGCCCTTGTTTGTAGTAAAAATCGTAGTTTCATTTTCGGAACGAGAGACTGAGTGAGAAAGAGAGAGACTGAGAAAGGATCCACCAGAGAAGAGAAGAAGCGAGAGAAGGAGAAATAAGAAGGTATACAGTTGTTCTGTCTCTCTCTCTCTCTCTCTCTCTCTCTCTCTATCTCTCTCAAAGCTTCCATAAGAGCTAATGAGTGTTAGTCTTACGGCTGAGTTTCTAGGGTTTCGTTTTTAGGGATTCTTTTTCATCTTCTGCTCCAATCGAACGTTTGCAGGGATCAAATGGAGGTAGAGAAAGATGATTCAAGCTCAGATGAAGGTGTAGGAGCTGGATCTAAACATAACAAGAAGTGCTCAGCTCCTTCTTCTTCTTCTTCCAAGAAATCTGTCTCCAAATCTAACCAGAAGGTATCCAGACATGTACTACATACCTTCATCTTAAAGATCGACGTATGTTTTACTAATTTATTTAACTACTTTCTTCAGGCCCTTACCAAAACTGATGAAAACTGGCCAAAGGTACATTTGATTTGACTTAGATATATGTATGAATTAACATTTTAATTAATTCAATCAATCTCAACTTCCAAATCATTTGTTTTCCACCGTATTTGTAGGATTTGCCATTTGAGTGTAAGTGTTGTCTGGTGGACTGCGGTGACAAACTTAGAGAGGCCATGCATCAAGGAAAATGTGGTAATTATTTATCTCTCCATATATATATATATTATGTCTATCACTAGTGGAAAATATGATTGTTCTTAGTCTAACATAATGTATTAAATATGTTTGTTTTTATCTTAGACTAGGCAAAGAACCCGTGCGATATCGCACGGGAACTCATTTTATAAAAAAATTCCAAATTACGTAATTGCTTTCGGAGAAATACTAAAATTCTATATTATATTTATAGGCTGTATGTATTAAATTACAAATATGTCAATACTAAATAACATATATGTCTTATTACTTTTTTTAGATAAATTATTTAGGAATCTCAAAAAAAAACTAACACTAATTAATAGTAAACACATTCCAATCTAATCGTTTTAATAAATTAATAAGGTACCTTATGACAACTACATGAAGAAAAAAAAAGAAAACACATTTTCATCTAACCGAAGAAAATTAAAACTAATACTTTCATTATTTCATTTTAATATGATTTTTTGCTATTCAAATCCGAATGATTCTTCTTAACATCCTTTGTTGACAACATTTCATTTGAAAATATTCTATGAATTTGTAGTCAGTTACCTGCATACAAATTTTTCTGTTCACTATTTTAATAAATTTGTGAAATATTTACAATAAAAGAGTATGTACATGATCTATTTATAATTTTTCAAAGAACTATATGAGTACTCACAATTTTTAAATTACATATATTTATTTTAAAATATTAAATTTACAATATATTTAAATAGTCACATCACTACAAAAACCACCTTATTTCATAATGAAAAGAACAACTCTTTAATTTTTAGAAACACTTTAAGGATATATAAAATACTTTTTAAAACTAATTAAAAAGATACAACTCTTAAATAATAAATTTTAGAAATGATGTTGGAAAGATACATATATAATTTGAATTTTTTTAATGCAACTTTAAGGATTAAATAACATAACCTAATGAAAAGACACACCTCCTTAATTTTTATAAATACATTTTTGGAATATGTTAACTATTTTTTAAACTAAGTAAAAAGACATAATTCTTAAAACTAATGCATTTTAGAGATGATGCTGAAAAAAATATATAACAATTTTTAATTATGATTTCCAATTCCCATAATCTCCATATGCAGAAAGTTAAAAAATGCAATGATTAACAACCAAACATTAAAATGGTTAACTAAGAGTTTTAATTGTTAATATCAAAATTTACAATGGTTCATCACCAAAGTCTACCATTACCAACAGTTGCATAAATTTATCATAGATATAATAGTTCGTCACCAAAAATTGTAATAGTTTATAGATATAAAATTATAAAATAATTAAAAGTTACAATGGATCACTTTTAGACTACTCTTATAGTCTCTAAAAAATATGTATGAATAGCCATTATTTTCATATTTGAAATAATTATTTTAAGATAGTACATTTACTCATTTAACATTAAAATACACAATTTGGATGCAAAGATACACTCTTACGATAAAAGACACATCTACACATATTTTCACAATTTTTTCAATAATTACGCATATTGAAAAAACACATAACTATAAATACACACATAATTTCATAATTTGAAAACTTTTTAAAACTATCTTATTTTATTATGAAAAGGTACATCTTAAACATTTTTAAGTTTTTGTTATATTCTGAATATATTTTTACAATATTTTTGAAAATAGTGATTTATTTCTATATATAATAGCAAACCCATTTTATTTAAGAAAAAGGAACTTATAGCTAAAACAAAAACAAAAATTCATTAAATTCTTATAACAATAAATTGGCAAAAGTATTATGTATATTTTATATAATATTAAATTGTTTGTCGTTTGATCACACATGCATCGAGTCTCCACATGCAATCTCTTACCTTCTTTTTTCTTTAGCTTTTTTTTTTTATTCCCTTTTCATTTTATTTGATATGTATTGTTTGGACCAAATACTCCAAAAAAATATGTTGATTCATATTTTCTCTACATATGCCACCGCTTGAATTTTGGCTTGGCAACTTTAATTATCTGACAACTTTTTTTAAAAAACAATTAGCAGAAAAAAACTTTTTTAAAAAATATTGAAAATTCAGAAAAACAGAAAGTATTAATAAAAAGATTCATTTTTTCAAATTATTTTAATATTATTATGCTTTTAAAATATGTAAACTAAGCATTATCTAACAGATTTTCTTGCGAATTCATTAAAAATGAGTTTTCAAGCGGTTACTGTGTTTTTTATCTGATATGAGGAAACAGAGAAAAAAAAAGAACAAAGGGACTTTTTGCGTATCTTATTCATAACCAAAACTTGTTCCATACACATACACATGTATATAATACATATATTTTTTTACACTACGTACGTCCACTTTTCATAGCAACTATGGTCTTGGACAAAGACAAAAGCGGAGAGAGAGGGACAGCAAATAGCAAAGAGAGTTGGAGATAGGTCTTTCTTTCGGATGATATGGCAATGTGTGTTAGCTTTAATTTTATGACTAGCGAGATTCATAACACTGGAGGAGATAACTCCTTGATCACGTCATGTGTGATACGCCTAAACACTTGATTTTTTTTTTTGTATTTAAAATTTGACCCAAGATTGTTTAAATAGAATTGAAAAGGTATGAGTGGTAAAGTATGCAACCTTTCGAAAGTTAACGGTTTAATACAAACAGATATATATATATATATATATAACAATTAATAGAAAGTTGCAACAGTAAAACATTACAACTAATCAAATTGAAAATGTATGAGTGTTGAGTAGTAAAATGTGCAACTTTAAATAAGTTAAGCGGTTAGGTACAATTGTACAAATAGAAGGATGCAATCCTCGGTGACATTTTATTTCACAACCTTTTATAACTATTGCATGTGAAAAGTCACGTACTTATAGGAAGATATATCATTTCAAAATTTTAGATTTTTTTAAGATTAATCACAAAATTTTATAATGAAAAGATACAAGTTTTCACATTAAATAGGATTGTTATTAACCTTTGGAATTAATTTGGATTAATGAAAAACACAATCTTTAACAAGTAAGAGATACATCCTTTAATAAAAAGACACATTAATCAACAGACACAACTCTTATCAAAGAAGAGACACAACCTTTCTAATTTTTTAAAAAATATTTATTTATTAATAACTTTTAGAATTTTAATGAAAAAACACAAACTTTAACAACTAAGAGACACAACCTTTGTGAAAAGATACCTTAATGAACAAACACAACTTTTATCAAAGAAGAGACACAACTTTTTACAAAAAATATCTTAATGAATAAACACAACTCTTAACAAGAATTTTGATCCTTATAAAAACATACAACCTTTGGATTTAATTGGGATTCCTATTATTAGTAGATATACAGTGAAACCTCTATAAATTAATAATGTTGGGACTACACCAAAATTATATTTTTTTTATTAATTTATAGAGATATTAATTTATCGAGATACTAATTGAACCAAAAACTCAATTTGGAATTATAAAATTATATTAATTTATAGAGATTTTTAGTGTATATTAATTTATCGAGTATTAATTTATAGAGGTTCTATTGTATATTGGGCTGTTGCACTTGCTAGGTGTATTGAAGCATGGATCCGTATTAACTATGGTATTGTGGTCCACTTGTCACCACAACATTTAGTTAACAACATTAGGAACAAGTGCAAGAAGACAGGAATGGTAATTAAATATAACGAAATCAGACAGTTCTTAATGACAAATGGCCTTGTTCTTGAGGAAACTTGTCCATTCACGGGTAGCATCAAGGAAGATTGTTGCAAAAGTTGCCAAAAGTCTGTAAGTCATGTTCACTCTTTAAAGCCTTTTGTTTCTGATATATCTTACTTTTTAGTTGTTCCTAAATATATCAACTAATTTTGAAGGATGGCCCTGCATACAAAATCAAGGACTTGAAGTATGTAAAAAGGAGAAATGTGAATGAAGAAGAATTGATCAAGCTTGTCATCAAAGGTCCTATACTCGCTGTGGTAGAGGCTTTCCAGAGTTTTTTTGCCTATAAAGATGTAAGACATTAATTTCTAGCCCATACACTTCATTCTTTTAAGCAAATACAGTTGACCCCATATAGTTTATATTTGAAAATGATATGGAATCTACAAAGGTCAGAAGGACCGCAAAGATGCGTTGGTTGCTCGCCATGTGATCCTTGTGAGGGGTTTTGACACCACTTTAGATGGTGTCAACTACTGGAAAATTCAGAACTAATGGGGTACTGAAGGGGGACAAAATGGAAATGGAATGATGATAAGAAAGAGCAGCCAAGAAGGCAACAAACCCTCTCTCTTTCTCAAAGTTATCCTGCTGGAGGTATGTATTTTGAAAAGAAGCATGTTGTTAGTTTACTCTTATTGGTCTATCTGTTCGTAACTGATAACTATGCTCTCCTTTTCTAGGTTTGACGGAAAGTTTGTTTGGAGACTACATGTCTGCTCTCAAAATTTTACAGTCTCCATGAGACCTCATTTCATTTGTTTGCATCTTGAGTTAGGGCTTTTGTTGACTGAAACTGAGAGTTGGATAAACTTCTGAACAGGTCAAAAGCAAAAGGAGGAAGTCAATGGAGTTTGATCTTAGACCGTGTCTACACGCTTTTGTTTACAATGCATGTGAATCTGTTTTTTGATCCGATTTGTGTGGATCTTTGATACCAAATCTAAACGGAGAGGCTAGTGTTTTTTTTTAAGTCACAAGTTAGAGAACTTTTGATAGTTGGTGGTGTATTCAAAACTTCCATGCTTTACACAGCAACTAACGTAATACTAGCATTTAGTTCTAGTTTACTCCGGGGATGTCTCTTCTATCTTCCAGCTTTTGGTTCCAAGAGACTGATCTTGTTAGCTTTGGTTTCAAATCATGCGTAATCTTTGGATGGAAATATAATCTTCTAGTGAGAGTAAAAGGTACGAGTCCCTGAACACGGACAAACCCATCATCTAGGTTAAGAATTTGAAGAGACAGGGTTCCTGCATATCAAAGCTACTAATTCCACTGCAGGATATACCAGTGTGGTGGTACACTACGATACAGTAAAGGGAAGCTGGTTTTGGCCAAGGTTCAGAGAAGGTAGACGCCAGAAAGAACGTTTTGACTTATTAGGTTGTGACTCAAAACGTTCGTTCAAATTAGATAGATATAACTACTAAAGTAGCAAATATTACATTAGTCTTCAAATACACTTAAAACATCAAACACAGACAAGATAAGGTAGGATAGATGGGTTACGACGATATTAGAAACAAACCACTCTTCAATCTTCAAAATCCAATGGAAAAGGAGACTGACTGGTGGATTGATTCCAAAAAAACATCTCTCTCGCAGAACTCAACAACTTTATTTGGGATTGCAAGAGACAACTTCAATATCTCCAGGAAGGTAGCGAACCACAGCTCGGTAGGGTTTTGTCTGATTATCTGAAGGATCATTGATTTCGAATGAGAGGTAGAAAGTCATTGCACAAGATGGATGAAAGTTGGCAATCAAAATCTTTCCCAGTTCCAAGCTTGTTCCCTACCACCACACCAAAAAAAGACAAAAAAAAAACAAAGCAATTGTTAATAAGAGCAAACAAAAGACAAACACACACAAATAAAAAAATAATAAAAGATTTACCTTTTCTTGGTTGTGCTGGTCGAGAGCAAGCTTAGCCAACTTAGCGATAAAATGTCTGTTGGTTTCAGGATCGCTAAAAAACGAGATATCATCCAGAACAAATGGTCTCCAACCAAAACAGTAGCGAAATTTCTTGAAATCGATTTCATAACCCTGCAAATCACACCCAACAAAAAAAAATCACTTTCGACAAATTAAGAAGAAACTAAAAATCCAATTCACACTAAAATAAACAAACCAACCCCGCCGCTCCTATCCAACTCTTGGTCGAACAACTCCATCTCCTCGTCGGATAACTCCTCGGAATCGAAATCGGAATCCTCTGGACGGCCATTATAGCACGTGATTTCCTCCTCCGTCTTCTGACGCTTCGGTGAAGGAGGATCGGATCTTTCCGTTGCTGGATCCGATCTTTCCATCGCTGAAACAATCGAGACAGACACTATGCGAGAAAGCAAAAAAAAAACCCTAACTTTCTACCCGATTCTTCCTTTTATCTTTTTTTTTTTTTTTTGATACAAACCAAACCACGAGTTATAAAGGAAAAAGACGGGTACATATCCTTAGGTTCGGTTTCATACACGTGTCTGAATTACTCCCATGAATTTGTTTTTCGAAAATCTTACACAAAAATGATCGAAAGAGCCCCATTGCATACATTAGGCCCAACATTCGTAAAAAGATAAAAACCTGAGCGACCCAAACAAAAAAAAATTGGAAAAGAGAACCGTATGATGCTATAGACTAGAACACCAAAAATGATTAAACAGTATGATTTCCCATTAGACAACAACAAAAGATCTCATACCAGTGTCATTTTATGTTGAGACACCAATTGCAGTAACAAATGACAGAGAAGCCAAAAAAGCGACGTATAGAAACGTAGTTTATATTGACAAAGCAAGCAAGTGGACAAAGAAACGATTATAAGAATATTGTTAGAATTATGAGAGTAAGAGGTTTAGCAAGTGTTTAGTTTTTAGAGAATGAGGAACACGAAGAACAAAAGAGAGAAGGAGAGAGAATTATTTCCTTAGATTTTAGAAAAGTCATTACAATACATTATAAGGAAAAAGAAGAAAAATAAACCAGAATTATCTTATTCAAGAAGCCAAACACACTTGACTTACTAGGAAAGATACAATAAAATATATGTCTGATTTTGCTGTAGTTCCGCGGGTACTGTTCATGCTGGATAAATATTTCTTCTTGACTTACTTCAATGTTTTTCATTTATTGCTTCATGTCAACACTCCCCCTTTAGCTTGACTATAGGAACTAGCCAAGCTTGAAAACCACAAAACATTCTCTCATTAAAACCTTTACTTGGAAAAACCACTTGGGATAAAAACCAAGCAAAGAAAAAAAGAATATAACACTTCATGGCAAGAGGATCAGTGACATGTGAAGTCTATGAGTCCAAGCTTACGATGAATGAACTCACAAACCTTGCTGTTGGCTGCCTTGGTGAAGATGTCAGCTAGCTGGTCTTCACTTCTTATATGGCATGGAAGAATCACTTGTTGCTCCACTGCGTGTCTCACCTTGTGACAGTCCACTTCTATATGTTTTGTCCTCTCATGGAAGACTGGGTTGATGCAATGTGTATTGCTGCCTGGTTGTCACAGTGCATTGTCATGGGCGTGGTGATCTCAATACCCAAGTCCTTTAGCAGTTCCTCATAGATCGGTACTCTGCCTCAGCACTTGAGCAAGAGACAACATTCTGCTTCTTGCTCTTCCATGTCACTAGATTCCCTTCAATAAAGGTGCAATAGCATGTGGTTGATCTCCTATCAACTTTGTCTCCAGCCCAATCAGCATCACAATATCCAACAACTTCAGTGTTTTTATTACATGCCATTCAAACACCTTGACCAGGAGCCTCTAATACAATGTATTAAATCTTCATTTTGTGCTTATGTCTTTTTTTTTGTTTATTGCTTCTAATACAATGTTTTAAATCTTCATTTTTTGGGATTTTGGTCAGTTTCTTTAGACCATCATTATCGCAAGTCCTTAATAGGGGTTTTTAGTTAAATGAGTAATTTAATTAAATCAAAATAAAAAGAAATTAAGATAACCAATCCTTAATGAAAGATTTTGGTAACCGATCGAAAAGAGGTTTCTTAACACACGAGTCATCAAACTGTGAATTTTCAAAAAGAAATTATTTTGGCAATCTAATGCCGGGGAACGGTTTGGAATTAGGAATTCAAAATTTATGCTAGGCCTGGGCATTCGGGGTTCCAATCGGGTTTCGGTTTTATCCAATCGGTTTCGGTTTTCGGTTTGACAAAATCAGTCCCATTCGGATTATATGAAAATTCGGTTCGGGACCGGTTCGGGTTCTATCGGGTTTGGGTCGGGGTTAGTAAATCTTCAAAGAACCGGTACAACCCGATGTATTTTTTCGGGTTCGGGTCTCAATCGGTTCTTCGATTTAAAAATACTTGATTTGTACCTACTTTGTAACCAAAACATTAGTAAAATTGGGTTTTTCGGTTTAAAAGTACCTGATTTGTACCTATTTTATAACCGAAACATAAGTAAAATTGATTCAAAAATAAGAAAGAAGTACAATTAGATTCATTTTATCGATCTCATTGTTAGACCTTGATATGTCAACATCTCTTTGTTATCAGTTTTATCCACAGATTTCTTACTTATGTAGAAGCAAAAGAAGTTAAAGATAGTGGGAGAATATTGACGTGTAGAGGAAAACAGTTTTGTTGAAATAATACGAAATAACTTTTTTTTATTAATTATTTTCTTTTCAACCGAAAAAAGCACAATTAATTTTGTTTAAAATATAAAATGACACATGTTATTCATACAATTGCCAAATGACTTTTGTTTTATATAATAAAAGATATGTATATCATAGTATAGAAGCATAAACAAAAAGAAAAGATAAAGGGCCCTTTTTTGGGGCTTATCGTGACTTGAGCATATCGCGATGAATTATTATCGTTAGCTAAATTTAATGGGACTTATTGTATTACGGATTTCACAAAATCCTAGGGTTTTGTCAAATTCCTCTTTATCGGATTAGTTATTTATAAAAAGTTTTATAAATCCACCCTTATTGGATGTAACATTTATAAAAACCATATTAAATCACCCTTATTGAAAAATATGGATTTCATTAATAAGATTTATCAAAAAGTTATTTTGGATTATTAAAAATATAATTCACCAATACTATTAAATTTGGATCATGCCCCATTGATATTAGTTGAGTCCAATTTAAAAAATAACTGCATCCAAATTTTCTGAATTAATAGCATACTTTTGCATCCAATTTTATAACGATAATTACCTTATATTAATTAACACATCGTTTGTAACTTCCAACCCAAAAATCTCGGTACCACCTCTTATTTCTAATACAAATATTACTAACAGTTATATATACTAGAGTTTTTTTCCGCGCTACGTGCGGATTATGTATTTTAAATTTATCAAATTTATAATTTTGAACTGTGTATTTCATATTCTAAATTTAATATATTTATGTTTTTCTTGTATTGATCTGCAATTAAATTTAATCTCTACTACTTAACCACGTCAGTAACATATATATTTGTCATAACAATTTACCTTTGCAATATTATCTATGTGGAAGAAAGAACATGGATTCGATTACCCTTTTTAACTTTTATCATTTTATATATCAACTATTTTATTATGTGTACCCAGTTTGAAAAAAGTATGGCTTCGCTTTTGTTCTCTACCACTGAAATATTTAGAATCATTGACCTGGATTTTCGCAACACTATGAAAGAAAAAGACAAAAGAAATACTTCAAGCTTCTAAATGTCTAAGATAGCTCTCAAACGTAAAAGCCAGTTATAGATCCACTATATTTTATTCCCTTTCGCTTAATTGATTGTTCCTATAGATTTGACTTTTGTACAATCCAACATATTATTATATAAATATTAACGTTCATAACAAAAAAATAGAATAAGACCGTCCGAATTTGGCAAAACTTTTTCTTCTGAACACTAATAATTCTCTGTACATGCATATACATGTTGCTTTTCTTTGGTCTCTTCTTTTAGTTTTGAATTATAGTGACTGATTTTAACTGTACATTTTTTCTTTGGGTAGCTAAACAGAGTTGTTACTGGATCCGAACAGACTGGACGTCTTGGTGAGAGAGGATCATGATCCTTCTCGGTGTTGCACAAGCCCCACTATGATGGTAAGTTGGCTAGATATACCTCGTGTTGTCCTACAGTTGGTAACATGGTGCAACCTCATCAGGTCACTGATCATGGTCTCCTACGCGGAGAGCCTTCTGGTTTGTTATATAGTATCTTCCCATCCTATTGACTTCCGTTTCCAAGTAACTTCCACCCTTTTCATCTATATATTTTATAGCCGTAATAAAAATTTATAATTTAGTTTGATGTTACAAACTGTATAACGTTTAGAAAAAAAGGTAACCAATTCCATTAAGCTTAGCACTGAACACTTATTACATATTGCCATATAGTCCTCTAAGATAACCAATTCCATTAAGCTTAGCACTGAACACTTATTACATATTGCCATGTAGTCCTCTTGTTTTTTCTCATATATTTACTTTTTAACATAATTTAAATGAATGCTCATACATATGACGGTATTTCTAATCTAAAGTAACGTTTGAGATGGGCTAAGATACCAATGCAAGAAGAGAACAACTATATAGGAAGTTTATAATTTGTCTGGAATTTACTGCTTGTTCATTCTATAAATAAAAATGTACCAAAATCGACATGCAAAAGGTTGTAGATTAAAACTTTATAATTTTTTGTGGTTGTATTTGTTTCCTTTGGGTGTAATTTAGGGGTGTTCAATCTGTTAAAACCGAACTGAAATAGATAAAGTGGTTTGAATTTGGTAGTACTTAATAAATCAAATGCATGTTATTTTTAAAAACCGCAGTATATAGATATTGTTTTGGTATATAAACCTATCAAACCGAATAAACCGTAAACTGATTAATTAAAAATATCAGTACACTTATATGT